>CM039616.1:47678069-48182043 GCA_022457205.1 Saccharum spontaneum
CCATAGCCAAAGATTAAACAGTGATGCTATTGTTGCTTTTGTGAAAGCTCTTTGCAAGGTCTCAATGACTGAGCTGCAGTCTCCAACAGATCCTCGTATCTTCTGCCTTACTAAAATAGTAGAGATTGCGTAAGAAAATTCCTAAAGTTTAATTAAAAAAATCTGGTATTTACTAGTGGCAACAGCAGCAACAACTTGATGTTTTTTTTACTATTCTCATTTCTAACTTCGTTTGTGCAGGCATTACAATATGAATCGCATACGTCTGGTGTGGTCACGTATTTGGAAAGTCTTGTCAGACTTTTTTGTGTCTGTTGGGTTGTTGGAAAATCTTTCTGTCGCTATATTTGTGATGGACTCTCTGAGGCAGCTGGCTATGAAGTTTCTAGAAAGGAGGAATTGGCAAACTATAACTTTCAAAATGAGTTCCTTAGACCTTTTGTGATTGTTATGCAGAGGAGCAATGCTCCAGAAGTACGAGAGCTGATTGTTAGGTGCGTCTCACAGATGGTTCTGAGTCGGGTTAATAACATAAAGTCTGGGTGGAAGGGTGTTTTTATGGTATGTATGATTTCTATATTTAGTTTGTTGAGGTTTTTGTTCAATCTTAACTGTGAGGTAGTGACTATTGCGTCCTGCCCTGTAACTTTTCATCAACTTGCAGGTTTTTACTTCTGCCGCAGCTGATGATACAAGAAGTACTGTCCTATTGGCATTTGAGACGGTGGAAAAAATTGTTCGAGATTATTTTCATCACATAACTGAAACAGAGACAACAACATTTACTGATTGTGTTACTTGTCTTATTGCATTTACAAGTAGTCAGTTTAACAGCGATGCAATCTCAATGCTATTGCCTTTCTGCGATTCTGTGCTGTTAAACTTGCTGAGGAAGGATTTGCTTGTCAAGATAGGGCTTTTGAACAACCCAGGAATTCAGCCATGGTGTGTGGTGGAAATGCCACTGTGCAAAAAGATGGTCATATTTCCCTCTGGGTGCCTCTCCTTGCAGGTATGGCATTTTTCCTCCCTTCAAAATATTATATTTAGTTTACTTCATGCAAATTGTTGGATGATAATCTGAAGCACTGACCATTGTTTTATCAATGTTTTTTTTTGTGCATTTCAGGTTTAGCTAAATTGACAACTGATCCAAGACTGACTATCAAGAAAGGTGCTGTAGGAGTACTTTTTGACATTTTAAAGGATCATGGAAACCTGTTTTCACTGACTTTTTGGACCGATATCTTTGAACATGTTGTTTATCCTCTATTTAGCAATGAAAGATCCACACCCAGTGACCAGATTTCATCATCAAATTCCGCAGAGTATAATTTACCTGATCTTGAAACACAAACATTGGCAGTGAAATGCTTGGTGGGTTTGTTTGTTAATTTCTTCGATGTGATACGGCCAGAACTTGGTAGAACAGCATCCATTGTTACATTTTTTATCAGAAGCCCCTACAAACATTGTGCTACTCTTGGTGTATCTGCAATTATGCGTTTAGCAGAGGGGGTTGGTAACAAACTTTCCAAGGAGGAATGGAAAGAGATATTGATCTTATTTAGAGAATCAGTGACGCACACATTTATCATGTTCTCTAAAATTGTGAGGATGATGCAAGATATTGATATCCCAGATAGAATTGATTCTTTTTCAGAAACCGAGCAATATTTGGATCACGAGATGTATGGTAATGATGAAGAGGAAGCAAATATGGAGACAACTTCTTATGCTATTGTCAAACTGAAGAATCATATGGCCCTACTGCTCATGGTGATACAGGTATCTTTTTTCTTTGACCGAATTTATTAAATTGCTCTTATTGGTAGGCCAGATGCAAGATTCAAGTAGGGTTAGCTATTTGGATTTTAGTTCAGTGCCTAAAAATTCTAAATACAATAGCTCAGGTTTGGTTCTCCACTAGAATAAACTTTTGGGAGAGCAGAGTGGAATAATGGAATGATGACATCGGGAGAGGGATGGTGTTAAAGTTGCTTAACTGTGGTACCATTATGTCCCTGGACTGCTAACTATTAGGCTTCCTTGGGTGCTGCAGCTCTGCTTTGGCTAAATCTACCTGTGTACGCTGGCAAATAATGAGCAAGGATGTGGAGTAAGAGAGGCTTCTTATTTCTTGCTTACCCCAATAAAGATGTCATGCGTCCTGTTAAGTAGTGGCTGGCCCTAACAAAATCAATCTAGAAATAAGAACAAAAATTTAGGTATAAACTAGCAATGGCAATAGAATGACTTAATTCAAACTATCCTGTTTTAACTGTGCCTTTATAGGATTGTAAGGGCCTTTCTACACCCAAAACGCTTGCCAATGAGATGAGGGGCTTCCAACTTTCAAGTTGGGTGCACTGCCCTCCAGTCAATGTGGGACTGTGCTAAGTTCTAACAACCTTCCTCAGTTGCCCCCTATGTGACAGTTTACCTCTATTTAGATGGCACTATATATGTCTTAGATTGGTTTTTTATTACACTGAAAAACCTCTTAACTGATGACAAGTAATCTAGAAATGATCAGTCTTTCCTTTTGAATTTTCTGACAATCACATTAACATGGCAGTATTTTGTATTCTTTTATGCAGAACATTATTAAATTATACGAGGAGCATAGCAAATATCTTCATGCCGAGCATATTAGTATTCTTTTGGAGATGATGTCAGCTATTGCGACACATTCAAGTGAAGTGAGCTCTGAATCATCCTTGCAGATGAAATTTCATAAAGCATGTTCCCTTTTGGAGGTATCTGAGCCAGCAATTGTTCATTTTGAGAACGAATCCTACCAGAGTTACCTCAAACTTCTTCAAGCTCTGCAACATGACTATCCATCCTTGTCAGAAGAAATGAACATAGAGTCTCAAGTGCTTGATACCTGTGAGCAAATATTGCGAACATATCTGAAGTGCACAGGACAAAAACCATATGATGAAACGTCTCAAAGAAATCCATCTTTACATTGTGCAGTGCCGCTGAGCGCTGCTAAGAAAGAGGAATTGGCTGCTAGGACTCCTCTGGTCCTTCAAGTGATGAAATTGCTGGGTGATCTGGAGAGGGATTCTTTTAGCAGAATATTACCCTGCTTTTTCCCATTGTTGGTTGATCTGATCTGCTGTGAACATAGCTCTGGAGAAGTTCAATACGCACTGTACAATATCTTCCAATCAGCCATTCTCCCCATGATACGAGTTGAATAGCAGATCGTGACCCTTTACAGTTTTGTGACCCCCACCTAAGGTGATGTAATTCAGTTCGTTATGGCATCACCCCACGACTGAGGGGGTATACCTATAGGTTGGCACCTCAGCCCTAACTGGTTATACCTTTGCAATATCAAATACAAGGTGAAATATATCGGTAGTTCTAGGTGTCGTCTTACTGTGCTGTAACATCTGAATCCCAACTGAGCCGGTTGTATTGTCTCGCAGGTTGACGTAAAAATGCTGCAGGATCTGCCATTCAGCGGAAGTTCTATGGTGGATCTTTGTTAATATTCATTTACCTTTAATCAATGATGTTCATCATATATGCTGGAGACAGGCAGAAAGACACGGGTATGGAATCATATAAGCCTATGCACCCAGGCAATTTTCCATGACCCAAAAGTCAGGTGACCTCGGCTTCCCAGAGCCCCATGTTACCATTGTCCATTGCCATCCCCACGATGGAGTTTATATATAGCACAACCGCACAAGAGCTAAGAACCGTTTTGAAGTTACTACTGGCTTTGCTACGTCGATTATTTAAAACCATAAACTAGAGGTAGATGCCGCCCAAATATGATTTTCAATTTTGTTCATTTTTGAGTTATGTATGTAGTATTTCTTCTCCATAGAAACAGACGAATAGTATGGCGAATATGGCCCAGTGTTTTTCCCATCCGTTGCAACTTGCAACAAATCACATTCTTTCCCAAGGTAGGGCTGTCATTATTTGATTACAGTTGACGTAGGTGATATATAGTTTACAGTTTCAGGATAAATAATGTACATGACTCACTCACGATGCAATGACACTGAAATACCTATGCCCTAATGAGACATGGAAACATGCACTGAAGATACTGAAAAGGTAAGAAGAGAATTAATATACACAACCAGATGTTTTGAAAGAATGGACCTGTTCTACGATTTAGACCTACTACATGACCTATATTATACACAGGTTGGACGCCGGACTCCATTTCCGGCATCCACTTTGATCCATGCACAGACCACCAGCTATCAGAATTTCTGGCAGGAGATGGGGAATGTACAGACACTGACAGAAGCTGAGCTTGGCTTCATCTTCAGACACTCGAGCTTTCCTGCCCCATCCGGCGGAGCAGATCAGACATTCACATTATAAGTTCTGGTAACCATGGATAAGGACAACCTGCAATATGATAAGAAACAGTACATCAATCAGCCTAGATGCAGCATAGACTGATGCCTTTTAATAAATGGGCCTGCTGCAAATATTAGATAAATGTGATAACTAACCTTTAGAGTGCAAAAGAAAACAATTTGCAAGAAAAAAAAGCATGCCGCCCAATTTAGCGGTATGACTTTTCTTAGTCCTGCTGCAGACTATAGGATGCCTACAGAGAGGAAAACAAGATGTTACAACAGATTAACGGCACGAGTATTTTAAAGGTAAACAGTAAACACACCTAAAATTCGTCACTTTCTGGCATCCTTGTCAACCTGTCGCTTGTTCAGAAATGTTGTTTTGCGGGAATGGCGGTGCGCGAGCAGGGACCAAAAGCTGTTGCTGAGATCGTGGAGCTCCTGTTTTCACAAAAGCACTTTATGAATTATGAAGGGCATGATAAGTTGTGGGGTCCTAAGCAATTAAAAAATATTCTTGGACAAGTTCATTTGATTGAACTCAACAGTGAATTTCTTACCTGGAGGAAATTGTTGCTGAACTGGTGGTATGCGCACAACATTTGTAGCATTAACATTCTGATTCGATAGTGGGAGAACATGACTTGGGGCATAACCAGGAGAATAAGCATGATCACTTGGTACAGGTTGGCCAAACTGCCCATATGGGTAGACTGCAGGGCCTACTGTCCTTGGGCCACCGTAAACTGGAACATACTGTTGTCCAACATATGGACCATATGCATTCTACAAAGCTAAAAAGAAAACAAATGAGCAAAAATTTAAATTTATTTCATCTTAGTCAAGAAAAGGTTATGGTTTAATGTTTCTGGAGTTCTCAACCTGCTGATATAGGTATTCAGGTCCATATGCTGATGGCCTGCATTGAAAAAAAAATTGGTCATCACTTAAACAGATAGGCTGTTCAATTGGAACTAAAAAGCTACTCCTGTAAGGGAATACTATATGGATACTGCTCCTGCAAATCATAGAGTTCCAGACTAGCTACAACTACAACTTTAATCATATTGCCAGACATTCACAACCAAACAGGAGATCAAATTCATAGCTGTGCATGATCTTTGCCAACAAGCAATGAATGAGCTGTTAACCTACCCATAAGAAGGATATACAAAGGCCTGTGAGTAGTTGTAAGGGGATTGCTGATATGTTGGGCTTTGCACATACATGCCCCCTGGAACCGCCACACCTCCACTGTATGGGATGACCGGCCTTATAGGTGCTACTATACCACATTGAAAAGAAGGGGAAATTTTGTCACAATAATTGAATACACACACAGGCTAAAAAGGTGAACATGCGTGCATTACATTAAGCCATAAAAAAAATTCTTTGCTATAAGTTTTTGCAACTGAGACTAGCATACAGTATTAGTGAAACTCGTTGGCTTACTACACACGAGGAGTGTGGATGGATCATGGAGTTATAATTCACTTCGGACTTTTACTGGTGGGTCCTGGTCAGTAATTTTCTGATAGACAAGGCACAAGCTTTTTTTATAGCAAACTTAAGAAAACTTTGCTATTTGTACTCCATAACAGCACGTATACGAAAGTATTCAAGGATCATGATAAACAGTAAACATCTCAAAAAACATTGCATCCCATCACAAGCAAAGATGTGGATCAATGCTTCATCTTGTGGTGATTAATATCTCCAATTCCAAGTTGCAGACCATGAAACAGATGCCTGACATGTAAGTGGACATTTTTTATTGAAAAGCAGTGATGATTACCCACCCTTTCTACCACCCACCAGCTCATACTCTTTCTGTTATCTATTATTCTCTTCAATCAAGTCCAACATTACTATCTCTCCCCAAACATAGTTGGCAGAGAGGACTAGTAGCTGTGTTGGTTTGTATGTTTTTGACAGCTAATACTTTATTTCAATAAATGAGCTCATAGATGATTCTACGATCTTCTTCGGGGACTAGATAACAAATTAAATACCTACTAGTCCTCTACTGACAAGTGCTTTTTCCTCTGTTAGAACTAGTGACAAGACTATTAGTTGGTGTTGAAAAGAAGGGGCGGTGAAACTAAGCATCAAGTTTTGTAACAATGAAATCATAGAAATGCCATGATACAGAAATGCCATGATTGTGTGCTGACTACAAATCTCCAATACATTGGGAATAGAGCATTGAGTAACAAATTACTTTACACCAAGAGCATAAGCAGATGGAAAGAATCATATGTATATTTGACAGCTGTGCAATTAGGAAATCAGGGAACCAAGTTAGCAGACCTACCGAAAGGCACGGCTGGACCAGGCCGCCCTAAGATGGCAAGGTTGCAATTAGCGCGCCGGCCGTCGATCACTGGGTATGGGTCCATGCACGCCATCCTCGCTGACTCTGCGTTCTGGAAGGTTACCTATACACACCTCCACACATGATTAAAGTGAATCAAATCAAAAGTAGGAAAAAGACGAAATATCCAAATGCGGAAACCCCCCAATGGTGCTCTGTTTTCACTATATACCCCCATGGAAAATTCAGATAGTTCCCTGATTCATACAAGAAAGAATGCTAAATCTCTTTTCCAATTCCACGCCCAAAATTGAACTAGGTTCCCGCAAAGCCTGAACACAGAAACCCTAGAAATGCTTAACACGGCAACTTTCACTAGCTCCTCGTAACAAAATTTAACTATTTCCCTCGATCATATTGGTAAAAAGTCAACAATCCACCAAAATTCCTGCGCATGGAATGCAAAACTCCCAAATTCTAAGACCTTCACTGCCAATTGCCACCGCCGCAACGGCATCTGCAGATGATCACAAAACCTCCCAATTCAACCCGCAAAGTTCACCTTTGCGCACAGAATCACAGCATTCAGCCCCAGAATCGAACACAACCTCAAGCTCCAGAATCGAACCTGGCCCCTGATCCCCAACCAAGGAAAAAAGAAGTACAGAGCAAACGCCCCAAGCCCCCAGCCAGCATAGCACATACGAACAAGAAAAAAAAAAGAAAAAACAGGAGGAAGGCGTGCTCACGAATCCGTAGCCCTTGGAGCGGCCCGTGGCGCGGTCGGTGATGACAACGGCCTCGAGGATGTCCCCGTAGACCTCGAAGTGGGCGCGAAGCCCCTCGCTCCGCGTCTCCCAGGCGAGGCCGCCGACGAAAACCTTGGTGAAGGTGGTGTCTCCGTATGGGCCGCTCAGGTAGTGCAGCGCCGGCGGGCCCCCGCCGCCGCCGCCACCTCCTCCTCCTCCGGCCCCCGCCGGCGACCGCTGCGGCGTCATCCCTGCCGCGGCCAGCCCACGCGCATGCACGAGCGCGCGCGCGCGCAGCCGCAAACCCTAACCCTAGCAAGCAGCAGCAGCTGACTAAACGCGACACGACACAGGCGCAAGTGAGGAGGCGGGCGAGCAGCGGAGGCGGCCGGGTAGCTAGGCTAGGGCTGCTGATAGGCCCGCGCGCGCAGGCGGGGGCGTAATTATAGCGGTGGGGATGGCGCTAATCGCAGCGGCGGTTATTATTAGCGGTTGGATTATGCGGGAGCGGGGCGGGGAAGGGGAGGGAGCCGGAAGTCGGTTGGTAAGGACTGCTTGCAACTGCCAGGCAACGAGCGCGCCAGAGACTACTAGTAGGGGATGTGGGGACTGGGGACTTGGGTAGAGCTGGAGGTCCCCGTGGCCTGTGGGAAATGGGTAAGTGGAGTGGGGGAAACACTGGAAGTGGGCCCGTGTCATTGCACCGGCAACATGGGCAATGTTCGGGTGGAGGCCCGCTAACCATTTCTACTGGATGATACCTTATCCAATCTCTTGTATATGTCTAACAAGTAGCATTTCAAATAGGGATGAAAACGGAACAGAAATACTCTGAATTGACCGTTTTCGTTTTCTATATTATGAACCGTTTTTTAACATGAAAAATTGTCAGTTTCAATTGGTTTCACAACCATTTTCAATCATTTTTTATACTCTTTAATTGCTAAATGTAGAAATATTCCGAACCGACTGTTTTCGTTTTTCTATATCGTAAGTCCGTTTTCGACCGTTTCCGACCGTTTTCATCCTTAATTTCAAAGGATCGGTATCACAAATGACATAACGGAACAGCTTTTGAGGGCTAAATTTTTTAGGGCTGGAAACAATAAAATCCCGGAAAGAGAATTATTCCTAACGATCAATTCTCAAGGAATGACCGCCAAATGTATAGAGCAAGAGAGAGGAAGGAAACCCACCCGGGTGCGCCCCTGCGCGGCATTTGCGTGCATACGGTCCGTAGCCTCGCGGGAGTGCGTCCAACGCCAAAACACATATATTCGAATTAGGGTTTTTGCCTCCATCCTGAACGACAATCGAAAGAGCATGTCTCTGGAACCTTTGTCCTTGTGATCCTGCACCGAGAGAGAGGACGAATAAGGTTTTCGGAAAACGCTTTTCACATGAATGCTCCTAACCTCAAGTGATGTCGCGTACCGTCGTGTTTGTTGCCAGCTGCTTCGAGCTCTTCCTCCATCACTTATCGATGGCCTTGTACCACCACCAGCCATAACATCTTCTAGAAATGAAAGGTGGTGTCTCCTCCTGCAAACGAAAGGCGCACGCACGACATGATCTGATATTGATGTTGCCCGGGTCAACTAGTACATGGGGATGGAAACGGGTCGGGTAAGGTGCAGGTAGAGTACAAACCTGCCCTCGGTGATGCTACAATATTTGGCTACGACCGCCTTCAATGAGGCCCGTGGTTTTAATGTCACACTCGCACCTGCACTTGTGGGTGACCCGCAGGTTTCATATCATCCACGGGTGTGTTAATAAGAAGCTAACATGTAAAAAGATTATAAAATTTGAGAGGAAATAACACACAATTATCAGTTTATCATCACAATGAATCTGAAGTTCACAACAACTTAAATCTAGTATAGTACATCATACTATGTAGACAACCTAGTCTATACAAATCATCATATGTTCTATATAGGCTTATGCCAAGCATTAGTTCTAGACCTCTAACTGGAGGGAAAATAGAAAAACAAACATATATACGTTTCGGGTGTCGTGGGTTACCCGCGGGTGAAGCACCTAACCCAACGCTAGGCCTTGACCCGAAAACATCTGCGGGTCCGATGTTGTACCTGCACATGCACCCTAACGGTGTGGCGCCCGTAGGCACCAATACTCGCGGGTGTGATTGCTATTCGTACTCCTACATTAGGACTATACATGCTAGTATATGAGATTGTTATGATTTATATGTTGGGTTTGATCATGAAATTGCCTACTTTCTCAACATAGAATACTTATTATATATCATCTTTCATTTCCTAAGCAATGACGAACGCGCATTTGTGTAAGATAACATGTTACAAACTTTTAAAGCGTACCACTATATTTAAAAAATATTTGCGTTGTTTATGGCCAGTATAATATATAAAAGATCATCAACGGACTATAAGCCTATGAAAGGGCCTGTAGCCTAGGAGTTACAAGAGTCTCAGTAGCACCTCAGGTCCTGGATTTTTCAGTGGTAGACGACATTCCCATCAACAGCTAATAGGGATAAGGTTTATGTGCGTGCTTTCATAGAGGTGAGTGTACGTGTGTTGTAAGTGTCTACATTGTACTGTGTAATTGAAAAAAAAGCCTATAACGAGCATTTCTTATGATATTGTGTAGTCCGAAGTATACTAATATGGCCAAGCTCAAATTCGTGCCCTTTTTTCAATATGCTATGGACTGCTCTCTAAATATTGGGTCATTCGAATGTTCAATAATGTTGTGCTCCCTCCGTTCCAAATTATAAGTCGCTTTGACTTCTTTGGTACATCTATTTTACTATGTATCTAGATATAATAATATGTCTACATAGCAAAATGGATGAATCAAAAAAGTCAAAGCGACTTATAATTTGGAACGGATGAGGTATCAATTTTCTTAGCTAGCCAATTAGAATGAGAACCACTGAGTTAGTACACCCTTCGTTCCAAATTATAAGCCATTACAACTTTTTTTTAGAGTCAAAGCATCTTAAGTTTGACCAAATTTATAATAAAATAATAACATTTAGATTCAAAATAAGTATCATTAGACTCTTCATTAATTATATTTTCATAGTATACATATTTGAAGTCATAAATCTTTATAATTCTCTCTATAATTTTGATTAAACTTGAGATACTTTGACTTTCTAGGAAAGTTAGAATGACTTGTATTTTGGAATGGAGTATATATCAGATATGCTACAAGCGAAGTACTTTAGTCCATGTCATGTATGAGATTAAACTGTGTTTTCTTTTCCTGATGCCGTTGTCTGCGTGCATGTAGCCTGCTCCAGCGCACCCGGCCCTTAAGGCCTTAACTATACATGTATAACACGCGCTGGCCACTGGCCAAGAACACCGTGGTGAACGTATTAACACATGCATGGTGGTAGCAGGCAAAAAACCCTGTTATCAACAAATTAAAGGGCAAAAGCGAAGCTAGCTGATAGCGAAGATCTTACGGGAGGGATCGGAGCTATGGTCACCGCCCTACTCTCCCTACTTGCCATAAAAGAGCGCTAATATGCTACCTCTTGAGACTAGCGAGAAAGAAAAGCAGGGGCCCAGCTGAGAAAAAAACGATCGCTGCATTTCATGCTTATCCACAGCTACAATATGCCCAAAAAAGCCTGAAGTTTCTTTGCTCAAACCCACCCCGCTTATGCTTGAATCACGCGCAAGTACCATTCTCCCATGCTTTGCATACCATTCTCCCATGCTTTGCCACGTCAAACGTCGTATACGTGCTACTCCCTCCGTTCCAAAATATAAGAAATAAGAGATCTAAGTTAAGGTTATAGAAAAACTTAACATCTACAGCATGAGAGAGATAAACTATAAAAATATATTTCATAACATATTCAATAGTACTGATTTAATGCAGCAAATATTATTCTTCTTTTCTATAAATTTGACCAAACTTGATGTAATTTGACTTAGGACTGACTCAGATCTTTTAAATTCTATAGGACCGCGGGAGTAAGTCCTAGCAACAAATAAGATTTTAAGGTTGGTTTGAGAAGTATGCTCACGTAATTTAAGTAGTTATGGCTACCTTTCCTTTTAGAAAAGATGCAATTCTAGATTTGGTTTAAGTTAAACTATTTTAAGTTTTGCAAGCTGAGCTCAACTTTCAGTGGTAGGCAACGTTCCTGTCGATATCAAGATGCCTGTGATGATTTTGTCAATCTTAAGATTCGTCGGCTCAGTGTTTTTTATGTGCTCATAGAGGTAGGACGAGTGTATTCATAGGATGATTGTCCATACATATATGTGAGCATACGTGTCTGTAATGTGTTTTGAAAAAATAATATTTAAATATATTTGTATCAAAATTTATTATTCTAAATTGGTTTACAATGAAAAATATATTCGATAGCAGATCTATCTTTAATATGGTAATATCAATATCTTTACATAAAAATTGCCAAAAATTAAGATGATTTGACCTAGTTCTACTCTAGATTTGTATACTTTTGAGAATAAGCATATATCCACAACTTGTTGAGAGAGATTATGGCATGTTTGGGTCCCATGGGCCAACAATTAACAACTAAAAATTAGCTATAATCCATCCAAATAGAAGAGCTAAATAGGCTAACAACTAGCCAAGAGTTTGGCTAAAAATTAGTTCACCTATTAGAGCATCTCCAACAGTTTGCCAAAAATCACTTGGTAAATGTTGTGTTTTGGCAAGTTGCTAAAAGAATATGCCAAGTTAAAAATAAGCTCTCTCCAACAGTTCCCTATTTCTAACTTGCCAAAACAAAAAAAAGAAGGGCCCACATCCATCAGTTGTTGACAGGTACCGACTTCTTCCCCTCGCGCCGCGGTCTTCGTTCAGAAGTGCCGTTTGTGCTTGATTTATCCAGTACCATGCGATATCCATGTTCCATCAGGCCACGGCGCCATCCATCAGGCCATGGTACAGAAGTATCCATGTTCCATCAGACCACGCCATTTGGAGCAACGAATGACCAGGAGATCTCCATGTCGCATCCAACAGTGGGCACGGCAAATAATTCCCATACTTGACAATGAACTTCGATAATGTTTAAGCTGATGAAATAAAGGTTCCGTTGGATATAATTAATAAACTAAATGTTCTGCTGGATATGAAATAAAGGTTCTGCTGGATATAACTCAAATGAAAACAACTAAATTTAATTTGTAAGACGCCTAGCGACAATCTGCTTCTGCATTGTCTCAAGCCATTGAAGCTGCATCGGATTGAGAGCGGTCATGTCCGCTAACATAATTTCTTTTTCCTCTTTCAGCAACTCCGCTTCAGCTCTCTTTTGTTCCGCATCAGCTTTCTTTTTGTCAATTTGCACCCGCATTTTCTCCAGCTCTAGTGCTTCTTTATCTATCTCAAGTGAAGCCATGAACCTCTCCTGTTTTGCCTTCTCCTTTTCATTGTCCAAAATCTCCTTCTTTGCCCACATCTTGTCCAAAGCCTCCAAGCAAGCTTCCCCACCTCCTCGCCTAAGATTTTCTTTTGCCTTCTTAATCCCATCTGGCCTTTTCCTTGCTTCGGTTTGTTGACCCGAATTTAGGAGCAGTCGCGCGAAGAGCGCTTTCCAAAAACCTTATTCGCCTTCTCTCGGTGCAGGATCGCAAAGACGATGGTTCCGGAGACCTGCTCTCCCAAACGCCGGTGCACGCAGACGATCGGGATGGAGAAACTACGGCGGCAGCGCGGTAGCAAGAAGAGGAAAATACTAATTTACTACCTTAGGGATATTCTAACTGAAACTCCCAATTATAGTTTTTGGTGTGTCTTTTCCCAGGAGGATAGGTACATATATATATGGAGGAAAACCCCCTACCTCTACATCAACTAGCAATATGGTACTAATTGATGTTGTACCTCCCACCTTTATTCTTGGACTTAAACATTAAAGCCCATTAGGGAACACATGTATTGGGCCTTTGAGATTTATTAGAATTTCTTCATATGAATTTAGGGGAAAATCCATATAAATTCTAACAATCCCCCACCAGATCTCAATTGCCCAGTATAGACATTCTCCTTCTCTCTCACTACTGTTTATATACTAGTGTTTCAACAGAGACTGTTAAGTTGAACATCTGCCTAGAGCTTCAAGTTACACTCATTCACAACTTGAACAATGGACTACGCCTTGAATTGCAAGTTTTGTGCAAACGAGTTTCACTCAAAGTCAAACTAGTACCTGGCTGCCAATAGCCTTCCCCGTGGGTGGAGCATATACGTCATACTCCTTGGTCTCTTCATGAGCTTACTAGAGATCACCCAAATCTCATAGACTGCGACGTTTTACAGTCAGACTCATATAGGTATGTTCTTTCAAGAATGCTCTGTAGGACAGCATCTTCGCTTGTTAAAGCCAATAGAACATGTTAAGGCATTAGCCAACCTACCATACAGTGTCTCAACGCTTTGAGAGTATTGCATCTACACATAGAGAGGGTTATAATTATACTCTCCTCAGTTCACCAATAGTTTGTTCTTTCCAGATCCTAAGTCACGGGATCTCCGATCAAAAAGGTTGGGTTACTACTACTGTAAACTCATATGGGTCTCAAACCCATCTCCCTTGATGCTATTTCTATCACATTTCGTGATAGTCCTTTGGTAAAAGGATCTGCCAGGTTCTTGTCTGTTTGCATATAAGCCATAGTGATTACTCCGGAGTTTCTCAACTTCCTGACAGACTTCAAACGTCTTTTAACGTGTCTTGTTGACTTCGCATTATCCTTAGCACTATTCACTTTAGTGATCACTGTTTGGTTATCACAGTTCACAAGGATAGCCGATATTGGTTTCTCAACCACCGGTAAGTCAGACAAGAGCTCACGCAGCAACTCTGCCTCTGCAGAAACTGCATCCAAAGCAGTAAGTTCTGCTTCCATGGTAGATTTAGTCAAAATAGTCTGTTTACTAGACCTCCATGACACTACGCCACCTCCAAGAGTAAATACATACCCACTAGTGGCATAGATTTGATCAATATCAAAAATCCAGTTCGTATCACTATATCCCTCCAGCACAGCTGGGTGCCCAGAATAGTGTATCTCAAAACTCATTGTACCTTTGAGATAACGCAAGACCCTTTTAAGTGCATGCCAATGATCATCACCCGGGTTGGACATGTACCTACTCAACTTGCTCACAGCAAAAGAGATATCTGGTCTGGTTGTGCTAGCAGATACATGAGTGAACCAATTAACTGAGAATATCTTAATTGATCTCTAGCAATCTTCTTATTCTTTCTCAATGTCACACTAGGATCATAAGGTGTTGGAGTAGGCTTGCTATCCATAAAGCCAAAACGGCTCAAGACCTTCTCAACATAGTGAGATTGTGACAAGGTAATCCCACTATCTTCCTTAATCAACTTAATGTTTAGAATTACATCAGCTTCTCCTAGATCTTTCATGTCAAAACTCTTTGACAAAAAAGACTTGACCTCATTAATAATATCAATGTTTGTTCCAAAGATTAGAATATCATCAACATATAAACATAATATAATAGATTGGCCCCCACCATGTCGATAATACACACACCTATCAGCTTCATTAACAGCAAAGCCCGCACCAGTTAAAGTAGTGTCAAACTTCTCATGCCATTGTTTAGGTGCTTGTTTCAAGCCATACAAAGACTTCAATAATTTACACACCTTCTGCTCTTCACCTTTTACTACAAATCCATCTGGCTGATCCATATAAATCTCCTCATCCAACTCTCCATTAAGGAAAGTTGTCTTCACGTCCATTTGATGAACGAGAAGACCATACGAGGCAGCCAGAGAAAGTAGCACTCGAATAGTGGTCATTCTAGCAATAGGTCAAAGAAATCCTCGCCTTCCTTCTGGGTATAACCCTTAGCCACAAGCCGAACCTTGTACTTGTCAATAGTACCATCAGGCTTAAGCTTCTTCTTGAACACCCACTTACATCCAATTGGTTTATAACCAAAAGGTAGCTCAGATAACTCCCAAGTTCTATTAGAAAGAATTGAGTCCATCTCACTACGAACAACTTCTTTCTAATCATCTGCATCTGGATATGCGTATGCCTCTGTAATAGAAGTAGGAATATCATCCACAAGATACACAATGAAATCATCACCAAAGGATTTTGCAATCCTTCATCTCTTGTTCCTCGCAGGAACTTCATTGTCATTCTCCTCAAGGACTTCTTCAGGTGGTTGCTCAAATGACTCAATAGAAGACTCAATAGGTACCGTAAAATCAGGAGCTATCTCAGAGAAAAATTTAGCATTGCTACACATATCTTTCATAGGAAATATATTTTCAAAAAATGTAGCATCACGAGATTCAAAAATTGTATCCACATGCATATCAAGAACTTCAGATTTTACTACTAAAAATCTATAGGCAATGCTATGGTGAGCATATCCTAGAAAGACACAATCCACAGTCTTCGGTCCAAGCTTACGCTTCTTAGAAATTGAAACATTGACTTTCGCCAAACATCCCCACGTGCGCAAGTATGAAAGTGATGGTTTCCTTCCAATCCAATTCTCATATGGAGTTATCTCTTTATTTCTGTTTGGAATTCTATTCAGGACATGACTCGCAGTCAATAGAGCTTCCCTCACCATGCCTTAGATAGACCAGCAGTGTCTAACATGGCGTTCACCAAGTCAGTCAGCATGCAGTTTTTCCTCTCGGCAATCCCGTTTGATTTGGGCGAATAGGGAGTTGTCCTCTCATGAATAATACCATGTTCCGCACAGAACTCATCAAATAATATAGGAAAATATTCACCACCACGATCTGACCTTAGATGTTTAATTTTTCTCTCTAGTTGATTTTCAACTTCAGCCTTATAGATTTTAAAGTAGTCTAGCGTTTCATCTTTAGTTTTAAGCAAGTAAACATAGCAAAATCTAGTTGTATCATCAATTAAAGTCATGAAATATCTCTTTTTACCTTTTGTCAACACACCATTCATCTCGCAAAGATCAGAATGTATGAGTTCTAGGTGCCAAGTTTCTCTCCCCCGCTGCCCTATGAGGCTTTCGAGGTTGCTTAGATTGCACACAACTATGGCACTTAGAACCTTTGGCAATAGTGAGATCTGGAATTAAATTCAGGCTAGAAAAATGTGACATCAATCCAAAGTTAACATGACATAAGCGAGAATGCTTAACACTCGAATTATCATTAATCGTGCCACAAATATGATTCACTGACTTATTACAAAATCTGTCAAAGATAGGCGGAACAAGCCTCTGTAATCATAGCCTTTACCAATAAATTATTCATGCTTAGACATGACTACTTTATTAGACTCTAACACTACCTTAAACCCATCTCTCAATAGAAGGGAGACGCTAACAAGGTTCTTGCGAATAGTAGAGACATGTTGTATGTTCTTCAGCTGCACGATCTTTCCTGAAGCAAACTTCAGATCTAACGTGCCAACACCATGAACAGAAGCATGTGACCCATTTCCCATCAGGACGGAGGAACCTTGCAGCCCTTGATAAGAAGAAAACAAAGAGATATCAGCACACACGTGAATATTAGCACCTGTATCAATCCACCAACTTGGAGATTGAAACACTGATAGTACAGTAAAATTACCATACCCTTCATCAGTAGTGCTTGCAGTCACGCGGCTGACCTTCTCTTTCTCTTTCTTGTCCACTCGCTCTGGACAATCTTTAACAAAATGACCAAGCTCTCCACATGCGAAGCAAGGTAGCTCTACTTTGTCTTTCTTCTTCTTCTTGAAAGCAGTATTTTGTTTGGCATTGAAAACAGGTTGCTTAGGCTTTCCCTTGTTCTTGCCATGGTTTCTCTGGACAAAGTGGGCGCTAGATTTTTCCTCGTTCCCCTTCTCAATGTTATCTTTAACCCGAGCTTTTTTCCTCGACATCAAGAGATGCTATCAGGTTTTCAACTGATATTTTCAGTCTCTTGTGTTTGAGACTTGTGGCGAAATTCCTCCATGAAGAAGGCAATTTAGCAATAATGCACCCAGCCACAAACTCATCGGGTAAGACACATTTAAGGAGTTCAAGTTCCTTAGCCAGGCGCTGAATCTCATAAGCTTGCTCGACTACTGATTTGTTAGCAACCATCTTGTAGTCATTAAAGCTCTCCATGGTATACAGTTCTTTGCCTGCATCTGAAGCACCATAAGTAGCATTCAGATGATCCCATAGAGCCTTTACGTCTCTTAAGTGCATCATAGAATCAAATAGATAATCTGAAAGCACATTACGCACAACTCCCACAAAGATATCATTAGCTTCCTGGAATTTTCTCTAATCTTCATCAGAGATGTTTCCCTCAGGCATGCCATCTTTGACCTAGAAAACTTTCATGGCAGTAAGCCAATCTGTGACCTTAACAGACCACCTCTTAATATGCATACCAGAAAACTTTTTCGGCCTCAGCGCATCAACAAAACTAGCCATAGATAATTCTAGAAACGACCTTAAATAAGGTTTTTGGATTGTTAAAGAATTAGGCAATTTTCAGATTAATTCTCAGATTAAAACCAGAATATAAGTCATGACATATTGATGAATTAGATTAAGCATGTATAGAATACTAGCATGATAAATCAACATAATGCATAGTATAAGCATAAACATGATTATGATTGTAAGCATAGTATAGATGAAACATTATGAAAGACAAGATTAGATCACGAGAATAAAACCTGACGACTGTAGATGTAGTAGATGGTGATGAAGATGTAGATAGCGCGTCGATGCAGCCTTCAGAAGACGAACCGTCGTGGAGAATTTAGGAGCAGTCGCGCGAAGAGCGCTTCCCAAAAACCTTATTCGCCTTCTCCCGGTGCAGGATCGCAAAGACGATGGTTCCGGAGACCTGCTCTCCCAAACGCCGGTGCACGCAGACGATCGGGATGGAGAAACTACGGCGGCAGCGCGGTAGCAAGAAGAGGAAAATACTAATTTACTACCTTAGGGATATTCTAACTGAAACTCCCAATTGTAGTTTTTGGTGTGTCTTTTCCCAGGAGGATAGGTACATATATATATGGAGGAAAACCCCCTACCTCTACATCAACTAGCAATATGGTACTAATTGATGTTGTACCTCCCACCTCTATTCTTGGACTTAAACATTAAAGCCCATTAGGGAACACATATATTGGGCCTTTGAGATTTATTAGAATTTCTTCATATGAATTTAGGGGAAAATCCATATAAATTCTAACATTACCGGGCTCCCAAAATTTCAATTTTTTATATTTAGGTTTTTAGGTCATAAGTCATAACTCTTGAATTTTCATATTTAGTTTCTCTATCTCCACACTTTCTCCGATCTTTTTCTTGTGAGCCCTCTTTCTCCTCCCTACGTAGTTTACCATGTGGTATCTGTTGTCACAACGCAATTCCTACTCCATAATGGAGCTCCATTGACGTATGCTCCCAGCCATGGTCACGGTGTTGAGCTCACCAGAAAGGCTTGTTGTAACACCCTAGAAATTCAGTTTATAAAAATATTAAGTAAAATGATTTAATTATATTTTTGTGTACATATAAACATAGGAATAATATTTTTTATTAAAATTAAATTTAAAATAAGGTTAGGAATATGTGCCTGCACCCATGCTGGTGCATTTGCTTTTGTGATGTTTGGTTTTGGTTTGGACTCAAAATAATTTGCTTTGAATTGTATTTTTTATGAACAAAGGAAGTATATATATAAAAAAGAACCTTCCACAAATCCTCCCAAGCCCGTGGACCATGGGGTTTTCAACTTATTTGTTTCCTTATTGGCCTAAATAGTCATTTAGCTCATTTAAACGCCATATAGACGCTATACAGTAGCTGTGTTCAATCGATCGTTTTATCTTGTTTAATCAGTCATTTAGCCCATTTAATAGACTATTTAGCTTAAATAATGGCTAAACAGTAGGTGATCGATTAGCGTTTAGGAAAACACTTTTTTCTCTCAGATGAGCATTGTTGATATAGTAACATGGTATTCCCAATAGAAATCAAAGATGAAAGGGAAAATGGGAAACTGCATCAAAATTTTAGACGCTCAATCAGAAAAACTAACTAACGATCCATTTGAATGTTTATGTTTTCTTAATTTCTTTTGTTTATGATGGGATGTAATGCTCACTGCCACATGCGCAGCCGAAGCCGGTGCAGGCATGCTGCACCATATGACAACCGACATTGGTTTACCTAAGAAACTTTGTATAAATATATATTTGATTAGCATTAGCACAAAGGTCAAGATGGCCGAGTTGGTCTAAGGCGCCAGTTTCAGGTACTGGTCCGATAGGGCATGGGTTCGAATCCCATTCTTGACAATTTTTTGACCTCTTTTTTTACCATTCTTGACATATCTTTTTCTGTTTTTTATTTCTATATTACTAATATATATACTTTGTGTATACTGTTAAAAATTATGTTTCTATTTTTTTGGAACCCATTATCCCATTCTTGACAAATTTTTTCCTATTTATCTTTTTTTACCATTCTTGACATATCTTTTTCCGTTTTTTTATTTCTATTACTAATATATATATATACTTTGTGTATAGTGTTAAATTATGTTTCTATTTTTTTTGGAACCCATTCTTGACATACTCTATCTTTTTACATTATAGTATATTTCTATTTTTTAATATTTTTGACATATCTTTTTCTATTTCTATTTCTAATATATCTATATTGTGTATACTGATAGTAGTTCTTTTTTATTTTTCAAACCCATTATCGACATATCTTTTCTATTTTTTTCTACTACTACTAATATATCTAAGCATTAAAGAACATTCTATATATGCAACTCAATGGCATAGACAATAAGCTCTTTCTAAGTGGTGCACTAGCACATCAGTGAAGCGCAAACATAAGCATATTAATGCAATTTAGACTATATATATATATATATACGGACAAATGCCTCTGCCCCCCAGGGAAGGTATAATTATTTAAGTCTAGATCATTCAGAACATGGCTATTGTTAATGACTAGAAAAGTAGAAGAAAAATTGCAGAAGTAGCCATGTGTTATGAATGTCTTCTGTTCGCTTGAACTTATCAGCCATGGTATAATATTTTTCTCTTACAATAAAACAGCATCAGCCGGCTTATCAGCCACAAAAACCATCAGCCGAATAGCTTGGAATCCTGGAGCTTCACAATAACAGTGCCACATGATGTAAACTCTCAATGCAAATGTACTAGATCATCTCCAATCTCACTCAAATGCAATGCCAACTAAGCAAATGTGAGCCAAATGATATCTTGAGCTCTAGTTGGTACGTGTATTTGATGGGAGTGTCAGGAGAGCTAAAAAGCCCAATCACACCTTCTATATAAACACTCAAGAGAAACTAGCTGTTATCAACTAAAGCAGGTACTCACCAAAAATGTCTGGTGGTGTGACCAAAGCTTTGCACCGACGAGCTCCGATGGCTAAATTAAACTAGCAGCTACGCGACCTTTTATTCGATGGCTCTTTTCAGTGGCGGAGCTAGGATTTTAAAGTTGGATATTCCCATCTCCCAAACAAAAAAAAGTTTAATCAAGGGTCCAATATAGTTGATAGATAATTAAAGGTGTAAATTGTTCAAGTCCAAGATATACATGAAACGAACCAATAATAAGAAACTATAGAATTCTTAAAGAGGACTACAATTTTGCTTAAACTTTGTAATCCTTCGTGGCATAAGAAATTACAGAATGCTTAAAGAGAACTACAATTTTGCTTTAACTTTGTGATCCTTCATGGCTTGGATGTCTTTCTCAATTGCAAAAACAACAAATAACAGATTTGGATAGACGGTACTGATTCAGACTCAGAAATAGCATAATGCTGTAAATCAGAACACGTTGCTCGCCGGCAGGCCAGGAACCCACCACCGCTCGTTGGGAGTAGCTGGATTTAGGATAGGAACTGAGAAGGGGATTGGATTTGGGGAATTGCCGTTGCGGTGTCGCCTGTCGAGAGGGTCACACACGTCGTCGCATGGACCACGGATCGAGGAGCCTAAGACTCACGGGATTGGGGAATTCCAGAATTGTCCGAAGGGGAGACTGTGCGTGAGGCTTAATGGGCCTTGTGGGCTGACCTGGTCGCATAGGAAAGGAGAGGAGGACGCATTGGCATGTCTGTGGGCTGAGTTCCTACTCGAAAATCAGAGAATTAATAGCAATATACATTATACATATGAGTATACTTATATATATACTTGTTGTTGTAGCCAAAAAGTTGGGTATTCCTAGGAATATACAGGCATCACTGTAGATCCGCCCATGGCTCTTCTCCACCGAGCATCGAAGTTTTCCGATGGCCTCACTGTTTTTTTCCAATGAAAACCCCTCTCTGGAGTTAGACTCCGGCAAACACTCTAGTGCACTCTAGAGAGTTCTACGGAAGGTTTTTAGGCCGTCAAAAACCTCCGGTGACCCTCAACGGAAGGTTCTGATGACCACTTCTGAAAAATGCCCACGCACACATATTTTTGCCACGTGTCGGGCCTTTTCTCCGGTGGCACCGGAAGAATAGGTCCGCGCCTAGAAAGCAGTCATTGTTGCCCCTCAAACTTTCCTCCAGTAGTCCTTCTCCGATGACCACCGAGGATTTTCGGTGAACACAGATGCATTGTGAAAATACGATGATCCAATCGGATTTGTAACCTAGTTGTAATCATTGTTTTAAAATAATATATCCAATATAAAGTTAATTTCATATCTAACTAACCTGTTACACACAATCCGACGTGACATAACTTAATCACATTATCGTGCCACATGCATTGGCATGACAAGGCTGCCAGGCTGGAACCATAGATCTAACGGATGCTCCTATCGCACCATTCTCTTTTGCCACGACAAAGTGGTTTTGTCCCACGACCATTTGGCAAGACAACAAGAGCCGCTAGCCCAATCTCATTTTCAATTACATTTTCTATCCATCATAATGAATATTCAAGTCTTTATACCTAACTTTACCAATATATGTACGATTTTACTATCTATAGACCTAGAATCAGCAGGTGAAGGAAACGAGAAACTCCGCATACATGGGCGCCGCCTTCGCTTTCCCTTGCAATCTCGTTTTCATTCTTCCACTAAGCAGCGACAGACCGCTCTAGCATGGTTTGCTTTTGTCATGTCCTCGACTTTCTTCGCTGCGACGACCTCCATTCGCCCCCGATCACCAGTACTCCCCATTCCCTCGGTTTTGTCTGTGTTGCCAAGGAAACCGAAGAGGCGTGGGAGGGAGAGGGAAGAAATGAGAGTCCACCAACCATCAAAGGTCCTCCTGCAAAGTACACCACTACTTGGCACGTCGGCATGCGTAGCCTTGGCCCATGTCAGCAAAAGGTTATGCATTGACGTCCAGTAGACTAAGTACAAGTATTTAAATGTGTGATTTGTGACTTGCAAGTCAACGACAAACTAGAATGACACAATCAAACAAATTTAAAGACCGTCTGTAAATTTTTTTCTGGTTCAAATTGTTTCCTCCCTTCCTATTTTTTTTACCTCGCTTGGACCCACGGTGACACATTTTTTTTTCAAATAAGTTTTTCCGAGGAGAAACATGGATCGGAATCCATTATCCGAAAACAATAATTGATGAGCAAAAAATAAAAAATCCCATGGGTTCCGCCGTCGGCCGAAGAAGCCGAAGGCGCAGTGCAGGAACCGAAACGAAATCCCCGCAGCATATCCGTCTATCGCCCCCATCTTTCGAAAGCAACATAAATCCATCGCCGTCCGCCGCCCTTGGGCTTTCCCTCAACAAATCCTAGCACGTACCCTCCAGCCGCCAACAGAACTCCATCTGCAGCGGAGCGGCGGGGCGGCCGCGTTCTCTCGTCTCGCCACGACCCACCCGCCCGGGCCTGCCGCTCTCCTCGTCCTCCTCCTCGGTCATCCGGGTTCGTCGCCAACGCCGCCACCCACCGCACGCGCGGTCATCACGAGTGCGAACCCCTCCCCTCCCTCTACCTACTTGCGCTTCGGAACTTCGGATCATCCGTGCGACCGTGCCGCCTCTTGTATTGTGTGCAGTGTGCTAGCTATTTCTGATCCCGGTTTCACCGCCGTGCTCCGTGCCACAACCACAACCATTGCGCTTACCTTTTTTTTTATTGATTGATTGATATAATTCATTGTCCTTGCCTTCGCTGCGCGGTTCGCTGATTGCAGATTTAGTTGCTCTCCGTTGCAACTACGATGCTGTAGCATTAGTTAGTTTTGCCTCACGTTTTCTAGTCACCTTTTTTCTAACAAAAAGTTTGTTTCCTAGGTTAACCACCGTGTTTATTTTTATTTTTTTACATCGTTCGTTCTGCTGTCAGAGCATCTCCAAGAGTTTGCCAAATTTAATTTGCAAATCTTGTGATTTGACAACTCCTAAAACTATATACCAAATAAAAAAACAGTGTCTCTCTAAGAGTTTGGCATTTTTGAGTTGGTAAAATAAAAATAAGGCCCACACACGAGGACAACGCTGATGCCTGATGGTTTGCCGGTCCGTCGATCACAGTAGGATGCTTGTTTGTTTGTTTCGTAGCATGGCATGGCCCCTGGTCCTTGTGTGTCTGTGTACGTGGACTGTGTAGTCCCCAAACCAAATAGGACACAACTTTTTGACTGCCACACTCTGAATGTCAACAGTATAGACCGGCCCATCACGATGCTAGCCCAAGGACAGGCATGCTGTACCACTGCACTTGTGCAGTGCATCGATCGGAGGACTCCTATCCTAGCTTGGCCATGCAGGTCACATCAGCACAGAGCGAGCAACGCATCAGGCAGCGCAGCAGCGAGCAGCGCTTGGATATGCGCATGCATATATGCGCGTGCAAAGGCTGCATATGCCAAGTTGCTAGATTTGCCAACCTTATTTGTCAATCTGTTGGAAGCCATGATTTCTTGTTTTACTAAATTATTAAGGATGGCAACCTCATTTGACAAACTCTTGGAGATGCTTTTAAAAAGTAGAATTTCGACTTTGTGCTGCAACCTTACTGTTTGTTAGAAAAAAAATATGCGAATGACAGCCATTCCTCACTCATTTCACCTGTGTGCGTGTGCAAGGTTCATCGGAATGAGGCGCGAGGGCCCTGCAGTGTCGTTTAGACAGGGCGCTGCTGGTGACATGGCAGGAGCTATCTTCTTGTGCAACATATCCACAAGGGAACAAAGCTTTCAAGCAAAAGTTTTCAGCCTGCCATTGCAGTATCAATCCTTTGTTACCAATGTCAGGAAAGGGATGCCTTTGTTTCTCTTTGACTACACTCTGCGCAAGCTTTACGGTGTCTTTGAGGCTGCCTCTGATGGAGGGTTCAATATTTGCGATGCTGCGGTTCAACGCTCATATCCTGCACAGGTAAGCCTCAACACTAAATGCCTTGGGTTTTTTTTCCTTCTTATAATATAAAAATTATAATGGGTTTTCACTTGTGTAGGCAGTAGGCATAACGACATAGGAATTGGGAATACCTGAATTGCTTTTAAATGTGTGTGACTTTTGCACATTAGATCAGCTAACAAGCACTACACCTGAGATGAAGCTGCCCTGATGATAAAGATGATTATATGATAAAACTATTCATTTGGTTTTGAGCTGACCTTGTTTCCCCGCTATAGGTTCGCATCAATATTATTTGGAAGTGCAGACCACTAAGTGAAGATGAGTTTTTCCCTGCCATAGAAGGCAACTACTATCATCCAAGGAAGTTCTACTTTGACCTTTCCTACGAGCAGGTTTGCTTTGCTCCCGCTTTACTACATAATGTTACAAATGTACATTCTAATTTGCATCGCTGTGACATAAAAACTTCTACTGATTTGCAGGTTGTTTGCCTATATGAGTTGTTTGATGACAGGAGGGTAGAGCGCCCTATTCATGACTATCCAAAAAATGAGAGTTTGGAAATAAACCACTCCGGCAAAGGGGTACTGGACAAAGAAAGCTTGACTCCAGATGTTCCTGATTGCAATGACCAATCACGCCTTTCAGTTCCCAACATTCCAGAAGTTGCAAGAAGATACTCTACTCCTACAAGCATGCAAACAGATTCACCACTTAGTGTTGAGGTATACCCAAACATGTTGATGCCCTTGAGAACTGAAACTTTTGGACCCCAAATTGCTCCCAACCTGAGCCGTCATGACCAAGTAGACGTCCATTCTCAGCGTGAGCTTTTCCCAACTGCTCCAATGACAGATGCTCTTTCAACTCATGTATCTGCCCCTTGCTCTCAAACTTCTAGACACTACCAGATGGTTGCAAAGCAGTCATACCTGTGGCAACAAGACTATCCACATAATACCTTGCCTTCTGGATGTACTGCTCAGGAGCCAAGAGGAGCTAAACTTGTTGCAAATCAGTCATATCCATTATCTCATGGCTATTTGCACAATGGCTCGTTAACTTCTGGATATGCAAATCAGAATCCAACTTACAAAGGCAGTAATAATTTGAATTCAACTTTTACCCCGCATGATCGTTTATATCCTCAATCGTTGCTGTCAAATCCACAAAGTAACTCTGACTATCAAGTTCCTTGTGACATCTGCTTCAACCAAGACCGCTCTGCTGCGCATAACAACATATATGCATGTGAGCCTCAGTGTTTCAGTGGAGAAGCTTTGCCACAGGCAAAACTAAGCAAACTAGGTATTCCCACATATCCTGAAGCTGAACGTGATGGGAAAGCAGTACCAGCAATTTATCAACAGAAAACGAGTTGTACTGATTACATTCAGATCCTTGATTGTGATCAAGACTTCAAAAATGATCGGATGAAGAAACATGGTGCCTGTAGCAATACGTCGGATTCATCAGATCTTGAAAATGGTATTCTCAATCCACGACATACACAACATGCTACAGGAGCTGAAAGCAACAGAAAGAATTGGTGTAACCCTCCACAAACAAGTGTATTTTCTCGCTTATCATTGAGCAAGCAACTAACTTCTCAAGAGGCCACAGGTCCTACGCTGAACCAATTGGTTTCTTCTCTTTCCCAGAAGACAGAACAATGGAATCACAAAAATAGACCAACTGCAGATGGTTTTATTCCATTGATCGGGGAACAGGCTATGGACTGTTTTCATGCAGAGCTGAACCTGCCAAGTCAACTAGAGCTGGAAGAAGAAGAAAGCATAGAGCCACAACTTCCCAACTTGAACTTCAAGAGACGCAGTAAAGCAGGGGAGGTGGATGCAAATTTGGGAAAAGAAAGTGGGAAAGTCAAGAGAAGAAAGCTTGTGCGCCCTTCCTTTGAAGACAACAAAGTTTCTACAAATGTCGAGGAAGACTTGAAAAGAAATTGCACGCAGAACATGAATCAAAACTATCAGGAAGCCAGTAAAGATCATTTTGACATTGACCTAAATGCACCTGCTGCATCAGCAGATAACGATCTACTGGAGGAGGATAACACAAGTGCAGTGTGTCCAAGTGTTATCAAGATACAAACAGAGAAACCACTTGAAACAGACGTGAACAAGCCAAACAACTCAGACGTGATGGAGACAACCAAACAAGATCCATCAGTTGCACCCGCACAAAAGGTTTCCATTGAATTTAACATCGCAGACTTGAACACAATGGATGAATCGAAACTGCGGACTATTCTTGATCAGACATCCTCATTGTTGTTATCACTTGGTAAACTCAAAAGTGTGAAGTCTAACAACTCTGAAGAGGCTAGGTCAAGTGTTTTTGCTATAAGGACAGGGAAGTAAACATGGCGGTGAACTCTAATTGGGAGCGCTAAACTGCAACTGACAATAGCAACAAAAAGGGGTGTCCACTTCATCTCGATTAGAATATATATGGCAGCACAAGATTGAAGTTTATATGAGCAATTAGTGCCCTTCAGTATATGTAGAAACGGTTCAATCTTTCTCATGATAGCATTTTGTAATTTGGGTGGATATTTCTGGAAGGAAAATCGACTCTTATCATGTAGGAGTACCACTTATCTCAGAAAACTTAAAACAACACCAGCTGCTCGATTCATTGCTAATCCTGTTCCCGTTTGATGCAAAAATCCTCTTTGCTTTTCTGTATTTATTTACATCTTTTCAATGTATTTACTGCCGTTTGCTACTGCAGTTTTAACCTCAACAAATTCTAGATTTTTTTCTGCCCGACCACCATACTTCGTGTATAGCAGTAGCAGACGACGTGGAAATGAACAACATTTAAAATTTGTTTCTCAGACTGATTCACACATGATGAGCGGTGAGCACGGTTCACGGCTTCAACTGTTCAACATTAGGCTGATAACAGAAGGGAGATGGAACATTATCACAACATATGTAGTACATTTGAACATATCGGGGAGATTTGCTTGTTCTACCTTATTCTCAACGACGGTTATCGAACCCATAGACAAATCATTTTCCTTGTCCACCCCATAGACTAGATGCATAGGCCAACCAAATGTTTACTGGAGCCCTCAAATTTAAGAGGACATCCAAATTCCTTCTCTAGCTCTCATTTCTATAGGCTTTAGACAAACCCGCAAATGGCTCTTGTTCCTAGGGGCTCTAGACCAAGCCCGCCAATGATGGTTTCATTCTGTTTTGATAATGATACGACGTGGGCGTCCGTCCGGATACCACGCACCCGCACTCCGCCTTATCCAGCACCACTCGTCAATCCACTTCTAAAAAAACAGCGCCGCTCTCTTCTCTAGCACAAGGTTGCTCATCGTGGTCTTCTCCAGCGCGGTGGCGCTGCATCCACCCCCATCCCACGCTGCTCTGTGCTCCTTTCCCGCGCCCCCATCCACCTCACCCATTGTGGAAGGGGAGGCAAGGAGGCCTGCGCCTATGCCTGGGGGAGGTCTACGTCTGCGCCTAGGTGTACACTGGCCTGTTGACGTCCCCCTGACCCGAGCTTGCAGGCTACCGTAGTTCCCCACTAGGTAGAACGTGGCCGTGGACGATACTGTGTTTCAAGTGTTTTAGATGTTTTAGACGTTTGTTTCAAGTGTTTCATCTGGATGTTGCAAACGTAGATCTGGATATTACATATGTTTTCAAGTGTTTAAGGCATTTCAGACTTATGTTTCAAGTCTGAATGTTGCAAAAGTCGATCTAGGATGTTGCATATGTTGCAATGGCAATATATGCATGTTGCTAGCCTATGTTTCAATTGTTTCACGTGTAACGTTTCTTTCAAATGTTTCATCTAGATGTCTCGAAAGTTAATCTGATGTTGCACATGTTGCAATGGCTATACACGCATGTTTCAAGTGTTTCATCTATCTTCATACGTATGTTGTATATGTTTCATCTAGATGTTTCAAAAGTAAATCGGATGTTGCACATGCTGCAAATGGCGCCGGTGGCTGGCGGAGAACGGCCTGCCACAAGGCATCAGCTCCTATCTCGCGCCTTCCTCGCACGACGCGCCTCGCCCTCTCCTCTCCTCTCCATTCCCTTCCCTCCATCTCGCCATGGTAGTTCGAGCTCGACCTGAGCGAGATGGGAGTGGGGACGAGGGAGTTGCGTGTGTCGGGCGCAAGCGCGGGAGCTTCGTCCGGATGGACGCCGCCTCCAGAGTAGGATTGGCGCGGGGTAGAAGGAACTGCGTGCGTGAGAAGAGGGGGAGGGACGGCGCCTTTGGTTTAGAAGGACCCGACCGCAGCACCGTATGGATGCCTAGCCGATGCTGGAAAAAGGACATAATGAGACGAGGCAGCAGAAGGCGAGGAGAAATATGCAACATCGATCTACTTTTGAAACATGCATCCAGATACAACACTTGTAACATACGTCTGATGACAGATGAAACACTTGAAATATGTGTCTGAAACACTCGCAAAACACACCTGAAAAACACTTGCAATCATTTTAAACATATGCAACATCCAGATAAACACTGGCAAACATATGTGTGAAACATATGCAATATCTAGATAAACATACTTGCAACATACACATGAAAAAATAGATGAAACATTGGAAACTAGAAGCTTGCAACCAAGGTTTTAAATAGCGGGCTATTGAAAATAGCGGCAACTTTTGTTTTAGCAGCTATAAAGCTATAGCAGCGCTCGGCGCTATGACAGATAGTGTTTTTATAAAAAAATGGAAAACACCAGTAATTGATGCAATAACATGGCAAATATGAAATTCGATGAATACAAATATGTTTCTAAGGTTCCACAAGTTTAGGTAACATACTACCAATACTAATATGACATTACAAAATAGTTCATGAAACTCTAGCGTTTAATTGTCCAAAATACCAAATTAGTAGCAAACGATAAGTAGGGAATAATTAATTAAATTGTCACTATTGTAATGCAATTCAAAAATCTGAAATAGCGCCGCTATGAAAACGCTAAAGCTATGCAACTATAGCGTGCAATAGCGGTCAAAGTTGGTATAGCAGCAAAAATGGGAATAGCTTAGCGTCAAGTCTCTCCCGCTGCTAAAGCACTGCTATGGCCCGCTATTTTTTTTCATGCTTGCAACATACGTGTACAACCATTGCAACATATACAACATCTCAATCTACTTCTGCAATATCCGTATGAAACACTTGCACCTATGAAACATATGAAACACTCAAATCACACGCTTGCAACATGCGCTTTCAAGCGCAACATCTATTTGCTGCTTGGACGAAAGGGAGGCTCGTCGATGCGGAGCTCGATGCCGCATAGTGGCGAAGGGGGGATGCCAGTGAGCAGGCAGCTGCGTGGCCCTGGCAAGCGGCTGCACAGCTCTAGCGATAGGGCGGGCAGGTACGGTCCTCCGCGACGAGGCTCCCTTGCGGTGGAGGCGGCAACGCTGCCCACGGCGAGCGCATGCGCTCCCTCGGGGATCGTGGCGAGGCACCCCTGCAGTGGAGGCAGTAGCGCTGCCCGTGGCGAGCGCATGCGCTGCCTGCAGCGAGCGACCTTGCACAAGAGAAGGTGATGAGCAGTGGGCGGGCAGTGCGATGGAGTAAGACGCAGAGGTTTGATAGCACGGTGGATAAGGCCTTCTAGATGAACAGATAGGAGTGGATCGCCGTCCATTCTAATCATTGTCGTTTATTAATCACTAATGGCTGTGGCCTGTGGGGGGTGTGGCCTAAAGATGGCAACGGGGATCCGATCCCCGATTCCCCGCGGGGAATTCTTCCATTAGGGGATAGAGATGGAGGAGAATTAATCTCCACGGAGATAGAAATGGTAGGAAAGTTGTCCCCGTCGGGATGGCGGGGACGGGGATGGTTGCCTGGTCCCCGACCCGATCCCCGCATCCCCGCCCCGTGAAGCAGCCAACAGCAGCACCGTAGTAGCAAGGGCGCCAGGCCCATGTAAGAAGGCCCATTAGCCCAACGCACTAACCCTAATTTTCTTCCCCACCCGGCCACACATCACCCCTATCCATCGGTCCATCCAGCTCTAGCGGCGCGACTGCGCGACTGCGCCACGCGAGCGTGAGTGCGCAGCAGTGCCGCCGCTTGTGTAGCGAGTCACGCACCGTCGCCGTACCTGCTACTGCCACTCCATCCTGCTCGCAAGTAGCACTGCTCCAACATCCCTTCCCACTCGCATTTCAGCTCGCAAGTTCGAGCCCTCAATCAAGTCACATGCCAGCGCATCAAGAGTTCAAGACTCGTCGGTGACTAAAGATCTGTAGCTTTTGGGGATTCCTGTACTATTGTTTACTTAAGATTTGTAGTCTCTTTGGATTTTCTAAGATGGGAGTTTTAGCTTTGCTTCTTGGCAATCCACATGTGAGAAATTGTATTGCTTGATGCGAGAACTATGGTTTGAGATGAGATTTAGATTTGCTTGTACTCAGTGGTAACCGATTGATTTTTCAGGGACGGGTTCCCCGCGGGGATGAAATCCTCGGTTGGGGTCGGGGATGGGGCGAAATGAGCCCCCGATGACATTGACGGGGTCAGGGACGGGAAAAATTTATCCCCATGGGGACGGGGATGGGGAGCCATCCCTCGACGGGGAATTATCCGTTGCCATCTTTAGTGTAGCTGTGGCCACCTACCTCCACCGCACTCTGCAGCTAGTGGCTTTGGTACGACAGCAAGACATCATGATCATTCATAAGACTTGTCCATCCATCATACACCACTGTTTCTGACAGTTTTCACGATGCTTAAGCAGCTCAAGGATGTCTGGAATTTTGGATGATGGGTTATTTGCTAAAAACGTACAGTGTTTACTATTTAGCTCAAAATTCAAACAACTTTACTACAGCTCCCGTGTGCGGCGTGCAGTTTCAGCCGACTGCGCATCCCTTTTATGACAAAAAGTTGCCCTGCTACTTTACTTTTTTTGGCAAAGTTTTCTTCACATCTCAAAAAAAAACTCGACCTGAAGGGTCAAGACTGCCTCCACAGCATTCCAAATAAGAAGAAGACCTTTTCATCAGGCCGAGAAAACCTTCAAACCCCCGCTCCACCCTTACACGGTGGCTTTCTGTCGCCCAAGTGAGAATTAGGCCGGTGCACCCCTAGTGCTTTGGATATGGGACGGACGAGCTGATTTTTTTAACCTCAGTCTGAAATTTGCTCTCACAGGAAGTCGAATCCAGGATCTGAGGAGTGCCGTCGGGGTACTCTGATCAACTGAACAAGAGGCCCTTTGGTGTTTTCTTCACATCTCAACTATTCTCTAGATTATTTCTTCAAAAAACTATTCCGTAGATTAGGTTATTAGTTTATCACGTAAACAAAATTGAACATATATTTTTTCAGTATGGAAAAGATATACAGTAGTAATAAGGTGTTGCACATGCAACATCTCTTCCGGTCTATATTCCCCCTGTTCGGCTGAGCTTATCAGCACGGCTTATCAGCCGTGGAACAGTGTTTTTTTCTCACAGCAAATCAGCCACAGCCGGCTTATAAGCCAAAAAAACAGCCTGCCGAACAGGGCCATTGTTTTGACAAAAACCCAAACGGTATAAAACTGCTAGTTCCTGAGCATATTTAAAAATAATTTTATTTCTTATTTGGCAACTTTTCTCGGATCGTTGTACAAAATAATGTTCATTACTCTTTGATCTTATTTAAATTATAAACCTGAATTAGATTTGCACATAATTTGCATAGAAAATTTCGTGAAGTTATATACATGCAGGGGTGGAGGCTCGTGGAGGCGAAATTGGGCTCTTGCACCCCTTGCTCCGTGCGCACAGGTCCGCTAACCTCAAAAACTGCACTCATGGCGGTTGTCATGGAGAAGATGGAAAGGGCGTTGGAGAAGATAAACAGGTCTGAGTCGAAGCATCCTGATGAAGGTGTATGTCTTGGTGGGCTCTGTCTCAGGTGGCTCAAACTACAGAAAACACATTGCGCCCGCCCCCTAATTAAAGGGCACGATCTGCCACTGCATACATGCAAATCTGCAGGCACATCATTCTCAACAGGCAACAAATATCTTGGAAATTTATTATGTACAAATCATGAAAATTCTGGACAAAATTGTCCATGATCTCAAGAAAGTACAAAGCAATCTGAACTTCAAAATATTTTGCCTTCATCGTAACCTTATTTGGTTTGAAAGGGACCACGAGTGGATGTTTTAATTTTATTTAGACCATAAATTTATTCCAAAATTCTTTTGGACCATTGTTTCATTTAGAACTAATCCAATCCATTTTTCATGTTTTTATTAACAAATTTTCTGAACATATATTCAATTTTTTTAAATATACCATTCAAATTCTAAAATTCATAACACATTATTGAACAATTAGTGCATAAAGATGTTGACTTAAATTTTGAAAATTTTCTAATCATCTTTCTTAAATTTTTGAATCAGCTATTGAATGGGGTGTACATAAAAATGTGTTTTAACAAATTTATCATACATGTCAGACATAGCGTACAAATTCAAGAATAAGGTGTAAAATTGGTTGGATTAAAATCAGAGTTAAAACAAATCAGTAGTTAGAAAATTAGTTAGTAGTTAGTAAAATGGATTAGCAAGCAATCACTTCATTTAGGCATTCATTATTTTGTCTTTGAGCACAGACACACCCCCATCTCACTGTCCACAGCTAATCCAAATGCATAGCACAGAGAGAAACCTCTTGGGAGCGAACGATGACACTCCCATCTCCACCCTCCACCACTGCACAGGTGGTTTAATTTCTCATTTGAACCACATGTGAAAATCATTTTCAACAAGATTCAAATGGAAAGGTTATCTTTGTCATTAGCAATTATACTTTTGGTGAGATGGTAAAGAAGGTAATGCAAAGGGGGAAGTTATGGTTACAACTTAAAAAGTCCCATAACTTATGACATTGCGGCTTGGCTTAGGCGCCAAAATCATTATTTATGTACATCTTTGTAGCCGATTTGTACAAATGACTCTTCACTAACCGCCAATGTGTTTTTTAGCGGTGGTGGTGTCTGTGAGATAATTTCTTTATATTTTTTTTAAAAAGACACTCTGATTCTAACAGCTTAGGACCTGTTTAGATCCATCACTTGGTACTATAGAACCTTGCCAAGCAAGGATATAGAGAGAAGTTGCTTATTCGGATTTCCTGCCAGGGTATCTCGCGACCCGTAGGAGCAATGATTTTCTTTCTAGCAAGGGAGAGCCAAAATGGCTCTCCTGACCTGGCAAGGCTGGGCGAGGCAAGTCTAGTGAGGCGAGGTGAGGCTGCAAAAGGAAACAAGCATGCCTTAATTATTACCGGCTTCCATCGTCACCACTTTATTTCCCCGTCAGTTTAATTTGTTACAGTTGAGTCCAATCTCCACGACGCCATCGCTCATCAGTTCAGGATTCCAGCAGCCTTGTACGAGTCGATGGTGTCCCTCAGAGTTTCCTCCACCGCCCTGAACTTCCACCCCAGCGCCAGCAGCCACTTGGAGCTGACTCCCTTGTCGTATTCCATCTGAACAAACCTGCAAATGGCCGTCGGCAAAATCGTAAATTGCAGAGGGATTTTAACTTGATGTGAGCCATCAGGTTTCGTTCTCACTTCCTGGGGTAGTGCAGCTTCAGGTCTGGGTGCAGGCTGCTGACGAGGCCGACCGTTTCAGACACCTTCATGGCGTGCGCGCTACAGATGTATCGCCGGCCAGACGCCTCCGGCGTCTCGTACGTCAGGACGAGAGCGTCCGCGACGTCACGCACGTCCACCATGTTCCTCATCTTCTCATCGGTGTTTTCTCCTGCGCGGTAGTGATAGTGACCATGTGTGTTCTACCGGCCTAGAATATATGTAGATGTTCAGCAGTATGCAGACAAAGGTAGATCGAGGAACTGACCTTTCAGGTATGCCACGAAACGCATGCTGGTGGCGTTCACCGTCGGCTGCAGCAGCGGACCCAGAACCCACGGCGGACAGACGGTGACCACGTCCATCCCAGTCCTCTCGCCGTATGCCAGTGCCTCGCGTTCGGCCACCGTCTTGGAAACGCAGTACCAGTTCTGATAGGCATGGTGACAAACTCTCAGTTAGTCAGAGAGGCGAGTCAAAGATTAAGAGACTCACGCTGTCATGCATGGCTCGACATAAGCAGGAGAGCCCAGCGATTTGTCATATGGCTGCTAAAGATTATTGGATAGAGTGCCATAGGTGATGCAGCTAGCACGTGCTCCACCTTAATGGCTCTGCAGTAGTCCTCGTCCGACCAGCAGTCTTCGTCGACGACGGCGCCATCGGGGATGTTGGGGTTCGCGATCACCGCGGCGACCGAAGACACCACCACGACGCGGCGGACGTTGGCCGCGTGGCTAGCCTCGAGCACGTTCTGCGTGCCGGTCACCGCCGGAGCCAGGACCTCCACCTGCACGCAAGTCACACACTCACACGTATATATTTATATGTGCATGGATCAGGCCGGAGCAGATGAAAGAATCTGCGATTATTCTTCTTTGGATATGAAGATTTGAAGCTGTTACATCGGGGTTCGTGGGCTCGACGGCCGGGACGGGGCTGGCGACGTGGAAAACACCGTCGCAGCCAGCAATGGCCGCGGCGACGCTGGCACTGTCCAGCAAATCGGCCTTGAACAGCCGCAGGCGCTCCCCGGCGCCGTCCAGCGCCATCAGGTGCGCGTTCTTGGGATCACCTGCATCACAAATTGTTTGATCTGATCCGATCAATCTCACTGCAGAAAATCGAGATCGATCGGTCGGCAGAGGTTGCGCGCGGCGCCCTGAATCGATCGATCAAGGGGACCATATCAGAGCAGCAGGAGCTTACTCGGGTCGCGAACAGTGCCGCGCACGAGGTAGTCGCCTCTCGAGAGGAGCAGCTGCACGAGCCACGAGGCGACGAAGCCCCCGGCGCCCGTCACGCAAACCGTCTTCATCGTCCTCGTCTTGCCCGCGTCGCCGTCGCCGTCCATGGCTGGCCTCGCTCCTCCCCAGCCACCGCGCGCTATATACCAGCGGTCCAGCACACGGTGGCTGCGCGTGCCGTCACGCGTTGCCGCACGTGGCTTATGAGCACTGACAAGTGTACCGTGGTTCGAGTTCAGAGCCTGACACTCGTGCAGCATGGAGGCCGTGCATGTTGGGACCGGACCGGGTTGGGTTACGTTATCCACTCTGAGCGTCAAAACATAAATTCTCTGACACGCACCACGCCTCCCATGCTCAGTCCACGGTCGGCCCATGAAGCTACGGCCCACGTCAACTCATCTTTGCTCCACAGATTCACGTGCACATGTATCACAGATTCATAGGCTCATAGCCTAATTTTAAAAACCCGAAACAAATTAGTTTTAGTAGAAGAAAAAGACTAACGCCCTGTTTGCTTGGCTGATAAGCCATGACTAAAAATACTGTTGGCTGATTTGTTGTGAGAGAAAAATATTGTACCATGATTGATGAGTTCAAGCAAACAGGGTGTAAGGGGTCGTTCTGGGAGTGGAACGGCTAGGAATCATTCCGACGCTATGTAAATCAATGAAGGATCAGTGTGGCTGGAAATTATTCCCATGTAACCGAATGAAGCCTAAAAGGATTTGAACTCGGTACACAGGATGGCCAATCTACATTTCAAACCAAGAAGAGAGACTATATATATTTCAGAAAAAAGAGTGGGTACGTGCTTTCACAAGGACTAGTCCATCAATCCATGCTCTCACGTAAAATAAATTTTAGAAGATATAATAAACTTTAGTTACTACTCCTTCCATTCGAAATCGTGAGTCATTCTTTTTAGGTACATTCTTTTTGCTTATATCTAAATATATACAGAGTAAAAACTATGTATCTAGAAAAATCAGAACTTAAAAAAGGAGGGAATATTTAATACCTTTGTCTAATAAAAATACTTATATATATATTATTAGATTGTTCATTTTTAACATAACAGACATAATAGATACTATGTAGACTCTATCTAGTTGTGATAAATTGATCAGTTATATATCTATATTTTTCATTCATATTTTTCCTTTGTATAGTACGTATCACTGTGTCTCTTCAATGTATTTATTTAATTGAAACCTTAGCTTAAACTTGGCTCTTATCAACCCATATCTAATAAATTTTAATTTTCAAATTTTAATCTTATTGGTGCAACAATTTTTAATCCTCACATTAAGTTGAAACTCTTATACTTATTGTATCTTTTATTAACTCTCCTTTTGTAACTTTTAAAAGTAAAAATTTTAGGTCATAGACTGTACTCTTAAATACTACGATGGCATAAGCGATCATTTAAAACATGCACCACATCTCTTAAGATCAGTGATATCACTTGAAGTGAGATCTAGGATGGGGTAGCAATGCTAATCTCAAGAGGATACTAATATTTAAGCTTTATAATAACAATTTACTCCAAGGAATCTCAAATGCTAGGAAGATATAGGCACCCGTGTGGTATGCGCTAATCTCCTCAACTTCTGAAAATGTTTTAATTTTGTTATCAAGGATATATATGTGCCACATCAATTTGAGTATGTTTATATACTCATTTTAAGATACTCCAAATCTAACTATGTGAAGTTTTTCAAAAGAGTCTATATTTTTAAATATATCATTATAATACCATTATAGTAGTATATAAAATAAGTATAACCATATACTCTATGTATACTTGCATACTTACATACATACTACCCTAGATGGTCTAGTATGATCATATCTTCGTCTACATGCACTTCTTTGGGTCATATACACCCTAAATCTAGAGATATACACATAAGAGTAACTACACCCGGGAGTAGGAATAATTTTTGATTTATATATTATGTACTGGAAAATGTAAAAAAATCATGTTTGTTAATTGCATAGGTGTGTAATTTAATTACAAATTTATGGATTACTTTATGTTGTTTACAAAATCGTAAAGGTTGGTAATTATTTAGAAAATATAATAGGTCTAGTGGTTATTATTAGCAATGGTGATTATATTCTGCCAAATTGTTGGCCATATATTTATATTTTATGAGAATTTTAGCATTTATATTTTTTCTAGTGAGTCTTGTGAGGATTAACGTGGTGGCTCCATTGTGGATTTCTAGTTAGAATTTCTAGAATTTATCTTTTCTTTTTCAGTGCAATATATATTTAGTTGGAGGCTCCATTGGGACCTCTATTTGGAATTTTTAGGATTTATCTTTCCTTTTTTTCTAGCATGGTATATAGATACTTGAAGCCTAAGCCTATTATATAAGCTCTTGTTGCATCACTTTATGTGACATCATGAAAATATAGTTTAGCTTTCAACTTTTAGTCTAGTTGCAATATTTTATTTGCTTATTATATCTTTTGTTCAAAATTTCCATTTTTTATTGTTGAGAACAATTTAGGTCCTAGAATACTCTTTTAGTTCTCAAAATGATATAAATAGTTGTGTCTGCTTGCATCACAACATTGATTGTTATATCACAGAATTACAATTGTATTCATTATTTTATAAGTATAGAATGTTTAGAATTAAATTAGCAATTTTAATACAACATAATGTTTGAATCAAAATATATATACTTACTTTTTAAAAAGTTACTTCAAATATTTATTATCATAGAGTATTAATATACCTTAAAGTGAATTGTTGGTGTGTTTGCTACATATTTCGTGAGGGGAACATTTTCACACACTTGATAAATTATTAAAATAAATATGTATTCTGATATAATATTTACTTGGTCTACAAGGTGGATCATATCATTATGCTTATTTTTAAGTTAACGGTTGTAGGAGATTGTCATTTAGAAATATATATATAATAACATATTTTATAAATTAAATTAATTTTCATAATAGACGATATTAGTATTCACATGTAGATTTGAGAGATATTTTTGTTTCTACATTATAGTGTCTAAGATGAACAATTTAGATACAAATTTAAGATTTTAGTTTATATTATCTTTTGTAATGGTAGAGATGAGTAATTTATAAAACAAATATTTGGGGATTATTTTAAATTATATTTCAAAGTGGATGAGGTGGATAATTTTGCTAAGGGGTATTTTTGAATTATCTTTTATAATGGTAAAGTGGGTAATTTAGATGCAAATACATGTGGGTATTTTAAATTATTGTTCATAGTGCAAAGTTGGATAACTTTATATACAAATTTATGGGTTATTTTGAATTGTCTTTCATATTACAGAGGTTGGTAATTTTTATGAAATAGAATAGATCTAATGGTTATTCTTGACTACGACGATGACGACAATGATGATGATCAGAGTCTATCTACCAAATTAAAGGCTAAAATATTTCTAATTATTGTTAGAATTTTTAGGATTTGTGGCTCTATTGAAGCCTCTAATTAGTGATAGTAAGATAAATACTACGCATTTTTGTGTTTGTGAGTCGTGTTTCATGTCTTTTAGCTCAGAGCCACCATTTCTCATGTTTCAAAAGTAAGATACTATTAAATTTGGAAACTAAAACACCGTTAAGTAACTATGGCGCCATAATACACGGGGGCTGTTTAGTTCCCAAAAATTTTTGGGAAACGCTACTGTAGCAATTTCGTTGTTATTTGATAAATATTATCCAATCATGGACTAACTAGGCTTAAAAGATTCGTCTCGTGAATTTCGTCTAAACTATATAATTAGTTTTATTTTTTATCTATATTTAATGCTTCATGCATGTGTCTAAAGATTCGATGTGACGGGGAATATGAAAAATTTTGCAAAATTTTTTGAACCAAACAAGGCCACGGCAAACTTTGCCCCCTTTGATTTTTTTATTACATTACCCGTCTCACTCAGTTCTCAAGTCAAGGAAGTTGGGATGTTGCACAAGACAACAACTTTGATTTTCAAAAGGCGGTTATACAGAACAGGGCAACTGTTTGTTCAGTCCAGGACACCTGCTGCCGTGAAGGATTCGACGCTGTCCCTGAGGGTCTCCTCGAACGTCCTGAATTTCCAGCCCAGCGCCTCCAGCTTCTTGGAGCTGAATAAAGGCTCATCGCTCACTTGTACGAACCTGCCATGTATTTGCCTTGGATCAAAATGCAACCCATGTACTAGCAGGTTGCGGTTTTAAGCACTGATAGCTTGATTACTAAGATACAGTATGTTTCTGCTTACTTGGTGGCATGATTGTAGGCAGGGTACCAGTTCTTCAGCAGCGCTATGACATCAGACACCTGCCTTGCATTTGCATCGCAGATGTACCGTCCAGACGCCTCCGGAATCTCATACACCAGAAGCAGAGCATCGGCGACGTCGCGAACATCCACGAAGTTCCTCAGCTTCAGTTTCACCTCATGATCTCCTGCAGAAGAGCGGTTACAGGGCTTGTCCGGATGTACTCAAAGCGGCTAAGATTTCAGTTCAGAGTTTCATACTTGGAGAGCACAGCAAAGTGAGGCGAGGATTCTTATTAGTAGTAGTAAGTACCTTTCAAGCAATCGACTATGATGGAGCTGCTTGCGTTCACTGTCGATTGCAGCAAGGGCCCGATCACCAGGGATGGGCAGACTGACACCACATCTAGTCCGGTTCTCTTTGCGTAATCAAATGCCTCCGTCTCTGCCAGTGTCTTGGAAAGACAATACCAGTTCTGGCAAAGGAACGACAGGAGACAAAAGCGTTTCTCATAATTGGGTATACAAAGCTAAAGGTAATACGACTTGACAGCATCGCTATCCACTACCACAGAGTCCAGCCAAAGCATCATTCCTGTCACCTACTGTTGCACGACAGCCGGTGGCGAAACTAGGCCAGAAGATCATCAGGGTCTTCTTTGAAAATAGATGGGATCATCAGGAATAACACTGTATACAGTATTTTCTCATTGGAATTCAAAAAAATCGTCGGAGTCAGCTGACCCCGATGGTATACTGTAGCTCCACCCCTGACGACCGTCTTTTTTATTTTTTAGCCCTTTTTTCGAAAGATTTTCTCAAATATGCCCCTGACGGAAAGATTTCAGGAAATGGACCCAGGGCATGGCGCCATCAACGCTGGCGCCAAGATAACACAGCTTGGCGCCGTTAATGTTGGCGCCAAGCCCCCATGCCACTTGGCCGACGATGCCGAGCTGGCGCTAACGTGGCAGCACCTTGGCGCCATCACCATTGGTGCCATCGTCATTGGCGCTAAGCCTGACGCCACAAACCTGTTACCATGTATATTATTTTTTATCCTAAGTATTTTTAGGTTGTTCTAAGTGATCAAACAAAAAATCACTGTAAAAACTTTAGAGTTAGTCACATTTCTCAATATCCAAGTCATGTCAAAATTTCAAATTTGTAAATGTCCAAGTCATGGTAAAAAGTTATTTTTTCATATGTCTACCACATGGTAGTTGGTATTCTAACATAGTAAACATGAAGCCCTTTTTACGTGACTTAAAATTCCATCTTATAGTAAAATTAGAGTCCAAGTCATGGTAAAATTTTAAATATCCAAGTCCAAAACATGAAGCCCTTTTTCAATATCCAAGTCATGGGTAAAATTTTAAATTTGTCAATGTTCAAATCATAGCAAAAATCTAGACTTAGCGAAAATCTAGCATAGTCAAGTGATAGTAAAATTTAAGACTTAGCCAATTTCTAGGTTGCCCATCATATGGTAAATATCAAGGCTTTGCCAAAATTTTGTATGTCCATTTCATAGAAAAATTAGAGTCCAAGTCATGTTAATTTAGAGCTTTGTATGTCCATGTCACGGTAAAATTAGGTAGTCAGGATTTTTGCTGCGGCCTGGATATGTTAGAATACCGACTACCATGGGATAGCATCAAATTTGTCAATGTCATGGTAACATATGCAAATTTTACCATGACTTGGTTATTTAAAGACTTAGCCAAAATTTATAAATTCCAGACTTAGCAAAATTTAAAGACTTAATCTAATGGTAAATTTAAAGACTTAGCCAAAATTTTAAATATCCAAGTCATGGTAAAATTTGTATATGTCCATCTCATGGTAAAATTCCAGACTTAGCCAATTTGCATATGTCTAAACCTTAGTAAATATCAAGACTTAACAAATTCCAACATGTCCATCTCACGGTAAATTTGGGTACTTAAAATAGGGTCTTGGCGTCGTGATATGTGGCGCCAGGCTTGGCGCTAATTAGAGTGGCGCCAAGTCTTGGCGCCAAAGATCACGGCGCCAAGACCCTGCCACATCAGCGCCATGCACTACTGGAATCAACAAGTTTCCCTAGAGTAATATTCTTTCCCTACAGTTTTCTTGGCACCCTAGGCAAAGACATGTTTCCCTAGGATCGGTAACAAAACCCAAGGGAAACTTCTCTTTCCCTACAAAACTTACAGATTCGTCGGGATGAGCCGAAGGAAGCGAGAGGGGCTGAGCCACGCTGGCGCCTGCATGTGTTCTTTCCCTAGGAAAAAGATAGAAACCGTAGGGAAATCCTAAACCCTGCACCCAAAAATTCCCACACCCCATTGGCCCACCCCTCCCACCCCCACGCAACATTTGGTGAGGTCACACCGCCTCCTCCGCGCCCACCCCCATGTGCCGCCGAACTCCAGCTACCCCACGCCGGTAGGAGGGCTCCGCCACTAGGCGCCGACGCCACCAGGAGTTCCTGCTGGAGGCCAGCACCCGGCACACCCCCCCCTTCCCCGCCCTGACTGCCGCTAAAGTCCCTGGCCGGAGCCCGGCAAGATCCCGCCGCACCGCCCCCCCCGCCTCCAAGCCCGCCATCACTCGATTCCATCGCCGGCCAGCAAGAGAGGTGCCACCGCCGCATCCACATTCCTCTCCGCATCCAGGTTCATCATCTCTGCATCCCCTTACTCTCGTCCCCATTCCCCTGCGTGCTAGGGTTTGGGTTATTTCTCTTGCCAAACTTTTATTCAGTCAGATCCACCATCTCTCCCCCTCTTTGGAGAACGGACATATTCAACTCAATTTAGATGTGATGTTTACTGCCTTAGTCGATTTTGCAGGAACCAGCAGGATTCAAGATCTTGTAAACACAATCCATCAAGTTGAATGTAAGTTTTCTTATGCAGGATCTGCAACTTATTTCTGATATTATGTTGTTTGTAGTAGTATGTAGTGTTATAAAATTTGCATTTTGGACATGCACATTTCAGATTTTAGATTCAAGTATGAGAAGATCTTGATTTTTGCAAGGAAGACTGGAGGGGGATAAAAAAGGCAGGGATCTGCATTTGTGCTGTTGTGCAAGCAAATCTTGAAGGTGAGAAGGAAATTTATCTAACTCTAATTAATCTGAAACAAGTTGCAGTTTATAACCTAAGCAAATGAACTTCTTCGGACTCGTTATTTTTTTACAGAAGCTACCTAAGATAGATACGAGACAACTGTAAAAATCTCAGGTTCATTTGATTAACAATTTGTATCTGCTTGCTGGTTTTTTCGCCCTTCTTTATTATCTAATGGCAATGGAGAGAGTGATGGTCAGCTAATACTTTTGTCTGTCTATGAGAAATTAGTTATCAGCTCATATGTGGGTTTGACTATCTATTGCTAAACAATTTTCTAATCTAGCTACTTCTGTACATATGAGGAAGAAGCCGTACAATCCTTTGGAAAATAGTTTAAAGTAGCCAATACCGTGCATGTAACTATCATATACTATGGCTTTCACATTTATATATAAATACTATGGCTTTCACATTTATATTGAGATTGACTTGGTAAATTTTGTGTGGCACAGTGTCACCTTTAAATTGATACTAGCTCTACCATTTTCCTTTCGTGTTATATATACATATCTTATCCTCGGTCATTATCACTTTTTGTTGCCAATAAATTGCAGCTTTATTTTATGATAGAAATCTACATAGGAAATCAATACTTACTCAAACTATAAAAAGCTCTTCTCAGGTCAATTTGTCATGTTAATTATTGTGTATATTTTGACGTGGCCCTTGTATGCAATTAATTCAACATTTTTCTAACTTTAGATTTGCTTAATCTCACAGGCTGGTGCCTCCAGATGAAACAATAAGTAGGATTGCTTGCGGAGTATTTCACGGCCATCCGAACGGGACAAGTGGTAGAGTGAATGAGACTACAAGTGGAGTGAACAATATTAGATGAGTTGTAGTTACTGGTAGTTGCATTTTGTTTTAAGTTGGGCACCATATGGATGGATGACATGGTTGTATTATGACAATATTATAACTCTAAATGTATGGATTTGTGGTTATGGAATGAAATGAGTGCTTAATTATGTGTTCATGTGTGAATTTGAATTTGTATTTGAATTTAAATATAAATCTATGTAAAAGATATGATTGAAATACTGTTCTCTATGATATATTCTTTTCCTAGAGTTCTAATTTGTAGGGAAAGGTTCCTAAGAAAACTACTCTACACATTGGCTAGCTTTCCACGTAAGGCTTGCTCTTAGCATCTAAGGAAGTTTCCCTAGGGGATACAAACCCTAGGGAAAGAATGTTTCCCTACGGTTTTCACCAAAACCGTAGGGAAATCCTGCCTTTTCCGTCGATTTCCTCCCTAGGGGACTTTCCCTACGAAATACTCTAGGGAAATCGTTTCCCGACGGTTTTTTAGCCTTTCCCTAGGATTATTAACCCTAGGGAAACTTATAGATTGTAGTAGTGATGCGTTAAGGTCTTGGCGCCAGTTATCCTGGCGCCATGCCGTGTTACCTTGGCGCCGATGACTATGGCGCCAAGCCCTGGGTCCATTTTCTAAAATCTTTCCGTCAGGGGCATATTTGAGAGAATCTTTCAAAAAAAAAGGCTAAAAAACAAAAAAGACGGCCCTGACGACAGCAGTGGCCATATGGCTGTTTGTGCAATCTGTTTGGACTTTGTCCAGAATGAGAGGATTAAGATCAACACAAATGTACTAATTGGTTTATATGTGAGCAAAACACCCGGTGCAAATCATCGAATTTCCTCGAGTTGAGGGGACGAGAGGAACAGGGTGCATGTGAAGCTTTTGCTGTCACCTGAGTGGTTCTGCAGAATTCGACATCAGACCAGCAGGATTCGTCCATGACCTCGTTCTGGGGCCAGCCAGGGTTCACCATCACGGCGGCCACGGACGACACGACGACGACCCTCTTGACCTTGGCCTCGGAGCACGCCTTGAGGACGTTCATGGTGCCCGTCACGGCCGGAGCGAGCAGCTCTACCTACAGCAAGCTGTTAGTGTCGGCTAAAGATTGAACGAACGCTTGAGGAAGCCGAGGGAAGAAAGAGAGTAACAGCAGGAAGGCCGAGCCTCGGGGTCACTGATTGGGTAGGTGCTGGGGACTGGGGACGCGACATGGAAGACGCCGTCGCAGCCGGCGATGGCCGCCGCAACGCTGCCGTAGTCCAGCAAGTCGGCCCTGAACAGGCACAGCCGGTCCGCGGCGCCGTCCATCGCCGCCAGGTGCGCGTTCTTGGCGTCGCCTGCGCGCCACGCACAGCACAGAACGATCATCCAAATGTTCGCACGAACAAGCCAGCTCACCAGGAGCAAGAAGACAAGCAGTGAGTGATTTCGTACCCGGATCACGGACGGTGCCATGGACCACGTATCGGCCGCCGGCGAGGAGGCGCTCCACGAGCCACGAGGCCACGAAGCCGCCCGCGCCGGTCACGCACACCGCCGTCCTCGTCGTCCCTGCTGCGCCTTCCATTGGTACCGATCACGACGACTGCTACGGGCTCGTCTTGTTTCCTTAGACTGATTCGGGTGTCGAGCGGATTATTATAGTACTTGTTGTTATTAAATATACGGACGGCCGATTGGGAGATACTCCTATTGACCTCGTGCAAATTGTGGCTGTTGACAATTTGGCACTAGTCGACGTCCTAATTCCTGAACTGATAGCACGCTGGTTGGGCAAAGAACTTGAGGGGATCCTACGTGCAGATAGTACTTTGTGCGCCACAGTGCACAGGATACCAAAATTTAGGTCTAAGCTTCACTAGTAAAGTTGTTTTTTTTTCAATAAAGCAACTTCACTGGTGAGCTAAAACTGTTTTTAAAAAGGCAAAATTTTCTCCTAAACACTGAAAGTAACCTCTCTTTGCTGGCAGACACCGAAAATGGAGCGATTTGCAGGTGGACATTCTAGTTTGTGTCAAATTTGCTGGAGCACACCGAACGTATTAACATATTATTTTCTAGCTAAGGAGATGAGAGAAGAGTAGTGAAATGTCCTTTTTACCCCTATCCCTTTCTTCTTCCTCTCATTACACGGTGACACTTTGGGTGTAAAGCTTAGCTTCACACTACTGAAGTAGTTTTTTTTATTTCGGTTCTATAAAATAGCTTCACTAGTGAAGCTAAAACTGTTTTAAAAACCGTCTGATAAAACAACTTCTTAAAGAAGATAATAGAAAGAGCTGTGGAAAAGCTAATGTTGTCAGCTTCACCTGGAAAACTGTACATATGAGAGAAGCTGGAAAAACAACTTAGAGGTTCTTTCATCATAGCCCTGTTTGCTAGGAGAAGCTACAAAAACAACTTTGTGAAGCTAGGGGAAGCCCTACCAAACATGCCCTTTTTTTGCGCACTTGTTTGGTTGAGCTCCTAGCACAGAGTGGCGTGCTGCCCGTGCGATGGTACGGACTCAAAATTTTTAGGGAAAAAAGTATAACTAGGTATGAAACGGATCAGATCGGTAATGCCTCTCTCATATTCTAATATGTTTTTCTTTGTTGAATTCGGATCCGAGTAGATAATACATGGATGCGGATGCGGATGTGGATGTCGGAACTGGTACAAATATGGAGTGAAGTCAAATTGGATACGGATTTAAATACTCGAGTAATTTATGCATACATGTCAAGAGTTAATTTTGTAAAGAGCCAATAACAGATAGTAGAAAATAATCATACATTGATTTCAAGTTGTGGCTATCGCACCGACAACGATTAGCATTAATAAGTTATCCTCACTCATAAATGATAAGTTATTAATCAATATGTAATAACAGCCAACAAGATCTTAATTCAAAATCTATAACGTCAAACGACGACATCACAAAACAAAAGTTTTCTCAACTAAAACCTTTTTATAATCCTCAATTCCTCTAGATTTTAGTCTAGGAAGATAAATTATCAGATATCCTATTCTAAACATCGGATAATCCATATAGAATTTGCAGATAATCCATATTTGCTGGATTTTGTCGATTCCATATCCTGTCCCATATCCGCACATAATCGTATTCAGATGATCCATATCCGCATGGATATTAAAAGTTCTTCTCCATATTCTTAAAATTCATATTTGGATCAGAGCGAAACCCCTAACTATTCATCTGACAATCAATATTCTATACTCTATTTAACATTTTTTGTTGCCTGAGTCCATGACAACGATAGGTGTTGAATCTAGGAATGGCTACACTACTTCATTTGTCCATCTGTCTAACCTACTTCGTCTGACCACGGGAGGTGTCTGGACGCTACTCCCCGTTCAAACGCATCACGCCCGTCGCGCCCGCGTAACAGGGCGGTAACAGGCAGGAGCGCGCTCGCCTGACTCCGCCTGCGGATGTGCGCCACAGAGGCATCTTCCGGCCTCAGGCGCTCGCATCGTGATCCACGGCGGTGCCCCATCATCAGTAGTAGTAGGCAGCTGCGGCAGGCCGCTGTTCCCTAGCCACCGGGGGCATTGCAACATGTGCTCTCCAGTTGAAACACTTGCAATATATGACTGAAAAAAGATGAAACACTTGAAACATACGCTAGAAACATGCGTGTATAGCCATATCAACATATGCAACATCTAGATAAACACTTGCAACATACGTATGAAACACCTGAAACACTTGAAACATGCATGTTTTGCAACATTCGGATATGCTTCTGCAACATTGAGATGAAACACTTGAAATATACGCCTGAAAACAACTGAAACACATGAAACATACGCTTCAAACATGCGTATATAGCCATAGCAACATATGCAACATCTAGATATACTTTTGCAACATCTAGATGAAACACTTACAACATACGTATGAAACACTTGAAACATGCATGTTATGCAACATCCAGATATACTTCTGCAACATCGAGATGAAACACTTGAAACATACGTATGAAAACAACTGAAACATATGAAACATAAGCTTGTAATATGCGTATATTGTCATTGCAACATATGCACATGCCAAAATCTACTTTTGCAACATCCAAATGAACACAATTGAAACGTGAGTCTGCAATGCCTGAAACACGGCGTCGCCGGCCTACCTGGTCATTCCCTAGCTGCCTAGTGGAGACGATGACTTAGTGAGATCCAATTGTTTCATCTGGAGTATTTGTAGTGGAATACTGGACTTGAGATTCCCTTGCTCATAGCGGAGACAGTGACTTAGTGAAATTCAATTGTATCAAACTGCAAACAACACAATGTCATGGAGGGACACTGGGAGAGTGCGTACTGGTAAGTGCCAAACTGTCGTAGTGCCATAGATCCATCGAAAACTCGAGAGGATTGGCCCTTGGAGGCTAGCACTCAACGAGTAAGTAGCCTAATTCCTAAACATATGTAGGTAATTAATTCACCATTCATCTTGTATTATCGTTAAAAATATTTCTTTCTAGTAACTACTCAATACCATAGGTTAGTGATGCTATAGGAGTATTATCTATGATTATCTTATTATATTATTCTATTTTTTCTAGACCGTCTGTGCCTATTGTAGAATTTTAAACCAGGCCTTGGATTTCGCCGGCACGACCCTAGTCCCAGGCATCCGATTAAGTCTGGCAGCAGAGCATTGCACGGGTGGTGTGCCCAGCGGTAGGTTGTGGATACTTTTTTCAATATTTAAATCAATATTTACCGTTGGTTCTAAGCTGGCGCACGATGAAGAACATGGTCATCACCGTCAAAGTACGAAGTCAGCGGTGATGACGATTCTATAGCAGCGCATGACCTCGTTGATTCATGATATTCAAATTGAAGACCAACAATAACATACCTTCATATAAGTTTCATATACTTATTCTTGTTATTGCCAAATGCTGCCTATTACACGAAAGAACTTTGATCCCTTTTGATGCTTACATTACTCATCCCAATTATCAATCAAGACAATGATGTACTGTATGAGGCATCAAAGACTTTGATTTTCAAATGCGACAGGGAATGAAGTAGTGTTTCCTCAATCCAAGACACCTGCTGCCTTGAAGGATTCAACGCTGTCCCTGAGGGTCTCCTCAAACGGCCTGGATTTCCAGCCAAGCGCCTGCAACTTATTGGAACTGAATGGGGGCTCGTGGCTCACTTGGACGAACCTGCCATTGTTTGGGGAACAAAATATATGCAGTACATCAGATTGCAGTGACCATGCCATTTCAAAATTCACCATGCTCCAAAACAAATCAAAAGTTCAATGGAACAGCATGAGTAACAGAGCATAAGGTACTGAGGATCACTTTTTTTTTGAGAAGTGAGGATCTATTATGACATTCTAAGAGCCCTTCTCCATGAGAGGCCACATAATAATAGCCTTGTTATATGCTCCATTTTACAATTTAGTAGTTTGGTTTAAGACTCCATGCTCTTAGGATTATTATATTCACAAAGCACAGCAGAACATATATAGCATAATGGGTTATGGCCTGCCTTTGCAAGCAATATAGAACAGTAGTATGGCATTCTAAGTACACTTGGATACTTATAATAATCAAAAGTACCACAATTACCTTGACGTCATGTGCAACATTAACTAGTTTTTAGCACACTTGTATACTCATAATCGAAACTAAACGAAACTAAGTTTAGACAAACTTAGATTAATTTATATGTATGATCGGAGTTCGGAAGAAGTAACAGGATCGCTGATAATCAAGAACTGGCTTACTTGGTGGCATATTGATAAGTCGGGTACCAGCTCTTGAGTAGCTTTATGACATCAGATACCAGCCTTGCGTGCGAATTGCAGATATACCTCCCAGATGCCTCCGGGGTCTCATACACTAGGAGAAGAGCATCAGCGACATCGCGAACATCCACAAAGTGTCTGAGTTTCATTTTCACCAAGCGATCTCCTGTACAGAGATAACACAAACCACATCAGGTCTCAAATCCAACAGGATGTGCTAAAAATTGGGTAATAATTCATCAGAGAAAGAAAAGGTAGTATACCTTTGAGGAAATCAACAACGACCGCACTGCTCGCATTCAGTGTGGGTTGCAGCAGGGGCCCAATTACCAGGGATGGGCAGACTGACACCACATCGACTCCAGTTCTCTTGGCGTACTCAAATGCCTCCAGCTCTGCCAGTGTCTTGGAAAGGCAATACCAGTTCTGGAAGAGTGAAATTGGGAGAGAACAAAATTAGAATGTCACGTTTTGCAGGTATTAAAAGGAGAATTTGAGAACCCTTCCAATCAGAATCATACGCATTCTTGTTGTGCGAATGACTTATAATCCAGCTGGCCCGTTGGAGTACTTGATTAGGCACAATTAATGCAAGTATTATTTGTCTCTGATTCTCTGACTGAAGTTACTGACATTACTGTAGCAGCAGCACTAGGGTTAACTAACAAAATCGATCTAACTAGCTAGCATCAAAGCACAAGCAACATCCCTATCATTGTCACTTGACAATCGACATCAGTGAGTATAAGCACTTTTCCCTACAAAGGTTTTAAGTTTTAACCAAAATCGATCTAGCTAGCACCAGAGCACAAAGCAGCATCCCTATCATTGTTACTCGACAATCGACATCCAATGATTATATGTAATTTTCTGTACAAAGGTTTCCTTTCGCGAACACATAGGAAAACTACGTGGCTTTGTGTCAAAGGAGAGAAATAGCTTCGGTTACAACTTACTACAAAAAAGTCAGTTAATAAAACACGCGCGCAGCACACGTGTAAGGATTTGCTTGACACAGAGGGAGGCCTGTTTGTTTCCGGGCCTCACTTTGGGACGCCACAAATGCGGCTGCCGCAAAAGTAATTCTGTTCATTTGATTAACAAGTTAGTTGTGGTGTGCCACAAAATTCTCGACTCATTGACGTATCAATTCTCGTCACACCTATGGCGTCCATTTCCTTTGGCTCGTCTGTGGCAAAGCTACAACCGACATGGTGCATTGGTGGTAGAGATGGCAACCCGATTGCCTATTCCTCGTGGAGAATTCTCCTATTAGGAGACTGGGATGAGACCAATTTAATTCATACAACAATTGAAACAGAAAAAAAATTAGTCCCTGTCGGGTTCGTGGAGATGGGGATGCTTGTTCCCGTGTTCCGCATACCTGCCCAACGAACTCAATCTTAGTTGGTGGAGAACCAAACAAGCCCTAAGTTCATCAATCAACTCATATATGTCGGTCATCCACATGCTACGATCGATCCTATCTCTATAAATCTTTAAACGTGGTGATTGGTACTGTAGTTACACAGTAACAGGTATTTCTCACTCCCATCTCCCTATTCATCAACAGTAATGACCGTGCTGCAGTTTGGCCCGTTAGTGAACAGAAATAACTCGGTAACCTAATAATACCAGATCCTATAAACAATGTTCTCACCCTGTATTCCACGATACCGGGTCACGTAAACAGTACATACCGTTACTGTTCCCCCACCGCATGCTACAAAATAGTGTTCTCGCCCGTTATTCCACAGTACCGGGTCACGTAAAAACAGTATGTATTGTTGCTGTTCCGCTCTCTTTTTTTCTTAATACAACCTTCGCCCGTACAAAGCACGCCCCCCCCCCCCGCCATATATATATTTGTAGGTGAAACATAGGTAACACATTATGCAAAAGGTTCAAGTTCGTTTGTGACCTCAGTGGTTCTGCAGAGGTCGACATCAGACCAGCAACCTTCGTCCATAACCTTGCACTCGCCCCACTCAGGTTTTATCATCACAGCCGAGAGAGACGACACCACGACGACCCTCTTGACCTTGGCCTCGGAGCACGCCCTGAGGACGTTCATGGTGCCCGTCACGGCAGGAGCCAGCAACTCGACCTGCAACAACAACATATGGAGACGCACGGTGACTGTCTGTCTCTGACGATGGAGATCGCACCAATAGGGGAGAAAGGCGCGCGAGTGGTGCCTCGGGGTCAGTGAGGGCATAGTCGGGGACGGGGCAGGCCACGTGGAAGACGCCGTCACAGCCTGCGATGGCCGCCGCCAGGCTGCCGTAGTCGAGCAGGTCGGCCTTGAACAGCCGCAGCCGCTCAGCGGCGCCGTCCAGCCCCAGCAGGTGCGCGTTCTTGGCGTCGCCTGCGCAAGAATCGATCGTCATACACACGCTCACTCAGTCGCTCAAGCTCCTCATGACGGTGCCGTGGATCGTGTATCTATCAAGAAGTTACCGGGATTGCGGACGGTGCCGTGGACCTTGTATCGGCCGCCGGCGAGGAGGCGCTCGACGAGCCACGAGGCCACGAACCCGCCCGCGCCGGTCACGCACACCGTCTTCGTCATCGTCGTTCCCCCGCCTGCTGCCTCCATTGCTACGGTAGGACCGTAGGACGGACGATAGCCTTTGCTTGTATTTATCAGGCAATTTATCTTTCCTTATAATCCGTAATGATATTGAGCTAGGAATGCGCTGGAGCTACTTTAGGAATTAATTCACAACAAAAATTTGCTGCTTTTCTTTAGTTATTATATTATATTTTAATACGATGGTACAGTACAGAACGTTGCTTGCAGATACTGCGCTCGTGCCATCTTGTACAGTTGTATACTTCATACGTGTACGACAAGCATAGCGCACGCTGGGTGCATGCGTATATACCACAAAAGGGGAACCTGTTCCTGTGTGCGCCCTGTTTTTTTTAACATGTCCCAGAGCAGTGAGCACGCCAGATTACGAGACTTTAATACATCTTTGCTGATATTGTTTGCTAGCATGCATCCATCCAAGAAAATAAAGTGCGAGCAAGGATAGTTCAGAACCATTACTTTTCTGGATATATCTAGATATTTTCCATTTTGTTTGTACTCGTTGTACAGCTCATTGGATACATTACTTCCTAACATAGATTCTTTAGTTGTTGCATTAGCAAACAAAAGCAACCTCTTATATTGGCCTCGTGTACATACGGTGGGTTTACCTGTTGCGGAGGCTCTTACCCCATGCAATTTTTTCCCTGACAGACGAAACCATCAGGGAAAATGGCTAATACCTTCAGGGAAAGTCGTCCATAACGGTTACCATCAGGGATACACCGTTAGGGATAAAGGAAAAGTCCATCTTTCCTGACAGAAAACCGTCACCAACTGATTCCTGACTGCTATAACCATCAGTGAAGGACTTCAGTGTCAGTTTTTTTTCTTTGCACTCCCATACCTACTCAAAGACTGTGCCTATAAGCCAATAAGAACAAATTAAATGTTGGGCCAATCACGCAAATCATCTTCTCTTTTTTATGGAATCTACCTGCAAGAAGATACATACTTGAATTTTGATAGGAAAGGAAGGGGAAGCAAACAAGGCCGAGCACCACTACCCTAAAATCTCGTGGCATGCAGATCTACAAGCTTCTTTTTGTGTATGATTTTGAGAGATGAGGATGATTTGGTAGGGAGAGCGAGAGGAAAGGTAGGTTTGCCAGCGTACTGTTGTAAGTACCTGCGACGGCATGGCGGTCCTGGTGGCATCGTCGAGAAGTGAGAGCGGAGAGCGACGATTGGCAGCGCTGGCAGCCCAATGAGTGTGGCGGCGGCTGTCAAAGGAGTTGGGCTTGGGGACGCTAGTGTTCGGCATTAGGCCATCGGTGGTGGAAGGTCTTGGCACCGGCGCCCGGCGGCGAGGAACGAGAGGGGGCCATGCTTTTGCAAGGATGGAGTTGCATGGAGACGAATAGATTTTGGGGAGAACGGGAGAAGTTGTGGCCTCTAGGGCGGAGGAGAGGATAAGGTTGAGAAAATTCTTTTTATCCCGTGCGCTTCGTACTTGAGCAGTCCATGCCATTTTTTAGCCCTTCTCTCTGATATGTGGGTCAGAAAGGGAATTGGAGCACGTGCTGAGTTCTCAGAACCCTCATGCTCTGCCTCTTTGTCGTCAGCCTAGAGGTTTACAGCACCATTGTCAATGAGGTATTGCGCCAGGTGGATGCGCAGTATGAGGCTAAAACCCCCGCATCACGCCGCCAAAGATGCTTTGCGCGGCGTCGCCGTCTGCTGCGGTTGCCCCATGGGCCTGAATTCGACTAGCCATGGTGCTCCTCTCCATGTCGCGCTAGTCCATATCCGGAGCCTACTACATGTATGATAGCACGGTGCCATGGTGAAGAAGCTTGATCAGGGAGCGAACGATGATACTCCCATGTCCACCCTCCACCACGGCACAGCTGGTTTTGTCATTTGAACCACATGTGTGAAAATCTTTAGCAATATATTTGTGGTGAGATGGTAAATAAGGTTAATCCAAAGGGGAAAGTTATAGTTAGAACTTACACGCGTATATTTTTGGAGAAAAAGTCCCATAACTTACGACATTGGGGCTTGGCCTAGGTGCGAAAATCATTATTTATGCACATCTTTTTAGCCGTTTTGTACAAACGACTCTTCACTAACCACCAATGTGTCTTTTAGCGGTGGTGGTGTTTGTGAGGTTATTTCTTTTTAAAAAAACTTCGATTACAGCAGCTTAGAGCCCGTTTGGATCCATCACACTGGGTACTGTGTAATCTTACCAAGCGAAGATACGTAGAGAAGCTACTTGTTTGGATTTCTTGCCAGGATGTGTAGTGATTTCGGTGGTGGCCGAAAGAAAACTCCGAAATTTTGTAATACTTTAATACATGTGATATATAACTCTAGACTTGTATTTTTCTATTGATTATATTGTATATTCTTCTATTCAATAGATGTGTAGTGATAAATCATACTAATATTTATTTAGATCTAAACTTTTTTAGAAACAGCATACTTCATGTCCTAATCTCTAAAAAAATTTCGGCGAAATTTCGGCCGAATTTCGCGAAATTCGGTAATTTCGGTGGTGACCGAAATTTTTGCGATAACGAAATTAAAATCCTTGGTCTTGAGACCTGTGCGAGCAATGATTTTCTTGCTAGCAAGGGAGAGCCAAAATGGCTCTCCTGACCTGGAAAGGCTGGGCAAGGCAAGCATAGCAAGGTGAGACCAGGCTGGAAAAAGGAAACAAAGCATGCCCTTAATTATTAGCATTGCCTTGCATCGTCACCACTTTATTTCCCCGTCAGTTTAATTTGTTACAGTTGAGTCCAATCTCCATGACGCCATCGCTCATCAGTTCAGGATTCCAGCAGCCTTGTACGACTCGATGGTGTCCCTCAGAGTTTCCTCCACCGTCCTGAACTTCCACCCCAGCGCCTGCAGCCTCTTGGAGCTGACTCCCTTCTCGTCTTCCTTCTGAACAAACCTGCAAAAGGTCGTCGACAATGGAAATTGTGAGTTACTGAGCCATTTTACATCATGTGAGTTACTGAGCCATCAGGTTCTCACTTCCTGGGGTAGTGCAGCTTCAGGTCTGGGTACAGGCTGCTGACGAGGCCGACCGTTTCAGACACCTTCATGGCGTGCGCGCTACAGATGTATCGCCGGCCAGACGCCTCCGGCGTCTCGTACGTCAGGACGAGAGCGTCCGCGACGTCACGCACGTCCACCATGTTCCTCATCTTCTCATCGGTGTTTTCTCCTGCGCGGTAGTGATAGTGACCATGTGTGTTCTACCTGCCTAGAATATATGTAGATGTTCAGCAATATGCAGACAAAGGTAGATCGAGGAACTGACCTTTAAGGTATGCCACGAAACGCATGCTGGTGGCGTTCACCGTCGGCTGCAGCAGCGGACCCAGAACCCACGGCGGGCAGACGGTGACCACGTCCATCCCAGTCCTCTCGCCGTATGCCAGTGCCTCGCGTTCGGCCACCGTCTTGGAAACGCAGTACCAGTTCTGATAGGCATGGTGACAAACTCTCAGTTAGTCAGAGAGGCGAGTCAAAGATTAAGAGACTCATGCTGTCATGCATGGCTCGACATAAGCAGGACAGCCCAGCGATTTGTCATATGGCTGCTAAAGATTATTGGATAGAGTGCCATAGGTGATGCAGCTAGCACGTACTCCACCTTAGTGGCTCTGCAGTAGTCCTCGTCCGACCAGCAGTCTTCGTCGACGACGGCGTCATCGGGGATGTTGGGGTTCGCGATCACCGCGGCGACCGAAGACACCACCACGACGCGGCGGACGTTCTGCGTGCCGGTCACCGCCGGAGCCAGGATCACCTGCACGCAAGTCGCACTTATATATTTATATATATGCATGGATCAGGCCGGAGCAGATGAAAGAATCTGTGATTATTCTTCTTTGGATATGAAGATTTGAAGCGCTGTTACATCGGGGTTCGTGGGCTCGACGGCCGGGACGGGGCTGGCGACGTGGAAGACGCCGTCGCAGCCAGCAACGGCAGCGGCGACGCTGGCACGGTCCAGCAAATCGGCCATGAACAGCCGCAGGCGCTCCCCGGCGCCGTGCAGCGCCATCAGGTGCACGTTCTTGGGATCACCTGCATCACAAATTGTTTGATCTGATCCGATCAATCTCACTGCAGAAAACCGAGATCGATCGGTCGGCAGAGGTTGCGCGCGGCGCCCTGAATCGATCGATCAAGGGGACCATATCAGAGCAGCAGGAGCTTACTCGGGTCGCGAACAGTGCCACGCACGAGGTAGTCGCCTCTGGAGAGGAGGAGCTGCACGAGCCACGAGGCGACGAAGCCCCCGGCGCCCGTCACGCACACCGTCTTCATCGTCCTCGTCTTGCCCGCGTCGCCGTCCATGGCTGGCCTCTCTTCACTGTCCTCCCCAACCACCGCGCGCGATATACCAGTAGTCCAGTGTCACGCGTTGCTGCACGTGGCCTGTGAGCACTGACAAGTGTACCGTGGTTCGAGTTCAGAGCCTGACACTCGTGCACCAGGAGGCCGTGCATGTTGGGACCAGACCGAGGCCTTGTTTGGATTGCTCTTAAATTCCAAGTTTTTACACTCTCTTTTCGTTACGTCGAATCTAGGGACGTATATATGGAACAGTAAATGTAGATAAAAAACTAATTATATAGTTTGATTGTAAATCACGAGACGAATCTTTTAACCCTAGTTAGTACACAATTAAACAATAATTATCAAATATAAACAAAAATACTACGGTGCCAAATTTTTCTAACTTTTAGCCGTCCAAACAAGTCCCGAATTTGGTTGCGTTATCCACTCTGGGCCTGAGCGTCAAAACAAAAATTCTCTCACACGCAACACGCCACCCATGCTCAGTCCACGGTCGGCCCATGCTACGGCCCACATCAATCTTTGCTACACAGATGCTCACGTGCAAGGCTGCAAGCTGTCAAGATGCCTACATGTATCATAGCCTAGTTTTTGAAACCCAAAACTAATCGGTTGTAGGAGAAGAAAAAGACTAAAAGGATTTGAACTCAGTACATAGGATGTTCAATCTAGATTTTAAATGAAGAAGAGAGACTATACTTTAGGAAATGAGTGTGGGTACGTGCTTTCGCAAGGACTAGTCAATCCATGCTCTTACATGTACTAAATTTTTGGAAATGCTCCTACATTGGCATCTGGCATGTTTCCTTCGTGTCAGACGCTTTTTTAACTGGACCATAATTTATACAGCCTGCCAACGGTCTAACAGTCTTCACATTTCTCTCTCACGCCGTTACTCGTCTTCCTCACGTGTTTTCTCGTCTCCATGATGATGACGCGACTGCTCGTCTCCTCGACGCCATTGACCGCCTTACTCCCTCACTGCCTACTTTCCTCTCTCACAGCCCCACCCGCCCGCGCCCGTTCTTGTTTTTCCCTCGCCGCTGCACCCGCTCGCCTTCCTACCTTGCCTTCGTTGTGGCAAAGTGAATCTAAGTGGACACCTTTATGGTAGGTGTTTCTAGGCTATGAAATCCTCCATGATCGGGTGTCTCTCTACGATGGACTACACGCTAGAGGTGTGGCCTCGTTAGCGACATGCTTCTCCATGGTGGTCGGGCTCCTTCACAGGCAAGCGCAACCGGATCTGTACTCTATGATGAGTTATATTGTAGTATGTGATATGTTGCAACAGTCAATCTTGGATGTTACATGTTTTATGGCACTCGGTATAAAATTGGATTTTGCGGTGTTGCAGCAGTCAATTTGAGATGTTGCAACAGTTGATTTGAGATGTTGCAACAATCGATTTGAGATGTTGCAACATGTTTTTCTGGATGTTGCAATAGTCGATTTAAGATATTGCAACATGTGTTTTTTGGATGTTGCAATTGTCGATTTAAGATGTTGCAACATGTGTTTTTTGGAAGTTGCAACAGTCGATTTGAGATGTTGTAAGATGTTTTTTTAAATGTTGCAACAGTCGATTTAAGATGTTACAACATATGTTTTTTTGATGTTGCACTGTAGATTTAAGATGTTGCAACATGTTTTTTTTTATGTTACATGAGATTTTAGTACGTTGTAAACCTTTGTTCTCGATTGTTGCAAGCAATGATTAACATTTGATCTATTTGTTTCTCTTTCCATGTCTCTCCCTCACGTACAATATGGTGCGGTGTCTGCAAGCACTATAGGAAGCGCAACCACCATTACCGTGGTTTACTATTGCATTACAGGAGAAAGGAGGGAGCCGGAAGGGGATGAACGCCGGGTGGGACGGGTAGAGCGAAAGCCTCTAGATCTAAAGGGAACAAGCGCAGCGGAAGCTTCTGGATCCGAAAGGGAAGGAGCGCCAGGGTGGAACGGGTAGAGCGGAAGCCTCCGGATTAATTGTTTATATCCGAACGTCTGGGCGCTTATATTTCCCCTAAATTTTAGAAGACATAGGCTGTGTTTAGTTCACCATAAAATGCAAAATGCAAAATGCCAACTATTTTGGAATGATGAAATATAAAATGCCAAAATTTTTATGGGTGTGTTTAGTTCCATCTAAGATGCCAAATTTTTCATGGGTGAGTGAAGGTTTTTTAGTTTTTTGGCTTTTTTTTTGGCCAGGCCAAAATCCAAAATGAAGAATGGATACCTTTTTGCTAAAAATTTTGTATGGTGTTTAGTTTCATTTTACAAAATGATAGACCAAAACTCAAAATTTTTTGGGTGAAATAGGGAACTAAACACACCCATAATAAGCATTAGTTAGTACTCTCCGTCCACGAAAGAATACAACTACAAGGTTTGTGTAAGTCAGAATAGTGTAAGTTTGACCGAGTTTGTAATGAATAGTATTAATATTTGTGTTTTCGATAAAGTTTACTATGTAGTACAAACAATAATAATTAAATTTGATGTCCAGCCGAAGCAATCATTTTGGCAAAATATCTTGATCTCTAAAGACCGAATTGTAATTATGTTTGCCTCTTCAATCTAATCTGCTCGTGTATCATGAACATTATCCCTCGCTGGCTCCTTTGCTTTGCTTCTCCTCACGTAGACAATCAGGGCGGCATGAGTACGGCTTCTGGACTTCTAATTAATCCACATACGATTCCTATAAATAATACCAACACAAAGAACGTACAGCACTTGAACTCCACAGTCCAGATAAGATGTGCTCCGCCCTGTTTTAGCACTTAGAAGCAATTTACAGATACTCAACTAGCTCAAATAATTGGGCCAAATAATCTTCTCTGTAAATTATTAATGATAGATAACACTGTCCAATTAATCAAACTATTGCATTTATGGCTAAATATTCTCAAAGTCAAGTTTGGTTATCTGATGATCAAACAAAATATAACTAAGTCAAATTTGAGTATCAACAACAACAACTTCGATTTTCAAGATGCGAAGGTTATACAGAACAGGGCACTGTTTGTTCAATCCAGGACACCTGCTGCCTTGAAGGATTCAACGCTGTCCCTGAGGGTCTCCTCGAACGTCCTGAATTTCCAGCCCAGCGCCTCCAGCTTCTTGGAGCTGAATAAAGGCTCATCGCTCACTTGCACCAACCTGCCATGCATTCGCCTTGGATCAAAACGCTATGTAGCAGCTTGCGGTTTTAAGCACTGATAGCTTGATTACTAGTACAAAGTATGTATATAATCTTGCAGTATGTTTCTGCTTACTTGGTGGCATGATTGTAGGCAGGGTACCAGTTCTTCAGCAGCGCTATGACATCAGACACCTGCCTTGCATTTGCATCGCAGATGTACCGTCCAGACGCCTCCGGAGCCTCGTACACCAGGAGCAGAGCATCGGCGACGTCGCGAACATCCACGAAATTCCTCAGTTTCAGTTTCACCTCATGATCTCCTACAGAAGAGCGGTTACAGGACTCGTCTGGATGTACTCAAAATGGCTAAGGTTTCAGTTCAGAGTTTCAGACTTCGAGAGCACAGCAAAATGAGGCATTACTACCTTTTAAGCAATCGACTATGATGGAGCTGCTTGCGTTCACTGTCGACTGCAGCAAGGGCCCGATCACCAGGGATGGGTAGACTGACACCACATCTAGCCCGGTTCTCTTGGCGTAATCAAATGCCTCCTTCTCTGCCAGTGTCTTGGAAAGACAATACCAGTTCTGGCAGAGGAACGGCAGGAGACACAAGTGTTTCTCATGAGTCATGATTAGGTACTATGCAAATCTAAAGCTAATACGAATTGACAGCATCGCTATCCACTACCAGAGTCCAGCCTAAAGCATCATCCCTGTCACCTACAGTTGCACAACAGCAATGGCCATATGTTTGTGCACTCTATTTATACTTTGTCCAGAAGGAGAGGATTAAGATCAACGCAAATGTAATTAGCTGTTTACAATCGGTCCTATATGTGACCGAAGCACAGGTGCAAACCATCGAATTTCCTCGAGTTGAGAGGATGAGAGGAACAGGTCAACAGGGTGTGAAGCTTTTGCTGTCACCTGAGTGGTTCTGCAGAATTCGACATCAGACCAACAAGCTTCGTCCATGACCTCGTCCTGAGGCCAGCCAGGGTTCACCATCACGGCGGACACGGACGACACCACGACGACCCTTCTGACCTTGGCCTCGGAGCACGCCTTGAGGACGTTCATGGTGCCCGTCACGGCCGGAGCGAGCAGCTCTACCTGCAGCAACAAAGATTGAAGAGACGCACGAGAAAGCCGAGGGAAGAAAGAGGGCAGCAGCGGGAAGGGCGAGCCGAGCTGAGCTGAGGTGTGGTGCCTCGGGGTCACCGATTGGGTAGGTGCTGGGGACTGGGGACGCGACGTGGAAGACGCCATCGCAGCCGGCGATGGCCGCCGCCACGCTGCCGTAGTCCAGCAAGTCGGCCCTGAACAGGTGCAGACGGTCCGCGGCGCCGTCCATCGCCGCCAGGTGCGCGTTCTTGGCGTCGCCTGCGCACCACGCACAGATCGTCCAACATGTAGTCATGTACGCACGCACACGCCAGTTCACCGGGAACAAGAAGACAAGCAGTGATTTCGTACCCGGATCACGGACGGTGCCATGGACCACGTATCGGCCGCCGGCGAGGAGGCGCTCCACGAGCCACGAGGCCACAAAGCCCCCCGCGCCGGTCACGCACACCGCCGTCCTCGTTCTCCCTGCTGCGCCTTCCATTGGTACCGATCACGACGACCTACGGGCTCGTCTTGTTTCCTTAGACTGATTCGTGTGTCGAGAGGATTATTACAGTACCTGTTATTAAATATACGGTCGGCCTATTGAGAGATACTCCTATTGAGCATGTGCAAATTGTGGCGGTTGACAATTTGGCGCTAGTCGACGTCCTTGATTCCTGAACTACGAGGATGTAGCACACTGGTTGGGCAGAGACCTCGAGGGGATCCTATGTGCATATAGTACTTTGTGCGCAACAATACACACGGTGAGAGTTTGGGTCTGCTTGGTAAAGCTCAACTTCACTAGTGAAGTAGTTTTTTTTATTTTGGTTCTATAAAGTAACTTAAGTGAAGCTAAAGGTGTTTTAAAAAATGTTTGATGCCAAAGCGCGGGAATCTTCGTAAGGGACACACGCCCACGTCGCCTTCCCGCACGGGCGGCTCACGCAACCCTAGCCGCCGCCGTCGCCGCCGCCGCAAGCACCTCACCGCTGCCGGAGAGGGCTGCCGGGAGGCCCACGTGGCTCCCTGGGATGGCGGCGGCGAGGTGCTCACCCAGGAGGGACGCAAGCTCATCTGTGCGGAGATGGCGCTCGGCGGCCGGGATGGCGCCGCGATTGGGCGCGGTGAGCTTGGCGCGCAAATGCGCACACAGAGGGGGTGTGCTGCCCTGCGAGGCTATGACCGGGGCAGTGTTGCGGCTTGGCGCGTCTGGAGAGGAGCGGCGCAGCTCATGCGGCAACGACGGCAAGGTGCGGCGGCGGCAGGGCTCTTTGGGGCCAGATCCGGTGCCTCCCTGTGTGGATCCGGCGAGGCGTGGAGGGAGCCACGCGCAGAGGCTCGTTGGAGGTGGAGGTGGCTGCTCGCCGTCGAGGTCTCCGGTCTTCAGTGATTCGGGCTCATGGACGGCGGATTCGGCCCTCCAACCGGTCTCCTCTAGGCTGGCGGTGGCCCGACGAGGGACATCGGTGGTACGGACTCACGGAGCGCATCGAGGCCGCGCTGTGCAGCTTGGCGGCAGTGGGGTGCAGCGACTAGTGGTGTCGGTGGCCGCCGGTGGAGTTGGGCAGCAGCGACGCTGCCTTGCTGCCCTGGACTTTGGCGGCCTGGGGCTTGACGCGCGGCTTCGGCCTTGTGCAGCTTTGATGGCAAGGTTGGGCGACAAGTCACACTTGGCAACGTGCGACAACGAGGTCCATGCAAGGGGTGGGGGCTTTGGCGAAAGCCTTGCCCTTCTTCGGGCTGATGACAACAACGCCTTCGGGCGCCGTTACTTCCTTGGATGGTACTTTCTTCCTAGGTGTAAAACCTTGACCTTCTGGTTAGGCAACAGCGGAGCTTGTGGCATCGTTCCCCTCATTAGAGGCGTTGCTAGGAAGCTCGTGCTATGCCAGGCGTGGCGATTTCTGACAAGGTGGAGACCTAGTTGAGGATTCGGGGTCTAGTGTCGATGGCGTCAGAAGGTGGCCAAAAAGAGGGCGTTCGCACAACGATTGGAGGGCTTGGCATCTGCTTGGTGGAGGGCAACGGTCTTGGAGAGACCATGCGCTAGTTGCGCCCACAATGATGGCAAGGAGGCCAGCGTGGGCGGCACCCACGAAGTTGGTGAGGAGGCTGGCATGGGAGGTGGTGGCCAGCAGTGCGTTGCCAAGGTGACCTGCATGGGTTGGCAGCGGGTGGTCCCACTTAGCGGTGGCCGTTTCGGCGCAAGGAGGCTTTTTTGACTGGCGGCTAGAGGACCCATGTGGCACTTCTATCTTCGATGAGACAGCTAGGTTGCTAGAAGTTGCAGTGTACGCGCATGGATTGCGGTGGACGGGATCGGCTTGGTGAGCTCCAGAGGCAGCTACTCACGTGTTGGTTTGGCAGCCTGCAGCAAACTACGGTGGCTAACCCTGTTTGGCAATGGCTAGTCCAATGTGGTACATCGTCTTGATAGGCGGTGCAAGCGGATCCGATTGTGGGAGGGCTACGTGGCTTGCAGCGATCTACGGTGGCTAGCCCTGCTTAGCAGCAGGCTAGCTCGATGTGGGTCATCGTCGGTGACAACGGCGCGAGTGGCAACAACGGCGTTTTCGCCCAGACGTCCTTGTCGTCCGAGGTTTTGTTAGAGCAGTGTGGTGACCGGCTGGTGGGATGGAGTTGGTGGTGGTTCTTTTTTAGTTGTGCTTAGAGTTTGTGCGGTTCGTGTCGATGTCCCAATCTGACTGATCAGAGTTGTTTTTTTCTTTTTTTGTTGAGTTTGTTTTACGGCGTGTTTGTTGGTCGCTATTGTATATCGTTGTGCCCACTTTGGGCTTCTTTTTAATATAATCGGTAGCTCTCCTCCTGGTTCGTTTCAAAAAAAATGTTTGATGGAACAACTTCTTAGGTAAGATAGTAGAGAGAGTTGGGGAAAAAGCTAGTATTTTCAGCTTCACCTAGGATACTGTACACGTGAGAGAAGCTGGAAAAACAACTTAGAAGTTGTTTCATCGTAGCCCTGCTTGTTAGGAGAAGCTACAAAAACAACTTTGTGAAGCTAGGGCAAGCCTTACCAAACATGCCCTTTATTTTGCGTGCTTGTTTGGTTGAGCTCTTGGCACACGGTGGCATGTTGGCCGTGCGATGGTATGGGCTCTAAATTTTTAGGGAAAAACTATAATTAGGTATGAAAACGGATTGGATTGGTAATGCCTCTCTCAAATTCTAATATGTTTTCTTTGTCGGATTCGGATGAGCAGATAATACAAGGATGCGGATGTGGATTTTTTCAGATGTCGGAACTAGTACAAATATGGAGTGGAGTCAAATCGGATACGGATTTAAATAGTCGAGTAAATTTTGCAAGCATGTCAAGAGTTAATTTTGTAAAGAGCCAATAACAGATTTTAGAAAATAATCATACATTGATTTCAAGTTATGGCTATCGCACCGACTGCAATTAGCATTGATAAGTTATCCTCACTCAGATGATAAGGTATTAGTCAATATGTAATAACAACCAACAAGATCTCAATTCAAAATCTATAACGTCAAACAACGACATCACAAAACAAGAGTTCTCAACTAAAAACTTTTTAAAATCCTCATGTCCTCTAAGTTTTAGTCTAGGAAGATAAATTATCAGATATCCTATTCTAAACATCGGATAATCCATATAGAATTTGCGGATAATCCATATTTGCCGGATTTTGTCGATTCCACATCATGTCCCATATCCGCACATAATCGGATTCGGATGATCCATATCAGATATTAAAAGTTCTTGTCCATATTCTTAAAATTCAGAATTGGATTAGAGCAAAACCCCTAACTATAATTCATCTGATAATCAATATTCTATACTCCATTTAACATTTTTTTGTAGCCGAGTCCGTGACAACGGTAGGTGCTAAATCTAGGAATGGCTACACTACTTCATTTGTTCGTCTATCTAACCTACTTCGGAAGGGCTAGCGCTCGACGATGTCCAACCGTAGGAGGTGTCCGGACGCTGCTCCTCGTTCGCGCATCGCACCAGTCACACCCGTGTAATAGTGTAACAGGCAAGAGCGTGCCCGCCTGACCGGCCTGCGGATGCGCATCGCGGAAGTGTCTTTCGGCCTCAGGCGCTCGCATGGTGATCTACGGCGGTGCCCCAGCAGCAGTAGCAGGCAGCTGCGCAAGCCGCTGTCCCCCCTAGCGACCTAAGCCTTTGCAACATGTGCTCCCCAGTTGAAACACTTGCAACATACGACTGAAAAAAGGTGAAACACTTGAAACATACGTGTATAGCCATAGCATTAGATGGAACATTCAGATATACTCTTGCAATATCTAGATAAAACACTTGAAACATGCATCTTATGCAACATCTGAATATACTTCTAAAACATCGAGATGAAACACTTGAAACATACGTATGAAAACAACTGAAACACATAAAACATACGATTGAAACGTGCGTGTATAGCCATAGCAACATATGCAACATCCAAATATAGTTTTGCAACATCTAGATGAAACACTTGCATCATACGTATGAAACACCTGAAACACTCGAAACATGCATGTTATGCAACATCGAGATATACTTCTGCAACATCGAGATGAAACATATGAAACATAAGCTTGCAACATGCATATATTGTCATTGCAACATATGCAACATCACATGATCTACTTTTGCAACATCTAAATGAAGCAATTGAAACATGAGTCTGAAACGTCTGAAACACAACGTCGCCGGCCTACTTGGTGATTCCCTAGCTGCCTAGCGGAGACAGTGACTTAGATTCAATTGTTTCATCTAGAGTATTTGTAGTGGAATACTAGACTTGAGATTCCCTAGCTGCATAGCGGAGACGGTGCCTTAGTGAGATTCAATTGTATCAAACTGCAAACAACACAATGTCAGAGGGACGCTAGGAGACTACATACTGATGAGTGCCAAACTGTCGTAGTGCTATAGATCCATAAAAAACTTGAGATGATTGGCACTTGGAGGCTAGCACTCAATGAGTAAATAGCCTAATTCCTAAACACACTTAGGTAATTAATTGACCATTTATCGCTGTCACCACCCTAGTCCTAGGCATTTGATTTTTAGGCGTCTTGTGCTTCGATGCAATGCGGGCGAGCGGCTGGCAGCAGAGCGGGTGGTGCCCGTTAGTAGTGTGTGGGTACTTTTTCCAATATTTTAATCAATTTTTACCTTCGGTTCTAAGCTGGCGATGATGAAGATGATCATCACCGTCAAAGCACGAAGTCAGCGGTGATGACGATTCTATTAGTGCATGACCTCCTTGATTCATGATATTCAGATGAAATACCAACAATAACATACCTTCATATAAATTTCATATACTTTATTGCTATTGCCAAATGCCACCTATTACACGAAGAAACTTTGATCCCTTTTGATGCTTATTACATTACTCATCCCAATTATCAATCAAGACAATGATGTACAGTATGAGGCAACGGCCTTGATTTTCAAATGCGACAGGGCAGTAGTATGTGTTTCCTCAATCCAAGACACCTGCCGCCTTGAAGGATTCAACGCTGTCCCTGAGGGTCTCCTCAAACGGCCTGAATTTCCAGCCAAGCGCCTGCAACTTCTTGGAACTGAATGGGGGCTCGTGGCTCACTTGGACAAACCTGCCATTGGTTGGGGAACAAAATATATGCAGCACATCAGACTGCAGCGACCATGCCATTTCAAAATTCACCATGCCCCAAAACAAATCAAGTGTTCAAAACGGAACAGCATGAGCAACAGAGCATAATTAAGGTACTGAGGATTACTGTCACTATTATGACATTCTGAGCCCTTCTCCGTGAGAGGCCACATGATAATATCCTTATATGCTCCTTTTTCCAATTTAGCAGTTTGATATAAGACTCCATGCTCTTAGGATTACTAATTTCACAAAGCACACAGCACAGCACAGCATATATAGCATAATGGGTTATGTCCTGCCTTTCCAAGCAATAAAGGACACTAGTATGACATTCTAAGTACACTTGGATACTAATAATCAAAAGTACCACAATTACCTTGACGTTATGTGCAACAGACTAGTTTTTAGCACACTTGGATACTAATAATCAAAACTAAACGAAACTGAGTTTAGACAAACTTGGATTAACTTATATATATGTATGGTCGGAGTTCAGAAGAAGCAACACGATTGCTGATAATCAAGAACAGGCTTACTTGGTGGCATATTGATAAGTCGGGTACCAGCTCTTGAGTAGCTTTATGACATCAGATACCAGCCTTGCGTGCGAATTGCAGATATACCTCCCAGATGCCTCCGGGGTCTCATACACTAGAAGAAGAGCATCGGCGACATCGCGAACATCCACAAAGTGTCTGAGCTTCATCTTCACCAAGCGATCTCCTGTACAGCACAAAGATAACACAAACCACATCAGGTCTATCTCAAATCCAACAGGATGTGCTACAAATTGGGTAAGAAAATTCATCAGAGGAAAGAAAAAGGAGTATACCTTTGAGGAAATCAACAATGACCGCACTGCTCGCGTTCAGTGTGGGTTGCAGCAAGGGCCCAATCACCAGGGATGGGCAGACTGACACCACATCGACTCCGGTTCTCTTGGCGTACTCAAATGCTTCCAGCTCTGCCAGTGTCTTGGAAAGGCAATACCAGTTCTGGAAGAGTGAAATTGGGAGAGAACAAAATTAGAATGTGGGTGAAAAATCACATGTTTTGCAGGTATTAAAAGGAAAAGTTGAGAACCCTTCCAATCAGAATCATACGCATTCTTGTTGTCCGAATGACTTATAATCCAGCTGGCCCGTTGGAGTACTTGATTAGGCACAATTAATGCAAGTATTATTTGTCTCTGATTCTCTGACTGAAGTTACTGACATTACAGTAGCAGCAGCCCTAGGGTTAACTAACAAAATCGATCTAGCTAGCTAGCATCAAAGCACAAGCAACATCCCTATCATTGTCACTTGACAATCGACATCAGTGAGTATAAGCACTTTTCCCTACAAAGGTTTTAACCAAAATCGATCTAGCTAGCACCAGAGCACAAAGCAGCATCCCTATCATTGTCACTCGACAATCGACATCCAGTGATTATATGTACTTTTCTGTACAAAGGTTTCCTTTCGCGAACACATAGGAAAACTACGTGTCATTGTGTCAAAGGAGAGAAATAGCTTCGGTTACGACTTGCTACAAAAAATTCAGTTAATAAAACACGTGCGCGGCACACGCATAAGGGTTTGCTTGACATAGAGGGATTAAGGGCCTGTTTGTTTCCAGGCCTCACTTTGGGACGCCGTGGATGCGGCTGCCACAAAAGTAAGGCTGTTTATTTGATTAACAAGTTAGTTGTGGCGTGCCACAAAATTCTCAACTCATTGACGTATCAATTCTCGCCACACCTGTGGCGTCCATTTCCTTTGGCTCGTCTGTGGCAAAGCTACAACCAACATGGCATGCGTTGGTGGTAGAGTTGGCAACCCGATCGCCCATTCCTTATGGAGAATTCTCCTATTCGGAGACAGGGATGAGACCAATTTAATTCGTACATCAATTGAAACAGAAAAAATTTTGTCCCTGTCGGGTTCGTGGAGACGGGGATGTTTGTTCCCGTGTTCCCCGCATACTTGCCCAACGAACTCAATATTAGTTATATATATATATATATATATATATATATATATATATATATATATATATATATATATATATATATATATATATATATATATACACACACACACACATATACACACACACCCAGAGGGCACACATGCAAAAGGTTCAAGTTCGTTTGTGACCTCAGTTGTTCTGCAGAGGTCGACGTCAGACCAGCAACCTTCGTCCATGACCTTGCACTCGCCCCACTCAGGTTTTATCATCACAGCCGAGAGAGACGACACCACGATGACCCTCTTGACCTCGGCCTCGGAGCACGCCCTGAGGACGTTCATGGTGCCCGTCACGGCAGGAGCCAGCAACTCGACCTGCAACAACAACATATGGAGACGTACGGTGACTGTCTGTCTCTGATAGATGGAGATCGCACCAATAGGGGAGAAAAGGCGCGCGAGTGGTGCCTCGGGGTCAGTGAGGGCATAGTCGGGGACGGGGCAGGCCACGTGGAAGACGCCGTCGCAGCCTGCGATGGCCGCCGCCAGGCTGCCGTAGTCGAGCAGGTCGGCCTTGAACAGCCGCAGCCGCTCAGCGGCGCCGTCCAGCCCCAGCAGGTGCGCGTTCTTGACGTCGCCTGCGCAAGAATCGATCGTCATACACACGCTCACTCAGTCGCTCAAGCTCCTCAGGACGGTGCCGTGGATCGTGTATCTATCAAGAAGTTACCGGGATTGCGGACGGTGCCGTGGACCTTGTATCGGCCGCCGGCGAGGAGGCGCTCGACGAGCCACGAGGCCACGAACCCGCCCGCGCCGGTCACGCACACCGTCTTCGTCATCGTCGTTCCCCCGCCTGCTGCCTCCATTGCTACGGTAGGACGGACGATAGCCTTTGCTTGTATATATCAGGCAATTTACCTTTCCTTATAATCCGTAATGATATTGAGCTAGGAATGCGCTGGAGCTACTTTAGGAATTAATTCGACAACAAAAATTTGCTGCTTTTCTTTAGTTATTATATTATATTTTAATACGATGGTACAGTACAGAACGTTGCTTGCAGATACCGCGCTCGTGTCATCTTGTACAGTTGTATACTTCATACGTGTATGATAAGCATAGCGCACGCTGGGTGCATGCGTATATACCACAAAAGGGGAACCTGTTCCTGTGTGCGACCTGTTTTTTTTGCACATGTCCCAGAGCAGTGAGCACGCCAGATTACGAGACTTTAATACATCTTTGCTGATATTGTTTGCTAGCATGCATCCATCCAAGAAAATAAAGTGCGAGCAAGGATAGTTCAGAACCATTACTTTTCTGGATATATATATATTGTTAGAGATATTTTCCATTTTGTTTGTACTCGTTGTACAGCTCATTGGATACATTACTTCCTAACATAGATTCTTTAGTTGTTGCATTAGCAAACAAAAGCAACCTCTTATATCGGCCTCGTGTACATACGGTGGGTTTACCTATTGCGGACATGCAATTTTTTCCCCTGACGGACGAAACCATTAGGAAAATGGCTAATACCTTCAGGGAAAGTCGTCCATGATGGTTACCATCAGGGATACACCGTTAGGGATAAACTAACGGGAAAAGTCCATCTTCCTTGACAGAAAAATGTCACCAATTAATTCCTGACAGCTATAACCGTCGACTTCAGTGTCGGTTTTTTTTCCTGTGCACTCCCATACCTGCTCAAAGACTGTGCCTACGAGCCAATAAGAATAAATTAAATGTTGGGCCAATCACGCAAATCATCTGCTCCTTTTGGTGGAATCTACCTGCAAGAAGATACAGACTTGAATTTTGATAGGAAAGGAAGGGGAAGCAAACAAGGCCGAGCACCACTACCCTAAAATCTGGTGGCATGCAGATCTACAAGCTTCTTTTTGTGTATGATTTTGAGAGATGAGGATGATTTGGTAGGGAGAGCAAGAGGAGAGGTAGGGTTGCCAGCGTACTGTTGTAAGTACCTGCGACGGCATGGCGGTCCTGGTGGCATCATCGAGAAGTGAGAGCGGAGAGCGACGATTGGCAGTACTGGCAGCCCAACGAGTGTGGCGGCTGCTGTCAAAGGAGTTGGGCTTGGGGACGCTAGTGTTCGGCATTAGGCCATCGGTGGTGGAAGGTCTTGGCACCGGCGCCCGGCGGCGAGGAACGAGAGGGGGCCATGCTTTTGCAAGGACGGAGTTGCATGGAGAAGAATAGATTTTGGGGGAGAACGGGAGAAGTTGTGGCCTCTAGGGCGGAGGAGAGGATAAGGTTGGCGGAATTCTTTTTATCTCACGCGTTTCGCACTTGAGCAGTCCACGCCTTTTTTAGCCCTTCTCTCTCTGATATGTGGGCCAAAAAGGGGATTGGAGCGCGAGTTAAGTTCTCAGAACCTTGTTTAGGGTGCGCGTATGGGTCCATGACAGTGCCAAAAGTGTTTCCCGTCGGCACGCTGGCAACGTAGGAGAAGGTGGATGTGCTCGTGACGGAGGTTGCAAACCGAGGGGAGTACTTGACGCCGACGTAGAAAAAATGGTTTCGGGTAGTGGCTCCCTTTGCCAGAGCTCCAGCCAAGAAATTTTGGAGCGAAGGACTCCTAGCTCTACAAATATGTGGTTCTTTTTTTTTTGAAAGGCAATGGGGGATGAACGGTCCACACCTGATTATATTACCACATATTTCAGGCTTAGCCTGGTGGGTGGAGAGATATGAATGCCGAAAGTTGGCTTGGAGCCAGAGGTTACGACATGATTAAGCAGCAGGGGTGAGTAGTTACATCCAAGCAATTGAGCTCCAAAAACTAGCTAGAATAGGAGAGTTTCGAGGCAAGTGACATTGCCATAGTAGTCTTGCTGTGGATCTGCATGTAGCAACTAATCCGTCAACGCTTGGAGCTAAACCCCGGAACACAACATCATGGCGGTGCTTCCACAATTCCCAGCAGCACAGGAGGAGAATGGTCGAGGTGGCTCTCTGTGGAACCCCATCCGGCACGCCTAAGTTGTTTAGTTGAGCTCTTTCCTTTTTATTAATTATAGCCAAAATTGGAGTCTCAAGGTTCTTAGTTTTAATTAGCAAATTAATAAACTTCATATTTGAAGTAGAGTTTTGGGCTCGAGCTGTGCCACACAGAACTAAAAAGTCACTCATGGGGCCAAATGCTTGGTATGCCTTAATAAAATAATTATTTTCCTAATCCTCTATGGCAGAGCTGTCCGAATTAACACGCTTTCGGAGGCACTTGTTTACCACTAGACACTAAGTACCCTGAAAGGGAGCTATTTCAGACAATTTCGTCGAGCACACCCAACGGAAGAACTCGAAACAATTCACATTTTCATTCAGGATTCAATAATAAGTACGAACTTACAATACTTAGTCCATTTCATACAACATCGAGTCTCAAAAAATATTTATCACAATACCAGAGTTCAGAGTGCGATAACAAAACAACGGAACAAAAATAACAGCTAACAAAACGATACAAGGATCCGTCTGTGCCCACCAGAAGAATCCTCCACACAAGAGCTCGCTTCTCACACTGCACCTGCAAGAAGGATAAATAAACTCTAAGTACACAATGTACTCGTAAGACTTACCCAACCAGGGGGAAATATATTTCCCAACTCTCAAGGATATGATAGGCCATATGGCTGGCTAGTTCTTTTGTTTAGTTGAAAGCATTACTAGTAGTTCGTCCTTAAAATCAAGTTTTATTTAGCGGTCATTTTACAATTCATTGGCTAACCATTCTAGATAAGCACCTGTACTACTTTCAAGCAAGAGTTGAACAATTAGATTCATTTTCCATCTTTCATATTTCAGTTCTTACTACGGTGCTAGATCGTAGCCAAGTCGTACCGTCATGTAGAAACGGCGATTCGCGAATCAATGTAGCCCAGCTGGGTATCCCGAAAAACACACGCCTCGCTTGTACCCCAGGCACAAACAAGATCAACCCATTCCACTCATGTCGAGGGGACTAGGTCCCCGTCCAAACTTGGACTCCAAGGCCCCACACTTGAGGCCCCGCCTCAATGTGGTGCTTAGACCTTCACCTATCCCCGCCTCAAATCAGTCAGTCCGGAAGGAGCCGGAACCCACGACAAGAGAGTAACAAGCATTCCCGCTCCCATAAGCAAGTATGTGTTCGGATAATAAATCTGTGACCTAACTAGAATCCACAGCAGCGGACGGTCCTCAATTGACACGAATAGGGAAACACAGTGCAACTAAGCCATACCCTGTGGCCGCGGAACACAACCTGTTACACCCACCAATACCCATACCATATCCCTACTCGATCACCAATTTTCCATTCTATCATTTTATCATGAGAGTTATAATAATAATAACCACCTATTGTGAGTAATGACAGGTTACTCACGCTATCGATAAACCTAAGCAAAGCAACTATGCGATCCTGCACTAGTAAGATTAATAGGTATGTATGTATGTATACATACATACATACATACATATCTATTAATCTTACTAGTGCAGGTTTCCATAGAATTCCTGCAATGTAAATGCACAACAAATACCCGATTATTAGCAAAATAAGGGTTATGCACTGGGACTTGCCTTGGGCAGGCGTAGTGTTAGAAACTGGGTCAGTCACAGGTGGCTCCAGAACTCCCTCCGACATGAGGATTTTCTCCTCATACTCTTCGATGATCTCCTTGTATTCCCAATCATCGACGGTCACATTCTCCACCAACTCGTTCTCTACATGCATGCGATAATGATGCAACCACTTAGTATTTAGGCAACAACAACTCTTAAGATACAAATACACATACTAAGCTACTAAGCTAGCTCTAATGACTAAGATAGTAAGCTATTTATCATCTTCATCAAGCAAGATATCAAACTCATCTTACAAGTGCTTCATTTTACAAATCAATATTATGCTTTTATTCATATTAGTTTTGGTGGATATGACCTTAACAAACAGTCTAATCTAGGGCTACAAAAATTATAGAGAGCACACAATAATACAATGAGGCTACTGTAAAAATTTCAGGTCGAAGCATGCACCAATTTACCACAAGAATTCTTAAAAAAACAAACTAATAGTATCAAACTCTTCCAAATGACTTAACACGTCTTAATATTATCACAGACATGTATGAACTAATTTCACCATCAGATAGATCTCAATTTTAGAAATCTAACCGAACTGGTTTCACAATGTTTGGACACCTAGATCAATTGATATTAATTATCAGAGATCAGCTCGGAAACTAAAATATAAAACCATTGCTTATTTCTAATAAAAAGGAAAACTAAATCCTCAGCGCAGCCCACAACCACGCAGGCGCGGCCCATGCGAGCCAGCCCACGACGGGGGCAGCGCGTGCTGGCGATCTTACAAAAGCACCCTCGCGTTACTCAGTAATAGCGCGAGCACTATGTGTACTATTCCTCCTGTTAGTGTCTATGCAAAACGGCCCTTGTAAAAACTTGTCTTCGCATGGGGGTCCCTAGGGCTCCCCACGTCGGCGGCGCGGCATTGGCCAGCATGGGGCCGCTACGCCAGCCAACTAGGAGCCGCGCGGACCTAGCTAAGAGGTCAAGACTCACCTACGGGCCGACGCGCAACGATGAGCAGCGGTTCGGAGGCCGGAGACGAAGTAGGGCGGCTCCTCTACGGCGGGCGACCTACGGTGGTGGCGAGAATGTTCTGGTGAGCTATAATGACACTAGAGCAGGAGAGGTAGCGGGTGAGTATTAGAGACTCACCCCGGTCCCAGACGAGGGGATGTCTCGACGGTCCGAGCCAAGCTAGCCGCGTGTGCCCAGACGGTGCGGCGGCACACCGCGGCGGCGCGATCACGTCAGCGGGATCTAGGAGACGGTAGTGGTTTGGGGCAGGGGCGCAAGGTGACAAGGGGACGGAGGCGAGTCAGGTGGTGCGGTCAATTTGGCTCCAGGCGGTCCGATGGGAGCTGCCCACAGTGATGGGCGGGCTTAGCCTTAACGGCACAGTGGCGGGGCAAAGCCCCAAAATTGCAGCTCGGTGGGGCATAGCTCGAGGTGGGGCAGGGTCGGCCGGTTGGCTGACTTCATTGTGAAGTTGAGGGCATGATGAATTGAGCGTTGGCGGTCCCTCTCTGCCGAATTACAGGAAGTGGCTCAGGCGGTCATGGCGGCAAGGGAAGAGGGAAAGGATAGGTCAGCGCTTGGGTCACCTCCGGCTTGGCAGGATGCTAGCAGACGCCACATGCAAGTACTACGACCAACGTGGGCAGGAAAACTTGCACAGGCAGAGCCATTAAGGCGAGCGGTAGCACAACGCGAGAAGGGAGGGGACAACCCCTCATGCACGCGGTGGCAGCGGCTTCGGCTGGACCAGCAACGTCACAACGGCCAGGGCACGGACATGCCGCGAGGCGATGGCGCCACAGAAGCGGGAGCGAGCCCACGTGCGCGAGGCAGAGGAGACCAGTAGTGGCAGCCATAGCGCGGAGCCAGGCGAGGCAGAGGCAACAACAACGTCGGGTGGGGTGGGGCAGAGCGGCAGCCGCGCGGCAGTGGGCGCAGGGCCAGCGGCTGGCGACCCACGGCCTCTGTGGCTGGCCACGCCAGGCCATGGCCAAGGTAGGCTCGGCCGACCGGCTCCAGCCACGCGTGCACACGGTGTGCGGCCGAGAGCACAACATCGAGCCACAGTGAGCCGGTGACTGCGCACACAGGTCTGACCGACCGAGACATGCTGAGCACGGTTTTTAAAGCGCGTATAAAAACTAATCTAGCTCGGTTCCTGCCTCACCACCTAAATCACGAGAAAGAGGGTACATGGGGCTATCAAAAGGAGCTAAAACATGATATTACTACTTAACTAAATTTCACAGAATAAATTCGTGAACTTGGTGTTGTCAAACTGTTTTTGGACTTGAAAATTTTCTAAGTCTTTGAGCTGAATCTATTTACAAGTTCAATTTCCAGACTACTAAAAGTACCAGCTACCAATATTATTTTGCTAAGACAAAAGTTGCATCGTCATCTACAAGGTTCATACTTCAAACTTCGTTAAGGTGTCATATGTATATTCTATAGCATTTTTGTTCCCTAAAAATTGGTTCACACACCTACAAGGCATAACATACAATATCAATTAACTTTGCATCTTTAACATTTTATTGATTATTTTGGATTACAAAACTTCATCTACACAATTGATCACATGCAATAACACATGAACATGATGCTTATGAACGGTTTATTGAATTGTTTTACGCGGTAACACCGAGGGTGTTACATCCTCGTACCATCAACCACAAAGTTCCCTCGATCAAAACATAGACAACAATACAACAACACAAAGGTCCTTCTTCCATCTCAAATGAATGAATTCTGACAAATCGTGACAAACTCCTCTCTCACCTCAAAAAAAATCCCCTCTCACCCACTACATCGGTTGTCCCACTTTCCTATTTAGCTAGTCAAGGTCCGCAGCAGCATCTAAAGGATACTAAAATTTTGAACAAGTTCAATAAAAACTTCCTATTCCAAAACTTCTGAAATAATTTTAAAACCATTCAACCAATCTAGAAATCTCTAAATAGTTTCAAAGAAAATTTAACCCTATGTGGCTCTGTGTCATCTCAACCAGAGGTAACTCGGGGTGACGCACTGCCACCGCTGAAGGGCCCTTCCTTGGCCTGCTCCCTGTTCGCCGCCACTGCCGCTTTCCGGCGAGCAGCGGCGATGGCCGTGGTGGCGCCCAAAAAGGCCACCATCCGCTGCCCTCCCCCTCCCCTGCTCTCCCTCGTCCTCTCCCAACACCCCACCCCCCACCCCACCCGCTGCTCTCTCTCCGCTGCCCATGCTCCCTAAGTTAAAGCTAGACGGCCACGCTACAAACGCGGTTGGTGTGATCTTGTAAGACTACCATGCCCCTAGTGTACAAGTACGCTGCACGCAAGTACCGGGTGGCATGTCCATGGTCATTCAGATGACACTTCCTGTGTTCATTCTCTTTCTACGTGGCAACATGACCTTCATCCAATGTCTTTAAAAAATTGTTTTGGTTGTCTTCTATCAAAACCTTGTCTCCATCCATAAATTCCCTCCTGACAACAGGTTCACCATTGAATTTGGCTTGTATTTTTCTGTTAATGGTCTCAGGACATCTTCTTCTCTATAGGAAAGCTGCACCAAAAGCGGGCTAATGGATAGGGACACGTCGCCCGCGAACCCGCTAGCTGTTGGATAGGGTGACAAAACAATCTGGTACGTCCGATACAGATCGGCTCGGGTCTCACACCTGCTTCGTTCTCGACCCGAGGCATCGTGACGCTTCACGGGCCGCCCGACGCATTTCTCCGCTCACCTTTTCCTCCTCGTCCCCTCCGCCTACTCCGCCGCCCCCATGCTCTCCACTCCGCCCTCCGTTTGTCTCGCCACCGGAACGGGCTAGAATCGCGGTCTGGCGAAGCGCAATGGCACGATGGCGAGCTGGCGCTGCCGCTTGGCCCCCGGCGTGGCAGGCTGGCGAGGCGGGGACCTGGCGGCGTGCCCTCGGCGCGGCGGCTCCCGACCAAGGCATGGGTACGGCTGGCCACGAGTCGCTGGCGCGAGCGGCGGCGCACAAGCCATCGGCTCAGGTCCCTTGGCGCGGCAGGCCATAGACGCAGGTCCCTGACACCAGTGAATTGGCGAGGCAGCGGGCTCCAGGCGCTGCGGGGGCTCCCGGCGCGGCACCGGGCTCCAGACGCGGCGCCGGCTCCCGGCACGGTGGCCCTGGTCCCTATCCATGCCAAGCCCACGCGCAACGCCACCGAGCATCCGCCTCGTCCCACCTCGACGTTGACACTCCAAATACTCCGGTGACGCGCGTTGAAGAACGGCGGCACATCCCCGTGGAAGACGCCACTGTCTTGGTGCTGCGAGGTATGCTAGTACGCGCAAGGCCTCTCGTTCGTTAGAAAAACCAGGCACATCTTGAGTGCCATTTTGAGCCAATAGTTGGTTTCTAGAATCTGGACACCCTCGACCCGCTTGATGAAATGCAGGACAAGCATTTGGGTAGGATTTCACATACAACAACTTTCTGTAGCTTGGAAATATAGTATATTTGAACAGATATTCTGGACAGGTACGCCAAATTGAGATCAAACAACCTTTTTTTGTGAGTGATTAGATCAAGCATCCATTTCTTCTGGTCTTCTAGATTCTGAATGATACAAAATCAAGTAGATGTATAGTGCTATAGTACAGAGCTAGCTCAAATATCCAAGACATGGCCTCCAATTTCCTATTTATCGCTAGTTTGTAATGGATGCTTTACCCTGATCAACATATGTACTTTATTATTTATCGCTAGTTTGTGATGGATGCTTTGCCCTGATCAACATATGTACTTTATCCAGGTTCAATCGGTCACCAGCACACTTATATCATCTAAAATACATTTGACAATCTTTCCAACTGCTATATACCAATCCAGCATATTAGATTGACTTCCTCCAAGCAAACCTCTAAAGAAGTTGTGTAGAAGAAAATTATATACAACAAAAATCCAATGGTCATTGAAGAAGGAACAATCCATTAGATTTGTGATTGAGGCATTTACATAAGAAACTAATTATCGAAACATCATGCCATCTCAGTCAATAATTACACATTTGTCTGTTGATTTAACCGTTGGTAATTTCTAAGACATCTTTTTATAGATCTCCTGGTTTTGCTGATTGGCGAACCAACTGCTGGTTACGGTTAAATTGTTGCTTACCTTTATGGATTGCATCTCATGCAGCACATCGACTCTGACATAGACCAATTGATTTAGCAAAATTATACATGCAGTCATTACCTCCATGGCATTCTCCATTCTTAGGCAATCAAAACTTTAATGCATCACCCTTCAAATAACCTTGCTCATCAGAAAAAAAATAATAGAAGACATTTTAGTACTGGGCGTACTTATACATGGCCTAGGCTTTTATACCAACGTATTAATAATCTAGTCTGTGACATATGCTTAGTTTTAGAAAATCTTACTCATATAAGATCGAGGCATATAATTCATTGTTGCGATTTACCATTATATTATTTAACTGCACATTGGCATGTCCTAAAGTTTGCCTCTTATATGATTCTTTAAATGATATACTTGTAGATCCGATAAAAATTCGCCACTGAGCTCACCCAAAATATACGATGCTCAGCTCATTATATTATTTACCTGCGCACTGGTATGCCCTAAAGTTTGCCTCTAATATGATTCTTAAAATGATATACGTGTCGATCCGAGAAAAATTCACCACTGACCTCACCCAAAAAGACGATGATCAGCTGCTGATCAAAGAAATGCCTCCTCAGGTAGTGTTCAAAATTAGACAAGACAACGAAAGAATCGAATAAAATACTAATAGAATTAGATCAAATTTATATGAATGCCATGCATATTTCTTATATACTGAAAATAGTAATTGCACTTAGTAGAGGTCATATGGATGGCTTGCACTAAGAGGTTAGGCTGTCATCAAGCAATGGGTGAAGAAGCATATGAAGAACTTGAGTCTATGTGATGTGAGAAATTTTGGTTGACAAGTCAACAGATTTATGTATCAAGTGAGCAACCCAAAAGCTATGGAGTATCAACCTCGGGCTCTATTTTTGTGTTCTGCAATGAAGAAATGCATCAGCTCTGTTGACTATATTCATCCTGCTTGTGTTCAAACAAGTTGCTGCATTTTCCTTGCTACTGCAAGGATGCTGGCCAGAGAAAAAAGAGGCAGTGGTCTTGGTTGATACCTGATAGACAAGATGAGAAGATTTGCCCATTCACTGTAGCTGATGGAGGTGCTTCGGGCTGCTTCAATGCGAGGGAGAATGATACAAGCTTGCTGAGATTATTAAGATGAATCTATTTTTCTGTACATGCTCCCTGTAGCAGCTATGTTCGCATTTCCGATCTGAGCTCATCAACATGAACAACTAGGCTAGAACTTTTGCTGTATGCACAAACCCTGTGATCAATGTATAAGCTACATACCACTCTGATCTGAACTCCTGTATATAAGTATCTTTTGGTGTATACAATGCCTATTAAGAATCTAAGCCGCTACATATTGCGACAATATTAAGAATCTGCAATAAACGACTACAATGAAAGCAGTTATTGCTATGCATTTCAGCACTTGAGAATAAAGGAGAAGCTATAGAGCTACGCCAAAAATTAGAGCCATAAATGAAACACTGGGCTCCTGAAACATGGGCGCGGCGCGCCATATAGCTCGAGTTATTTAATTCTATGGTAGGCCACAAAACTAATTTGGACGAGGTCTCCGTGAAAAATCTAAGGGCTCCTTTGGAACACGGGATGGGGAAAACATAGGATAGCAAAAACAAAGGAACAGGATAGGATTTGAGTTGAAAAACAGAGAATTGAAACCATAGGAAACTGAGAGTTTGTTGTTTGGATGGGCAAAGGAAATTCATAGGAATGGAAACTGGAAATATCTAATCCCCTCGTAGTTTAATCAACTCTGGTTGTTTCCATCCATCATTTCCGTGTGTGCATCAGGAGTACCAGGTGCTCGTACAGCTAGCTTTCTCTCTCCCACATGCATCATTGCCGTGCAGAGTACCAGCTGCTTCAGCTATTGTTCTTTGCGTAATCTCTATGCACAGCCTTGGTCCTATGCAAAAAAAAAAGAGCCCCAAGTGGATGTTAGTTTTCCTACGTTTCTGCAGAGAAATCTATGGCAAAGGATTCTTTCCTCCAAATTTCCTGCAGGTCAATCCTACCAACCAAAGGAGACTAAAGTGAAAATTCCTATAGGAATGGAATCCTATATTTTTCCTATAAAATTCCTTTGATCCAAAGGAGCCCTAATTGTTCAAAGCTCATAAACTTTTAGCTAATTTAGGCATTAAATTTAAATTAGCAAATGCCAACCAAAATAATTTGGAAATAATTTGGGGGAACATATTGGTGTTATATTTTACTAACATGCACACTTAAAACAGTTTCAAAATTGAATTTATTTCGAGGCAAACTAGGCCAATCAATGAGATTGAGCCGAAGTGGCCGAAATTTTTTACCAAGCATCACATATTTCAAAGGTTTTAGCCATGTTGAAATGTTCAGCCGGAAGTGACAAAAAAATGAAGGGAGGAGACTGGGAGAGAAAAGCTTAAATAAGCATGTAGCACAATTTGAAGGTAAATCATGACTTATGCTCCTCAATTGGGTTCTAAAGTATAGCTTCGTCACATGTAAATTTAGTATGCAATAATATATCCGCCAATTGTAATTTTCAATAATCATATAATTGCGAAGAGTTAAATGTACTTGTTGTATTAATATGTCATTAAAACTTTATCTGGTTTGGTCAGCCATGGAGAGGACAAGATCAATAAAACTGTTGTTCCACTCTGCCTAAGTCCATTTAAGACAAAAAAAAATCTAACCCTAAGATGGCAGTAGAAAAACACCCTATTCCACCTTCTTTTACTTAATTAATATGGATAGTTTTATCATGCCCCTGCATTCACTAAGCCCAGAGTAATGATGGTCCCATATTTATATTAGATCATTGATCAAGTAAGAAAATTGCTGATTTCACATGTTTATTTGTACACACAAACTTAGTAAACAAGTTTCTTCTTGAGACCCCCGCGTTGCCCTCCCCACGCGGGCGACTCGGGTGGAACCGAACCCCAGCGCTGCCCCCACTTTCCTCCTCCCTCCCCCGCCGCGCCGCCGCCGGAGCAGGCCGCCGGCAAGGCCGTGCGACTTGCCGGGATGGTGGCGGCGAGGCATTCTCCTGGTGGCGCGCGGCGATGGAGTGGCGTGGGCGCTCCTTCCTCTCCCCCGTTTTCTCTCCCTTCTCCATGACCTAACGGTGGCGACGGCTCCTGCTTGGTCCGATCCAGGGCCTCGGCGTCCGGATCCGGCGCCTGGGTGGCCGGATCTAGCGCCCTCTGGGTGAGTTTGCCCTGTCAAGCTTGCTTTGAGATTCGACGTCTGGATCCACGCAGTTGGCTGGTGCTTGCCCTCGGCGACCTGGCCTTCGTGGCCGCGTGGTTGGCGGCGGAGGGCTGCTTGCGCCCTCTCCTCCAGCCCCCTCCTCTCCCTTGCTTTGGCTGGCCTTGGGCGAGCCGGGTTCGATGCTGGCTGCTCTCGGCCAGATCCCGCCGGGGGAGGAGGGGGGTGACTGCTTCAGCTTGTTGGGCGGCCGGATCTGGGCGGGGGATGGCCGGGCTGTGCGGGGGATGGCCGGGCTGTGCGGCGGCCAGACCTGTGCGGCGGCAGCTTCCCCGGGTTGCTGGTGGCCAGTTCCATGGGCCCGGCGGCCGAATGCACGGGTTCGGCAACCGGGGCCACGTGGAGGACGGCGGGGTGCGGCAGGAGGTGGATGTTGGCGGGCGGGGCGACTGGGGCTTCTACCTCCACTTCCCTGGCCCTCCCTTCTCCTACTCGTCTGCTTCCTTCTCCCTTGTCGCTGCCCTGTTCGGCTTGCTGCCGGTAGGCTTCGGTTGGTCCTAGCAGTGGGCATCCTCTTCGTGCGGCTCTCCTCTCGGCGGGTTTGGCTGCTGCTGCCCATCGTCCTCTCCTCAGGGCGACGGTGCAGTTCACCGTGGCAGCTTGGTCTAGCGGGAAGTCCCCTTGGCTCTTCTTGTCCCGTCTCTGAGATGGGTCGGGTGCATCGTCATGCAGCTACGCTTGTTGCGAGGACGCTTGCGGTACGCGTAGTGGCGTTGGGTGTCAGCCCGACGCCCACGTTCTCACCAGCGTCTTCCTTCATGACTGCCTCCTTTGTGGTGCCCATTGGCAAGCGATGGTGGGTGGGGTGTGAGGTCATGGCGAAAGCCTGGACGGTGACGTCTACGGGCGTCGCTTCCTCCTTGGAGGCGTCCTTCTAGTACCTCTTCTCCTGCCCATTTTGGTTTGCAGGTGAAAACCTTCCCTTACGGGTTTGCGACGTCGGCGCCATTGGTGTCGTGTCCTTCTTGAAGGCGTCGCGAAGCATTCCAGCTCCGTTCCTCTGCTCCGCTGCTGTCTGGCCATGGTTCTTTAGGTGGTTTCGTTGGTGGTGCTCGGCTTCTGTGCTTTGGGGCGTTTGCCTGTGTTTAGTTGCTTGGGTCGTTTTTGACCAAGTTGAGTTGTTTAGTTGGGTCGTTTTGACCAAGTCAGAGCAAGTAGTGGGGTGGTGGCAAGTTGACTCGGTGTGGTTCACCAGAGCGTCGAGTAGCGTGAAGTGGTTAGTAGTGAGTTGGGTACTAGTTACTAGTTGAGTAGACGTCGATCAAGCTGTAAGTGGTGGCGTGAGCTATGATAGTTGCTCCATAGTTGTTTGGGTTAAGTAGGACACTCTCCTCAGTTGTATGGTTTTTCTGGCTCAATTTCCATATAAAAAACTAGGCTGACACTTGCCTTTTTTCTTTCTTCGTCTAATAAAAATCGCGGCAAAGCTTTTGCCGTCCCTTCGAAAAAAAAAATTTGTACACACAAACAGGACCATCTATAGTATAGTACAACGGGCACGTCCACTTGCCATACACGGCGACGCCGCGATCTTTTCTAGTAGCACATGATTCTACGTCTCCACTCTTCACCGTCGCCCCTGCAGCACACTGGTATCGGCTTGGTCATCCCAAGTTAAGTGCAATAGTGCAAGATACTACATTTCTAGCTCTATGACTATCAATGATAGTACGCCAGAAGCCATAAAACAGTCAGCATTGGCCTGCTCATTTCGTACGGAATCCCTAGGTAACACTGAAAAAAATACAGTGCTATTCCAACGTGATGCTATATCACCCTTTTCGGCCGGTCTTATCAGCACGGCTTATCAGCCATGGTACAATGTTTTTCTCTCACAACAAAATAACATCAGCCGGCTTATCAGCCACAGAAACGATAAGCCGAACAGGGTATTATTGAATCTGTTACCAACAATATGTTCTGTTTCACTGTTTACATGAACCAGATAGGGGATTGGACTGTTGGAACTGCTGTTTCACTGTCCCAGTTGGATGCTCAATTCAGGATGCCAAATGCTTTGTAGGATTCAACACTATCATGGAGGGTCTCCTCTATAGGCCTGAAGGTCCACCCTAGCTTCTGAAGTTTCTCAGAACTGTATATGGAGTTGTCATCCGTTTCCACAAAGCTACAAAATATTGAAATACGAAGATATAAGTACCAACCAAGTCAAGAGAGACCAAAACTAAAAGGAAGAACAATATGATCAAGAATTCAACAGTTTATCAAAACATTCAGAGTTAAAATCCAATCTCCCAAATTTCTGTGCATGCATGGAAGTATCTAAACGATATGAATGCCATACTCGCATCAAAAGACTTAGTTTAGTAGACACCTCTACTTACCTAATGGTGTGGTTACACAACAAGAAGTATCATAACAAGAACAAACAGTAGAATTTTATAGTTGTTAACTCAGTGACGTTTTAGCATCCTTCTCTTCTAAGGCCATTCCGTCAGCATGTATTTATTGATGCATCGATATCAGCTGTTGAAGTTAAGAGAGGAACTAAACTGAATGCATAGAGATAACAAAACTATTTCAGAGGTGAGGCTTACTTTTTGGGATAAGGGTAAGTTGGATATAAGGTCTTTAATATGTTTATCATATCAGAAACTTTTATTGGATGTGAACTGCAGATGTATCGTCCAGACGCTTCTGGTTTTTCGTAAGCCAGAAGAAGAGCATCAGCAACATCACGAACATCCACCATATTTCTGAGTCTATTTTCAACAGTCTCACGATCTCCTGCAGAAGAAATGTATGTACTTAAAAAATAACTAAACCACTAAATTAAGTTAATTGAAGCTTGTTCTTAAGTAGATAAAGTACTTTGCAGCAATTGATTAATATATGCTTTATGGATAATCAGAAATAAGCAATAGACAAACATTATTGACTAGATTATCATTTTAATTATGTAACTGAATGCAAACCAGTAGAAAACTAAGATAACATAGGAGTAGAAAACTAAGATAACATAGGATTACCCTATACCTTTGAAATAGTTAAGGAGTACTTTACTACTCGCATTTAACATAGACTGCATCAAGGGTCCTAATACCAAGGCTGGGCATATAGTTACAACATCCAGCCCCGTTTTTGCTGCATAAGCAAAAGCCTCACGTTCGGACAGAGTTTTGGAAAGGTAATACCAATCCTGCACGATAAAAACAAATATCTTTTTAGGCAAGACAGATCAGCAAGTTTACTATGAAGAAACACAAGAATAGCAACATTTTCTGTGGTTAGTACAAGGACATTATATGATACAAAAATCAACTGTTAAACTTCCCCCTTTTTTAAGAAACAGAAGGGGTTTGCCCCTACTGAATAAATGTATATATTAGAAAAGAAGTTAAACAACTGAACAAACAAACAAAAGGAACCTAGGTTTACACAAAAAAAAATCTAGCCAGCCACTTATAGTGGGGAAATAACTCATCTTCGCACGATGCGATACGAATTCATGAATGAACTTGGATTTGCAAGCCTGCACAGAAAGCGAGATTTGACTGAACATGCAGTCATTTCTCACTAGCCAAATACTACAAGCGAGTAAAACGATGGTCTCCATGAAGACAGGAACTGCTAGGTTCTCTTTGAAAGCTTGTAACACAAGATGTGGATCAAACAACTGAGGCACTCGCAGCCAAACTAGACTCCAAGAATCCAAAGCAAAGGGGCAGTGAAGAAACAGATGTTCAACCATCTCGACTGAATGGGTAGAACAAATAACACAATCATAGGAGGGCAAATCCATGTTATGACGTTGAAGCAAACCTCGCGTGCTTAGTCTGTCTTTCATAAGCATCCAGAAGAAAAATTTATGTTTAAGTTAACAAGAAGACTTCCAAAGCCATCTGCAAGACATTGGTAAAGTTGTGTGCCCCACTAATACTTTATAAGCGTGAGAAGAGGAGAAATTACGGTTGCCCTAGATATAATGCCACAGGTCTCACTCTTCAATAGTGCCATATTGTTGTGCTTCAACTCAAGACCTTGATACTGATCAAAAGCTTGCACCGAGAGAGGCAGGTGGAAGAGTTTGTGTAAATTTTCTAGTTGGATTGCTTCTTGAAAAGATATTTTTGTTCATAACAAAGGAGAAGAGTTCAGGAAATTGCAGCTGTGGCACCAACTCATCCCACAGATCTTGCCAAAGAAAATTAGTTCGACCATCTCCAATGATCGGGTTCTTTGGGGAGGCCAAACCTTCGTAAATATCGAGGAGCTTAACTATATCCCTCCACTAAAATGATCCTTTATTTGCCAAAATTGGAAGAGTCCCATTCCCATAATAATTCTCCCACACCAAACTGACCCAAGGGAGATCTATTCTATTGAAGAATATATGAAGAGTTTTTAGGAGAAGGGCATCATTGTGCGTTGATAGATTGATGACTCCTAGACCTCCTTTTTTCTTACTTGCGGACAATTGGCCTGCCTTAGGCGGTTTCTTTGAGTTAAGCTTCCCTTTTGGAAGTGCAACAAGAAAAATAAGGATATAATGCATGAATAGCAAATAAGGGGTGTCAAACCATATGGACTATGAGGATTAACTGTAAATTAAGACTGCAATCTTGACACAAAAACATACTAATCAGTTCAACCCCCAATTTGGCCAAAAAGGAACTCAGAGAAGTTTAACTTTCATGCAAGAATGTCAAAAGATAATTCTTGTGTAGTGCAAGATAAATCTTTTTCTCTATGCTATGTCGTTATTTGCACAAGCAACACCATTGCTTTACTAAGGGACAACTGTATCACCTCATTCTTCCTGCAGTAATCCTCATCTGACCAACAGTCTTCATCAAAGGCCTTGTCTTTAGGCCAGTTAGGGTTACTGAATACAGCTCCAATAGAAGACACCACCACAACTCGCTTAACTTTTGCCTCATAGCAAGCCTTTAACACATTGGTTGTTCCTACTACAGCAGGACCTATGACCTCCACCTGTACATCAGAAATATTTGGTGAGAGGCAAGAAAAGGATAAACTATCATATCACGTGCTCATTAATAAACTAACCAATTTTTACATATGTCTACAGGTAGGACCAGATAGCTAAGCCGCAATGATGCTGCGCAGGCAAGAATTGATAAAACATTGTCTGTTGCCACTAATTGAGTTGCAGTTAAACACAGATACCCTTAAGAAATGGTCAAATGTTGCATATCTCACGCTTGTTTCAAGAAAGTAAATGAATTCAGCATGTCTCATATGAATTAGAATAATTTGAGGACATTCTGAATTTTTTCCTGGTTTATGAAAATAAATGCTAAAGAAAATTCCATGTCAGGTTAGAATTATAGCTTGAAGCCTTGGAAGCAAAGCCTTGCCAGGACCCAGGAGTAGCATTGGTTGCAGCCTTTGAAATAACTGTGTTCTACACCTCCTTATTTAACCTCAAAACTTCAGGAAACAAAATATGAAATAGATGTTCTTGACAAATTCACCTCAGGGTTGGAGGACCGACCGGAAGGGACAGGGCTAGCTACATGGAAGACACCCTCACAGCCAGCAATTGCTGATGCAACACTGCTGTAGTCCAACAAATCAGCCTTGAGAAGCTGCAACCTTTCCCCAGCTCCTTCCAGCACCTTGAGATGAGCATTCTTGCTAGCACCTAGAGCACAAACAAGATATATCTTTTTTTGAACCAGAGAAACAAGATACATCTTCATCATATATATAACAAATTTCTTGGTCCATCATAACAAAAAAAGGGATATCTGTTCAACTTTTTTTTATCAGGCCCTGTTTTTTTTAGCCTGCTGCTAGTGTTCTTTTCCTTTATTTTTCAATTTGTTTCAGCCTTAATGGAACTTCTCTTTTCAGTGGAAAGATGTGTAGCTATCCCCCCTGTGTATCCTCAAATAAAAAAAATGCGATTCCACATTCCTAATGTCTCCCTCTCCGAGAGTTCATGGATACAGTATATAGAAAATTCACGCTGAGCAGGGTCAATAAACAATTATCAGACTCTCCTCAACCCCCAGAAGGCTAATGTTAATCCCAATCTGCATGTCTCCTGATTTGCCCCTAGCAGTCTAGCAGGTGTCCAAACCCACACCATGGTTTTGCCCTCGCTAGATCTTGTAGATCATATTGAAGAAGTTCTCTTTAATGGTCTGCCCCTGATATTCCAAGTCAAAATCCTCATTATTTCTTCTTTTTGGGTGGCCTGCCCTTGTGGGCTTGCTGGGCACATTTTCTTGCTGCTGACTTCCCTTAGCCCATTGACCAATGATATCTATTGAAGTCACTTATCAATGATATCCATATTGAAGTCACCTACCGGACCTTGAGGTCTTCGGTCTAAAAAGAAGTCGCTTATCAAATCTAAAAATAGAAATATTTTAACCAGTAAAGAAAAATCTAAAAAAATATTAATACCTTTTAATATTTGATCAAATTGAAAATCAGTGTATTCGCAAATAAAAAAAAGATGCGCAATCCTTTCCTTTTAGACGGAGGGAACACAAGAATCGCCCGCCGAGTGGCCAAGAAACCACGGGGTGCGACGGATCGATGAGAGGGAGGTCTGAGAGCCTTACCAGGGTCGCGCACGGTGCCGCGGACCGTGTATTGGCCACGGGAGAGGAGGAGCTTCACGAGCCACGACGCGATGAAGCCGCCCGCGCCGGTCACGCATACGCTCTTCGCCGCCGCCTCCATTGCCTTTTGGTTTAGCGCTGCCGCTCAAGAGAACTGTCGAAGTCGACGGTCGAAGGGTTTTTTTTTACCGACCGGTTTCCGGTAACCGCCGGCGTCCGCTAGAGGTAAACCGGTCCGGTTTACCGGTAACCGGCCGGTAACCGGCCGAATTCAAATTCAAATTCAAACACTCCTTCAGTTCGGTTCGGGTCCGGTTTACCGGCCGGTTTGGAGCGGTAACCGGCCGGTTTGACCGGTTTACCGCTCGGTTTGAGTTTGGAATTTTCTTTTTTCTTTTTTTTCAAACTTCTATACGTATAAATAAATACTAAACGAACTCGAATTTGAAAAATTTTTACACCATTGGCTTCTATAAATCATGAACTATTTTTAGGAATTTTTTCAGCATTTTTTGTTTTTTTCAAATTTTAAATTTGAATTTGGGGGCCTTAACGGGACGGGACCGGGATTTTTTTTCTTTTTTTTTCAAACTTCTATACGTATAAATAAATACTAAACGAACTCGAATTTGAAAAATTTTTACACCATTGGCTTCTATAAATCATGAACTATTTTTAGGAATTTTTTCAGCATTTTTTTTTCAAATTTTAAATTTGAATTTGGGGAATACCTAACCGGACCGGACCGGAACCGGTCCGGTCCGGTAAGGGCGGTAACCGCGGTTTACCGCGGTAAACCGACCGGTTTTTTTAACCCTGCGGTCGACTCCAGTTGTAATTATAACTGTTTTTTTTATTTTACGAGCTTCACACTAAACAGTTTTATATTTCTATTACAAAAAATAAAGCTCAACCTGAATGGAACCCTTGGAAAAGTGGACTGATTTTTTTTATACAAAAGAAAGTTCTATGCTAGCATGTGCGCGAGTATAAACGAACCTGTTGTTCGGTTATTTAAGAGTCTGCCAACCACCGAGTGTGGATGACACAAGAAACAGCTGACGCCCCGCATTACCTGAATCGTGTGTTTCAGCAGCATCCAACACGCGAATTTTGGACCATCGGATTTTAATCTGACGATTTCTGAATTTTGCAGTCATGTTGTATTTGTATTTGTGTGCCGGTTGGCCAGGTTGTTCCATGTTGGACTCGCTGGCTTTATGAGGCCCAGTTTTCGTTTGGCCCGATATTGTTCTTTGTTGTACGAGTGAATTTGGGCCTATGCTCCAGATATATGAACACACGTGAAAAAAAAAAGATAACAAGCTTCTTTGGTGAATCTGAGTAGCAAAAAAATTAGGAGACAACTACTAAACAACAAAAATAAAAAAGGGGGCAAATTACAAAAAAATCAAAAACTAAAAAAAAAACTAACAACAACAAAAACAAAGCCAATTGGGGTTAAAATATGATAAATACAAAAAAACTAATAACTGCATAACATGGAATATAGAAAATAAAAAATTAAGTATGAAAAAATAATTAAGTAAGGTAAAATAGAAACATAGAAAATAAAAAACTATAGAAAACATAAAGACAAAAGGAGAAAAAGAAAGAAAACACAAAAAATAAAATAAACACAAAAAAACAAAAACACAAAAAATAAAATAACATGAAAAACAACAACAAAAACAAAGCCAATTGGGGTTAAAATAAGATAAATACAAAAAAGCTTATAAACAACAAAAAAGGGGGCAAATTACAAAAAAAAAATCAATTGGGGTTAAATTATGAAAATACAAAAAAAAGACATATGAACACATGTGAAAAGAAATGACAACAAGCTTCTTTGGTGATCTGAGTAGCAAAAAAATTATTTGTTACGTGACAAATGCAGTTGCCAATTAGGAGACAACAAAACAACAAAAAAACAAAAAAGGGAGCAAAATACAAAAAAAAATAAAAAACTAAAAAAATTTAAAAACAACAAGAAAAAAGCCAATTGGGGTTAAATTATGAAAAATACAAAAAAATGAAAACACGTGACAAAAGAAGACAAGGAACAAAATAAACAAAAAAATACATGAAAAAATGACTACAATTGAATTCAACATATGTATATCTCTAGTTACATGGTTGGGATTGAAAGACAAGGTACAATTTACAAAGACTGCACGAGCCCATACATGGAACAAACAAATATCGGTGGAGACATATCCTGAAACCAATATGGGACCAACAATCTTTCAAGTTGGCCACAACAAACCAAAGGCATCAGACACTATTGTCGAAAAAAAAGCCTCATACACAAAAAGCACTCTTGGACCTTGGACCTTCACATTAGGAATACCATTGCTGCATGGAATGCACACACAAAAAAGATGAGCAGGAACATTTCATAATACAATGACAGGTTGCATTTCCATATACTGATAAAAAAAAGGGGAAAAATCAAAAGTGATGAACATAAATAAGTAAATAAAAAATGTTGTTTTGGGTTGTGCTGCCAATGCAATGCAATTTTTTTCTTAGAGAGAGATTATGTTGATCCCCATCCCATGCATGTGAATTTAGGGCCTGCTGTTCATCTATGGGAGTGGGGGCCTTCTCAGAGAATGGGACGTTCAGGCCTAGTGCTAATGCGCTAACAAGGAATGAGTATGGCTGTAACAAAGGTGAGCATTTCTTGCCGGTTGCAAGTTGCAAGGTGAATAGGATAGATGAAGAATAATACCGCAAACTTGAAGGCGTCAGAAAATGGGGGAAGGAAATGGAAAATAGAAAGAGAAATGACAAAGGACTAATGGGAATAAATGCAAAGAGTGAGAGAAAAGCTAAACAGGACACCAGACCAAACACTAAACACACGTGCTGGCAAAAAAAAGGGTATAAAAAAGAAAAAAAAAGTAGAAAGGGCTAAGCTTATAAAACAAAATAGATGAAATAAAAAAAGGCCCAAAAAAGGACAAAAAAAGCCCACACAAGAAGGGAACAAAAGGCCCATGAAAAGAAAATATCACCATGTCCGACAGATGGCGGCACATCTTATATAATCATAAGAAAGCTTCTGAGTCAAGAAATCCAAAACCCTAAAAGAAACCGAACATGGAGGTAAGGGTGGGCATTCGGGTTACCCGAAAAATTCGGGTCGGGTAATTCGGGTAGTTGGAAATTCGGGTATTAAAAATTGTTACCCGATTTTTGCTCCGAAAAAATATTACCCGAAATTTCGGGTACCCGATAATTCAGGTTCGGGTTTTACCCGATATACCCGAAATTGACAAAACCAATCATTTTGGAAGAATTCAAGTACCATTTTGAAGCAATAAACAATAGTCATATAAATCACATCATGTCTTCATATCAATTACCAACAAATCAATTATCAAGTTAGCATAAATCTACATTAATTCATACCAAATAATATATTTATATGGCATTGAAGTACTTCATGTCTTCATATTAGGAATAGAAGAGCAAATATTTGAGATATTTCGAGTAATTTGGGTAGTTCGGGTAGCGGGAAACATTACCCGAATTACCCAAACTAATTTCGGGTTTTTACAATCACTATCCGAAATTGTGATCGGGTATTTCGGGTTCGGGTACTTCGGGTCTGGGTTCGGGTAATTCGGGTTCAGGAATTGGGTATCGGGTATTTTGCCCACCCTTACATGGAGGACGAAGAGCACCTGGAGTGGGGACAAAACATGGAGGACGAAGAGCACCTGGAGGGGATTGGGGCCTCAGAATCCATAAGCAAGGATGCAGACATAAGCTACATCCAGATCAGTGATAAGGTGAGCCCTTCGATCTGTAATAGAAGCAATGATCCCTCCCCCATCCATATATAGAATCCCCAGATAACTCTTCTGCATGAAAAGTACCAAGATTAGTGACTTGTTATGTACATTTACAATCCAAAAATGACGAATTACTACATAATTCATCTCTAAGAATCATTTTTTATGATGATTAATCTGAATCTAACATGGACAAGGCACATCAGCGACAACAATTCACATGGATATGGAACTACCTATGGCTTGAAAGATGTAGGTAAACTCAAATGCAAACTGCAACTTTAAAAACATGATTCAAACATTTTAAGTTACGTGTTTGAGCATTGTAGGATATGTAGAAAAAACTAAAGTAAAGAAGAGCATTTTATGATGTGTTGAGCATTTAAGGCCCTAGATAGTTTGCTTACAATAAGTAGGTGTTTTCAATCAAGATTTCCCATGGAGCAAGACACTTTCCTTACGTTATCTAATATAAACCCATGTTACACAGGAGCAAATGAGAAGAAACCGTGCTTTGCAATTTGAGAGTATATCCACTACAACCAGTGGGTTACTATCCAAAAAAATACAAAACCAATAACTATGCTCTATACGGGGTCGTTGTGCTTGAGATTTTACTTGCACCCTAATTCAGTGTGCTTGGATTAATACCCTATAAGAAACAAAAATGAAAACAAAACCACAAAAGATCATAATGTGTCCTTACATCAAGCTAAAAAAGAAACAAAGAAGCTGAGGAAAATAAGCATACCTCCTTGAATAACCTGTAAACAAGTGACTTGTCCTCTTTGTTATTAGAACTGAAAAATATATCATTGCCCAGTATGATTCTGATGTTAGGGATGTCGTCTTGAGAAAAACAATCCCTAAGAACAATTAAATAGTCATACAACTCCATATACTTGATAGCAAAAATTCCGCAATCATCACTACAAAAATAAAATCGATAAATTATTGAAAACCAACAGATCAATAATACTTGCAGTGGAAAAATCAGTATGAAATAAAATAGTAGCCAAAGATAGGAGGATACAAAAATATAATTATGTGTTCGATTGCTTAGGCACTGGAGGGTAATATGTCGTGAAGTTGGATAGATTGATTTGAACTTTAGCATAAAGAGTCCAGACAAAACAAAAAGCTTTAATCTGTTTTCATGTAAAAGAGATTAAAAATAGTGAAATAAAAACAAAAATATAGTCTTACATATCTGCTACAGTAATAAGATAGGTGACAGAATGATCACATACGAATCTTTCTCTGACATCTTTTTGGTACGAAGTTGATTCATTAAAGAGTGAATCCATAAACACAAAGAGCTTGTTCTTCAAATCTACAGCAAACACAAACCAATGGCCAGAACACCAAACGGGGAAAAATAACTACAAAAAATAACAAGAAAGAAATAAAGTTAGAAATATCAAGATTACAGAATAACAACTAAAGTTGGAAACCATGAGATTAGAAAAGAACCTTTTCTGCTAAATGGAGTTGAAGAGTAGAATTAGCACCAAGGAAAGAGAACCTCACAGAATCAACATCAAACTGACAGCTGTAAGACAATAAAGAATTCTGCAAAACATGAAGAGAGCTAACTGAGAACCTCATAATTCAACAGATATGCTCTCATGCAGTTTTGTGAAACAAAAAACAATGCACACAAAAGGGGAAAATGTGCTATCTTTATTCTATAATAGTACCCTAACTTTAGGATAGAAATAATGCTTCTTAGAAATTCTTGGGTGAGAATCTTCAAAGAATTTTCGGCAGTAGCCAGCAATAAAAAATTAGTCACAATGGCCATGAGGTTCAATGGACTGTCCTAGGGAATCAAAACCAACAATAGTCTTGTGAAACTGTACAGCAACATGACTGCAAAAAAACACAAGAAAACTTTACATCCATCAATAAATTCAGAAAAGACAAAAAGTACATAAAAAATCCACATACCATTTCCATTTACTGCAGCCAAGTGCACTGAAAATGTGGTAGAATCGCCTTGATTCATCAGTAACAGGAAAACGATTCGAATGGCGCCCAACATTGTTTGGCATACAAGCTACATCAATATTTGACTTCGTTGGCACAACTCTTGGACTGTGGCAGTTCAGATACTTTGCATTGTACAATTTATCAATGGCAACAGATAACTGAGCACGCTTATCAAAGAGTTTTGCTTCACCAACACATTCAGCTTTAGATGGCACCTAAGTTTTTTACATGAAATACAAGACACAAAAAAAGAATAATTAAAAAAACACACAAAACAGCAAAAATAAATTAACTAAAGGAGCAAAAAACACATAAACTCACTTTAACAGAATCTGTCCCAGGCTGCCTATTATACTCATCAACAGAGATACCATTTGAAATGGCTTTGTTACGGGCCAGGCTACCATAGGAAGTAGGAATTGGTGGTACTACCTTCATGATAACAACATCACCATCACCAGGAGGGCAAGTTTCGCTGGCGTGGTAAATTGATTAAGGAGGTTGATTCTGCATTGAAAAAAAGAATCTTTCTTTGGTGTTGAACCTGAATCTTTATAATTAACATCACATAAAAAAGAACAAATCTGAGGAGATGGGTAGGTGCGCATCAGGGTGATTAGACTCATTATCATCTACATCAATTAGGCTATCTGGTTGAAACAATTTCATCTGTGGTCCATTTTTAAACTTGTTCGTCTCAGCAAAAGACAATCTCTTATGCATAATGGGGAGGGCAGGAGCTGTGTTTAATTATTACAAAATTTAAGTCAGCAAAAAAACAAGATAGATAAGTACAAGGAAAAAACTGATAAAAGCAAATATATCAAAGAGACACTGTAAAACATAAATACTAACATGTATTTGTTTTAACAATAGATGATAGCTTCGATAGGTCTTGCACGATCATTGGAGTGTGAAGAGAAGCAATAGAAGCACCAAGATTTGTCATAGCATTTTCAATAACTTCTTTTTCAAAAACTTCTTTGGTGCCATCCTGTAAAATATATTGAAAGATGACAAGCGTATAATTAAAAAATGGGCTGTATACATTACACATAACAAGAGCATTGGGGGTAACAAAAAAATATATAGAATACCTTTGATTCATCAAAGTCATGATCTAAAATGTCAGTGGCACACTTTTGCTCTGTTTGCTTGGGCTGATCTGGCTGGCTAAAAGTACTACTGGTTGGTTTTTTGTGAGAGAAAAACACTGCTAGCTGGCTGGCTGATTTGGCTGATAATCTCAAGCGAACAGGCTGTTTGTTTGCAGCAACTTTTTGCCAACAGAGTTATTCGTGCAACCACTAGTTTTGCTTGATTTCTCATTGACCTTGTTTGAAATGGAATCACAGAGAACACCAACAACAGAAATTACTAGATCAGCAGAAGATGAAGTGCAGGAACTGCAATTCCCCCTGGTACACTTGCCGAAGACACCACACAGGCCGTCTATAGTCTGCATACAACAACAACAACAACAACAACAACAACAACAACAACAACAACAACAACAACAACAACAACATAGCCTTTTGTCCCAAGCAAGTTGGGGTAGACTAGAGATGAAACCCAAAAGAGACGAGAAAAAAGGGAGACACATAAAGGGACAAAAAAGGCACAAGATAAAAAGAGGTCACGGTTCAGGCATGTTGATTGCCAATCTCCAAGCGCTCCTATCCATAGCTAAATCCTTGAGGATATTCCACTCCTTAAGATCTCTCTTAACGGACTCGTCCCAAGTTAGTTTAGGTCGACCTCTACCGCTCTTTACATTATCGTCCCGCTTTAGAACTCCACTACGCACCGGCGCCTCAGGAGGCCTCCGTTGGACATGTCCAAACCATCTCAACCGATGTTGAATCAATTTCTCCTCAATTGGTGCCACCCCAACCCTATCCCGAATATCGTCGTTCCAGACTCTATCCTTCCTTGTGTGCCCACAACACCAACGCAACATACGCATCTCTGCTACACTCAATTGCTGGACATGTCGTCTTTTTGTAGGCCAACACTCAGCACCGTATAACATCGCCGGACGAATCGCCGTCCTATAGAACTTACCTTTCAGCTTCTGAGGCACCCTTTTGTCACAAAGGACGCCAGAAGCTTGACGCCATTTCAACCAGCCGGCTAAAATTCTATGCCTAACATCTTCATCAATGTCTCCGTCCTTTTGTAGCATCGACCCTAAAAACCGAAAAGTATCCTTCTTGGCCACCACTTGCCCATCGAGGCTAACGTCTCCCTCCTCATGCCTAGTCGCGCTGAAATCGCACCTCATGTACTCGGTCTTAGTCCTACTAAGTTTGAACCCTTTCGACTCTAACGTGTGCCTCCATAGTTCTAACTTCCTATTAACCCCTGCCCTACTGTCGTCAACTAGCACCACATCATCAGCAAAGAGCATACACCAAGGGATACCACCTTGTATGTCCCTTGTGACCTCATCCATCACCAAAGCAAATAAATAAGGGCTCAAAGCTGACCCCTGATGCAGTCCTATTTTAATTGGAAAGTCACTGGTGTCGCCATCACATGTTCGGACAAACGTCACCATATCCCTGTACATATCCTTGATGAGGGTAACGTACTTAGTTGGGACTTTGTGCTTTTCCAAGGCCCACCACATGATATTTCTCGGTACTTTGTCATATGCCTTCTCGAGGTCAATAAAGACCATGTGCAAGTCCTTCTTCTGCTCCCTATGTCTATAGTCTGCATACAAAAAGATAAAATACATGATGAGCAAAAAGAAAAAAAGTATTAAAGAAAAACAAAAAACACAAAACAAATAGCTCGCAACACAAACCTTTGGATTAAGACAATGGCCGAAAGAATGAACAAGTTTCTCCTTCAAATCAGCTAAATGAACATTAGGCTAATTAGACTGGTATTCAGATGATTTCTCCCTAGACATAGCCCTCTAAAAAACGGAAAATAGAGATCAGCACAAAAGTGCCTTGAAAACTAGCCAAGCAAACATCAAACATATCATCCTCCTGCAAAATGTTGCAAATTCCTCAACTAACTTGATCTGCGAAGGAGAAATAACACCCTAAAAAATAATGCAAATGAAAATTATCAACATAAAAAATAAAAGAACAAAACACAAAATGAGTTTTTACAAGGAAGATTATACAAACCTGCAATCCTCCAGTAAAATTCAAACAAGGAAAGTCCTAAGAAGTCTTGGGACAAAGATCATGACCAACAGTATTGCCAACATTAGACTTTAAATGCACTGGGCTGACCACCTATTTTTTAATAAGAAAAAAAAGTAAAATGTGCCTTAGAAACTCAAGAAGTACATAAAACCTAGGAAATATATAACAATGCAATGTAGTAATAAAAGTAGAAACAAAAGATACATAATACAATAAAAAATTGTTTGTGCTGCCGAAAATTTGAAATACAAAACTGAACAAAAATTAAGACAATCTAAATTGATATGTGCTAAAGCTGAGCATTCAACTAGGCATGCACAATGATGTTCCCCCGTGTCAAGTTCTCCATGGAAGGCATGACATTCAACATACAATTTCATCCTGAGTGTGCCTATGAGATGCTCAAATTGCACACTAATAAGGCTACCAACTAATCAGAGTTCTCTCTCCTGAACCATCTATTAAAATTAAAATTAATAAACAAAGTTCTACTAGTCGACCTATACATGGAAGTGACATAGGCATACAAAAATCTATCCATGTGTACTGAAAACAAAACAAATGATGTTTCAACTCATAAAAATGTGTTAATTATTTATAAATACGGACACAATAGAATTTACAACAAATTCGGGGATGCCTAGAAAAAATTAAACTCTGCAATGGAGAAAGGACACCAATGACAATGGCATGGTCAATAAAAAAGGAAACATAAGTAAAAAAAGGCCTGGCGTAGGAACATTAATATTTATGAGCAAAATTTCAACACAAAAGAAAGAAGACGCCAACAACAAGCTAGCAGTCCACTATGGTAGAGAAGTGTCACCGAGAGTTCCTATCAATAGTAGAATCATATCTGCTTAAACCTAAAATGATGACCACATCAGAATCTTGGCCATGGAAATGGATAGGGCAAAAAAATATACTACAACTAGCGACATAAGATGTAGACATTGCAGAAAAAAACACAAAAATAAAACAAAACAATAAACAGTAATAGCCTCATGAGTCTTTCTGAAATGCAGACATTACTCTGCTGACGAACTAGTAATCAAAGTAAACCTCAACACGAGACTGACATAAGATGGTGAGCCTGAAACATGATTAAGCCCAGAGGATGCAAAAAACAAAATATTGGCTCTAAGCAAAAATAGTTTCTAATTCTAACATCATGAACTAGTTCATGGCACAGAACCATTAACACATTAAACTGACACAACATAATATCATCTGCTAATAACACCAAAAAACAAGACAACTAACTAGCATTTTAGACAAGTAATAGTACAGATCCAGAAGTTCAAAATACTATAGATAGGCTGCTATAGTTCAAGCTACAATTGAGATACCGTAGGACAGCCTAAAAGGATCTAAACAATGCCTAGAGGGGGTGCACAGGCGTATCTAAAATTTCTACACAGATCTCAAAGTCACTTGTCAGCAACTGTCAGAAGTCCCGACAGTTTGGGTCAGAACTTCCTACGTGTCAGAAGTTCCGACGCAAACTGTCAGCAGTTCCGACACCTACGGGGAATGAACTACAAGTGCTCGAATGAACTTTGTGAGATTGATAACTTACACCACCACTTCCTAATGGTAAGGTGAAGTTGTTGGGCCACTTTCTTGACGCCGAGAACCCTCCAAATCTAGATCGTGACCAAACCCTAAAAGGGAAGTTGGAAGAGAGAGAGACAAAACAAGTATAAGTAATAGCAAGCAAATCACAACAACAACAAGCACATGAAACAAAGGATTTATCCTGAGGTCAGGCAACCCCACTAAGGAGCTCCTACATCCTCGTTGTTGAGGTGACCACAAAGGTCAGAGTCTCTTTTACCTCCTTGCCTCTCTCAAGGCAACCACAAAGGTCACTCGAGGTTTCTACTAAGAAATCGAGGGTAATACAAACTTCCCAAGGCTGTTCCACAAGATGAAAGCTCTTGGGCGACGCCTAGCCGGCTAGGGGCAAAGACCCAAGAGTAATAGACGTAAATCTAACCGGCTTGATGAAGAAATCAAGCGCTCAAGCTTACGAGGATGATTTTCTCACTCAATCCACTCTCCTATCACTTAAATCCGTGGGGAATCAAAGTTAGGAGCAAAGAGGAGAGGAGAGAGAGCTCTTGAATGCTTGAGAGAAGTTTTGGCTGTGAGTTGGTGAGCAGTAAATGAGTGGGTAACGGTTAGAAGTGAGGAGAGAGCTATTTATACTCATAGTAGAAATCTACCCGTTCAGATCTACGTCGGCACTGCCGACGCAGATCTCGGGACTTCTGACCTTAACTAAAAGTATTGTTCATTCAAGGTCAAAATCCCTGCGTGAAAGTCAACGTCGGAAGTCCTGACTTACGTCGGTACTGCCGACTTACGTCGGCACTGCCGACGCAAGTGCACACCAGAGCCAGCCAGAGGGCTAGGCGTCGGCACTACTGATGAAGGTCGGCGCTACCGACGGTCGGAACTACCGACGAACGTCAACACTGCTGACTTCTTTAGTTATTGCGCGAGCAAGTGACTGAACGTCAGCAGTTCTGGCGCGAGTTAGCACTTCTGACCGTTAGAAGTTCTGACATACGTCGGCACTTCCGCCACCTAAAGTCATAAAAACTATTCTACGTGCTCGTGAAGTGCTAGAGTGTCTCTCTTTTGATTTAGTTTTAATACTTGAGCACTCTATCTTCCTCAAACCAACTAATTTTGCATCCCTCTTTATAGTGCGGCACACCTAAACCCAAAAGCAAGAAAAGATAAACTTTGAAGCTTCGCTTTGAGTTCGACGCCATTTTCAACAAGACAAATTGAGGGATACCATTTCATCTTGGATCAACTCTTTAAATCTTTCATGGGACTAATAGCTGCAACATATCTCATTAAGATCATATTAGTCCCTAATTTGGATGTCATTAATACACCAAAACCCACATAGGGGGCAAATGCACTTTCAATCTCCCCCTTTTTGGTAATTGATAACAACTGTAACGGAACCGTCCAAATTATAAGAGCACAAGTACAAAAACAATCACCGAAGTGATCAAATTCTCGCACTTGAGCCCATATAACTCCGGTAGTCCAATGAAATCGCGAGGGATTTCAAACCAACCAACATACAAGCCAAGATCGTAGTGATTCAACATAATAAGTCACATGTTACAACCATTTCACAAGTAATTCAATATACATCGGAGTTCAACATAGTTATTACAACTTAATTTGAAAAGTAGCGGAAGCAAAGTAATTTGAAACTAACATTAATCTTATTTCAAATACATGCCAGTACCAAGGTCGACTTCCAACAACAGCATTAGAGACAAGACAATAAGAAGGATCATGCCCATGATCACACTCCGCCTCTACGGCAGGAGCCAACCAACTCTTGCAGTCGCCATGATACAGCACAACCTGCAACAAGTGGGGATAAAACCCTGAGTACGAGAAAGTACTCAGCTAGACTTACCCGTCATAAACCAGAAATAAAGTGACACCAAGGATCATGCAAGGCTGATATAAAGTGGGCTAGCTTGACAACATTTTGCATAAAAGCTTATTATGGATAAGTAATCATTAATGCTTAAGCATCAAGTTAATTATCATTAACCTGTCATCTATATTAGAACCTGTAATAGAGCACTCACTTTATTAGGAGCAAACAATATTAACCATAGCAGGTATAAATTGAGGCAACCTTTCCATCGTTATCCAATTAACCATCCATTCAATTTAATGGAATCTACGTTGCCGCTGCTCAAGTCAAGTGCTCACTAACCGGGAGCGACGGCGATTCGAATCGAATTCCTATCTAGCTGGAGGGGTATTTCTAACACTCACCGCGCAGACCCCTGCCAGGGTCGCACAGGCCACCTTTTCATATGATTCAGGAATCGCGGGTCCGAATGATGTCGCAACCCCAAGGGCGACACCCTGCCAGGTGATAGGGACTCTAACCCCCCTTGGTCTCACGCCAATGTCCCCAAGCACATCCTTTCTCTCCTCCAAGAAGCAACCTACTATTCGATTCCCGGCCTGAACCATATTACTCGGCTTCGCGGTCGGAACGACTTATCCGGCCAACTAAGTGTTAGACTGCGTTCAACATGACTCAAGGACGTACAGCGAATCGGTCCTTAAACGACTCAGACGGGGATAGATCCACATCCAAGACCTCCATGCCTTGTTGCTTCACTATCTTCATCCCGCCCGGTCTCATTTCATTTTATTAACACATGGTTCCATTCCACGATAGCAATAAAGCCAACCGTGCCATATATGAATATCCCTACATCTCGCAGGTGACAGGAAATCACCTGACTTCTACCGCTTAAAGCAGGGCTAAGCATCTACTCGGTCCTAGTCTAGGTAGGATTCAGTGATTCATATATCTGGACAAGGAATGATATAATGCAGCAAGGTTTTCAACCAACTCCTACCACTTAATGTAACAATACTTATAACCTATATATAATTAATTGCTTTTGAAGGTAGGAGGCTTATAATGCTCCGGGGCTTGCCTGGGATCCGACTCAAGTTAGAGTATGTCAGATGAATTCACTTGGCGAGCATCTCCCAATCTATCACTTGTCTGGTCCTTCTATCTTCGGGATAAATCCACCAACTCCATTTTCGGGTTTGGCTCCACATCAGGTCCTTCACGTGCCTCAGCTAGCGTACCTAAATGAGGTGCAACAATGCATATGTATGAATACTCAGAAATGCAATAACACAACATTCATGCCAGCACACCAAGTTCACATGGGCACTAGAGTTAATCAACTTAACTATCACTTAAGCATATCCTTAGAAGATGACCAGCATATCGATCGTGACACAAGTCACACAAGATCTCAAGCACACTTAACACTAACAAGATGTATATCACTCTTAGAAATCAACATAGCAAAGCAAGTCAAGGTGAAGTAAAAACTATTAACTAGAATATGTCAATTTCTGGACTTACAAATAGTAGCTTCATAAATCAATCATATCTGGAGTTTCATAAATCCAAATGACTTGCAAGAAGACATTATGGAAAGCTTATGAAATTCTCTACAATTCATTTAATATCAACTAAACCTGATTCTAACATTTACCAGGTTGAAATACAGAAGGTACAGAATCTGTCCTGGAAGGACAGAGAGCAACCTAAATCTGAACCCAAATTAGAACAGCTGTAGTTTCTAAACCATATGGCCAAATGCCACCAAAATTTAACAGCAGCTAGATCATGAAATTCACAACAACTTTGTTATAGCACACAAGACATGAAAACATCATTTGCATAGGGTAATTAACAATATTCTCAAATCTGTTCAGAAACCTCATTTGCAAGAAATAATTATTAACTTATGTTGCAAACATTTAATTGAATAAAACCAACTTTACCAACATTTCATGTATGACTAAAGAACACCAGAAAATAAAGTGTCAATTACTAAATAAATTCTTTTAATACCTTTTCTTAATTTATTTAGATAATTAGGTGGAATTATGAACACCTATCAAAAGTGCACAATAAATTCTACCAAAATTACAGTGACCTATATATGCTCCCAATAGTCTAATGTCCAAATTTCAAGCCATTTGGACAATTATATCAACCTCTATGAAAAAGACAATTAGCTAATACAATAAATCATGTGAGAGTAAGTTAAACCTAAAACTCAATATTTTCTGTGACTACATGGCCGTAGAATGAACCAAAATCATAGAGCAGTATCATAATAAGGTGATGAGACAACATTTTCTATTTTATCATTTATATATTATTTATAAGCTATTTATCAAGCCTTAAACAAGTTAAATAAATAACTAGATCATACAATAAGTAATGACCATGAGATTTATACCACAGTACATCCATATCATGACAAACCTACCATAAAAATTTCACATCAATTGGAGCATCACAACTCAAGATATAAAATGACAAGTAATAAAAATGAGATTTTCCTTATTTAACAAGGTCAAATCAAAACCCTAAAAACACAGTGAACAACTAGGGTGTTTAATATTTTTCCTAGCAAGTACATGTCCTCACAAAATTAACAAAACAAGAATCATCATTTTTGGAGTTCTAAAACTCCAGATCTTGCTCTGGTTAGGTTTGAAGGCATTTCTAGAGCATTTTTAAAACTTAAATAAAGACATCAGAAAATATCTACAAACATATAGGATTTTATGACTCTACTGCATAGATCTCTTCTCAAGGTTTCCAAAAAGTCCACATTTGCAAATTTTGGAATTACCTAGCGTGAGATATGATTTTTAGAAGATTTACAAATTTTCTGAAATTCAAATCCAGAAATTACTCAAACCCTAATTAATGCTAGGCGCACCCGGTTCAGTACCCACTCTCGGCCACCACTTAACCTGACATGAGGGACCCGCGCACCGAGGGACCCACCTGTCATGCATACACCGAGGAAATACAGAGAGAGAGAGACTGCCTTCTTCTTCACGGACGGCCGAGCAGGGGAGGAGACAGGGCCGGCCCGGCCTCGGGCCAGCGGCGGCCGACGACGGCGGTGGACTGGTTGGCCGGCATCGCGGCTGCCCAGCGCGTCCGCCTGCACTGGCGGTGTGAGTTGAGGTGGCTCGTGGCCTCTTGGCCACGGAGGCAGGCGGCTGTGGCCGCGGCCATCGGTGGCAGGCGAGCGCCGGCAATGGTGGACCGAGGGGAAGGCAGCGCGAGCACCGGTGAGCCCACGCGCGTCCACGGGACCGATTGGTTCAGCTCAAGGCGACCCAAGACGGCTTGGCCACATGAGGGCGGCCGTGCCGGTACGGCCGTGCCGGCGGCGGCGACCACCAGTGGAAATTGGCCGTGGCGAGCACCCGCGAGAGAGGAAGGGAGGCATGGCGGGCACGGTGGCGAGCTTTACTTGGCCTACGACTGAACCGTCAGCGAAAATGTTGGTGCGGGCACGAGCTTTGCTCGCTCGTCCATGGCGGACGTCCGTTCGCGCGCTGTGCATGCTCCGAGGGCGAGAGGCAGTGGGCGATAGGGAGTGGGGGAATGCTCTGGTGCTGCACGAACTTGCCAAACGCGAGAGGGAGCAGTAAGGTGGGGGACACGGCACGGGCATGGCCGCCACGTCCAGGGCAGGTGTTTCTCAATGAGGCATTGTGCCGAACACGTGGCGGGCAACGCGGTGGGTGAAGTGGACGCTGGTTTTGGGCATCTTACGGGCCGAATTGGATATTGGGCCCAACATGAAGTTCGAAGACCACATGATGCTCTATGATTTTTATTAAGACACTTTACTCATTAGGGTTCTGGTTTAGGAGATACATGGCTCCAAAGTTGCCAATGTCAGTGATCTGAAAGCAACTAGCAACCATCCAAAATGGGGGTCAAAATGAATTGCAATTGGTGCCACCTTCTTGTATGCTCTTCCCCACCATATAAGCTCCAACTTTTGTATTTGGACCCATTTAAGTTGCTTAGCAAAAACTCGAGAATGCGGGATGTCAATGTCGAAGACACTGAAATTAGGGCTTAAAATGGCTAAGTGCTGAAATCAGCCCTAAAACTGACTTGTGAGCCCTGTTTGAGCATGTTCCACACATTTTCATGGCTTGACTCTTAAATAAAGTTTGTTCCTTATAAAATTCCCTACAACTTTGTTAAAGGGTGCACAGTCATGCAAAGCTTCTAGGTCACACTTTTGAAATGGTCAAACAAAATGGTTCTAGGGTCCATACATGGTCAACCATCACTTAGAAGCACATTTAGGCAAAATGATCAACATGAACATTGTCCCATGGAGTGTCCTAAGTGTAGTTAAGGTGTTGTAGAGGCCAAACATACCCACCATGCATAGGTTACACAACAGTGCAGGCCTCACATGCCTTGAAACATAGAACTCAAGTGAAATGCTATGGTCATTTCATGTGGTTGTTTCAAGATACATGCTACACATGTTCCACTAGGGTGTTCCACATGTGTACAAGATGTGTTGCACATATTGCATTTGTATGTTGCACAACACTAGTTCCCCTGGGATGCAAGGCAAGTTTTAGTTATAATCCAAACAAGCATATAACTTATCATTTCATGTGACTTTTTGATTCCAAACTTCATGAAACTTTTCCAGGGATCAATATAGATAGGTACCAAGGTGAGACACATGAAGATATGGCAATAACACCATCCGAACATATATCTTTGAACATGGCCTATATGTAAAGCAAAGGAGTAACATCCAAGTTTAAATTAGGCTCCTCTTCATAGGTTGACCTTGACATTGTCATCTCCACTTAATCTATCATGTTTGAGCTCAAACCCACTGCTTAATTGGTGATAAACACCTGGGGTGTTACAACAACCAACTTAGGTTTTTATAAGAATGAAAGAATTTAGAGCTTTTGAACCCCAAAATTTATGAAGAGCTCCCCCTTGATGTATGCATGAATTTGAATTTCAATGTGAGTCATTTATACATGAATTGCATACATCAAGACACAAGCTCCCCCAAAATTTTGCAATTCATGGGGTGCCACAAGTGTGTGTGAACAGTTATATCTGTGAAAAAGAAATGCAATATGACATGTTATATTCACTCAACAAATGAAAAGAACATGATGGCCAAGATCTCAAAGTGAATCTTGAAACAACACATGACCATCCAAAATATCATACATCATCACAAGGCAAGCATAAGGTAGATAGGATAGATAGATAACCATTACTTGTCCTACAATCACCCATCACACACAAATATATAGTTGTCCATCACATAGTGCCACCACACGACATAGTTCATACAAGCTAAAAGTTTTAAAGTCTTGAAGCTAGGCTACCAACTAACTATTACATGATAAATCAAAGCCTAACACTCCCCCTTTGTCAACAAGTGCCAAAAGGGGTCGGCTGCGAGAGAGAAGCAAACTAGTCATTGTCGTAGTCCTCGTCATCACCATCATCGCCATCATCATCGATGTCACCTTCCAAGATATAGTCCTCATCCTCAGGATGAGCCGTGCTCTTGCCACGATGGCGAGAAGAAGCCTCATCCACAAATGCCGCACAAGCCTCATCATAAAGTTGCATGGGGTCATGGGAAGGCACATATGATGGCGGAGGAGAAGACACAATACCAGCCCGCTGCTCCATGTGATAGTGACGCTCTTGCATGTCATGCTCCCTTTGAGCACTAGCACAACATTGTCCAAACATGTAGTTCATGAGAAACTTGAACTTGCTAGGTTTCTTACTCTTGCCAGAGGATGAAGAAGTGAGTGGCTCGGCACTAGTGGAGCGAGAAGGAGCAGCTGAAGGAGAAGCACCACCATGACGCGAACGTGAGGTCGAAACACCCTTGCCTCTGCCTTTAGCTGTTTCAACTGCCTCTTGAGCTCTCTTGCAGCTGAAACGGATATCTTGTTGGCAAGCTTGAGGAGCTTGTGCTGAGCATCAGTGGGGAACCAGATGCCTGACACTTGTTCAATGACATGCATAATGTAGGGCGCATAGGGAAGACTCTTCACAGGATCCTCAGAAGTATCATGAATTTTGTTCCAAATGTAGCGGCTGATCAAGAACTTCTGGAAATCATCACCAAAGCGATCAAGCACCTTCTGATAATCATCCCAAAGATTGGTAGTATCACCGATCTTGGGATACAAAATCTGCCTCAAAATGTTGTTCAAGACATAGAAATATGGCTTCAAGTAAACTGTCTGACCATCTGCAGTGTGACCATCAAGATACATGTGCTGATACTCCTCCATGTCAACATCCTCATACTCAGTAAGCTTAGCAGCACGACGATCATTACCATTGAGTCCAAGCAAGCGAGCAAAGGTAGTGAAATCGACCTTATAATGCCTGCCCTCTATAGTCCAGTGGATGATGTCAATGGCACCAGTCTTATCCTTCTCATGATGATAAGAGGCAAAGAACTACATGATGATCTCGTTGTTCCAATCCTTCCTGAACTCCATCAAGTGAATAAGCCCCATGTTGCGTAAATCATTCACCATCTGTTGTAAGTCTTGCTCCTTGAATGACATCTTGAGAGAATATTCAGTAATGCATCTCATCTAAACAACCGGGGGTTCACTCTTCCTAAGGAACTTACGGTGGAGAATGGAATCATAATAGTAAAACTGGAAATAATGCCAGAAGCAATACTCCAGGCAAAGATCCTTCTCATCCTCAACATACAAATTTTTGCTTCTCTAATGTCTGATTTCTCGGACATTATGGTTGTAATCCTCAGGGCGAGGAGGAGCCCAACCACCATGATTGGGAGCAAGCTCGGGCCGCCGCACAAAAGGAGCTGGAGCATCAAAAGGAACGAGGTCATGGATAGGATGCTCTGGACCATGATAAGGTGACTATAGAACTTGAATAGCAATGGTGCGGCCCGCACGCTCAAGAGCTTCCTCCTCGGCATCAACCATGGGATCACCACCAACGTACGAAGGAGCCTGATGCGAAGAGGCAGCTGTAGACGATGCACCATGTCCATCACGGCCACGTGCGGCTGCCCTCTGGGAACCAATAGCACCACCACGGTGATAAGCCGCCTTGGTGCGGCCAGAGGACTTGGGGGCAGCGGCACGATCTTGGTTTTTCTTGGACCACTTCTCTTGGCGACGAGAGGGACTGCCGCCATCCATGACTATGAAAAACAATAAGGGAAACTAAGACACAGGAGGAAGAGATGAGAAGGAATACCACGAAGAGAAGAACCATGCATGAGAGAGCATCCACGGCGTTGGAAGTGCTGACTTGGGCCGGCACTGTTGATGGTCGGCACTGCCGACGTGCGTCAGCAGTTCCGACGTGCGCGGATGCCATCCCAGGCAGGGGGCTCTAGATCGAGGTACACAGACATATAAGGAAGAGAGAGAAGTAGAGATGGAAGAAGAATGGAGGCGAGTCGCAAGGTACATTGAGTTAGCGATTGGAGCACCACGGTAGTACCTTGAGAAAAAGGGAAGATGATGAAGCAACATCAAATCCACAGCACAAACGGCGCCCTCAAAACAAAGCTAGAAACACGGAGACCTCAACGAAATCCTTGCGACATCGGGCGTCAAATCGAAGACGAAGAGGAGAATGGCGCCTCCGGGACTCTTGGGAAGAAGAAAAAAGAGGAGAGGCGCCGAAGGGGAGGTTAGAAGTGGCATCGGAACCCCTGACGGCGAGGGCCACCAGAACCCCCAGGGCACAAGCGCGACGGCAACGGCGGGTGCTGGCGGCTACGAGCGAGGTGAGGTGCGAGGGTGGCTGCGGGAGAGTGGGGAGGGAGGGAGAGAGAGTGACTGCGGGCGTTGACTGGGTTGGGCCGATAAAAGTGAAAAACTTAGGTCATAACGCGGTCAAAAAGGCGGTCAGACGCGCGCGGCCCAGATTCACGTCGACAGTTCTGGCGAGGCCGCCGGGACTGCTGACCGTCAAACTGCTGGCGCACGTTGGCACTTCCGGCCGTCGGTAGTTCCGACGATCGTCGGGACTGCCGACGCAGGAAAACTAAAAATCTCCAAACCTGCACTCACTAAGCTATGTGGGGCAAAAATATGATGGACACTAATGTTTTTCACAGGTGACTAGATTTCAAACATCCATCACAAGGCAATACTCACATATGAGAAACTATAAAATAGATTTTGAAAGTGTCACACAATATTTTCTCAATTCTTTTCTCCTATCTAGATCAAACAAAGTATGTGCAAGACATCAAGCCATGTTACGAGAATCAATGATATTTAGCTCACTCCTCAAAGCACAAAATCTTGACTCATCTAGGGGCTTTGTGAAGATATCGGCTAGTTGCTTTTCGGTGCTCACATGGTGAATTGCGATATCTCCTTTGGCTTCGTGGTCTCTCAAAAAGTGATGCCGGATGTCTATGTGCTTTGTTCGAGAGTGGTTTATAGGATTGTTTGCCATTTTAATGGCACTCTCGTTGTCACACAAAAGGGGAATCTTGGTTAACTCACATCCGTAGTCCTTGAGAGTTTGCTTCATCCAAAGTAATTGGACACAGCATGCACCGGCCGCCACATACTCGGCTTCAGCGGTTGATAAGGCTACGGTGTTCTGCTTCTTAGAGCTCCAAGACAACAAAGACCTACCAATGAATTGGCAAGTCCCGGTAGTACTCTTTTGGTTTACTTTGCAACCGTCATAATCCAAATCGGAATAGCCAAGTAACTCAAAAGTGGAGCCCTTAGGATACCATAAGCCAAGATTAGGAGTGTGCACTAAATACTGAAAAATTCTCTTAACAACCATCAAATGACATTCTTTCGGATTAGCTTAAAATCTTGCACACATGCACACACTAAGCATAATATCGGGCCTAGATGCACAAAGATAAAGGAGAGATCCAATCATGGAGCGATATACCTTTTGATCCACGTCCTTTCCTCCTTGATCAAGGTCAAGATGTCCATTGGTTGGCATGGGTGTCTTGATGGGCTTGGCCTTCTCCATGTCAAACTTCTTCAACATGTTATTGGTGTACTTGGTTTGACTTATGAACGTGCCATCCTTGAGTTGCTTGATTTGAAATCTATGGAAGAACTTCAACTGACCCATCATGGACATCTCAAACCTATTTGTCATAATCCGACTAAATTCCTCACAAAAAGCCACATTAGTACTTCCAAATATTATGTCATTGACATATATTTGGCAGACAAAGATATCATTATTGACTTTATAGGTAAATAAAGTAGGATCGGCCTTTCCTATCTCAAACCCTTATTTGAGTAGGAAATCCTTTAAGCAATCATACCAAGCTCTAGGGGCTTGTTTGAGCCCATAGAGCGCCTTGTCGAGCTTGTAGACGTGGTTAGGATATTTGGGGTCTTCAAAACCCGGTGGTTGCTCTACATACACCAACTCCGATAGGGGCCGTTGAGAAATGCACTCTTCACTTCCATTTGATATAACTTGAAATCATGGTGAGCGACGTAGGCTAATAGAATACGAATGAATTCTAGCCTTGCCACCGGTGCATAGGTCTCCCCAAAATCCAAGCCTTCCATTTCAGTGAATCCTTGAGCCACCAACCTTGCCTTGTTTCTTGTCACCACTCCATGCTCATCTTGCTTATTGCGGAAGACCCACTTGGTTCCAATCACATTTTGCTTGGGCCTTTCCACCAAAGATCAGACGTCATTCCGAGTGAAGTTGTTCAACTCCTCTTGCATGGGTATCATCCAATCCTCATCCTCAAGTGCCTCTTCCACCTTGCTAGGTTCCAAAGGAGAAACAAACGAGTAATGTTCAATTTGCTAAACGGGAACGTGTAGTTACCCCTCGTCGTATGCTCCCCAATATACTATTAACGGGATGGTCCCGTTGAATGGATTGATGCACTCTAGGATGTGGCACTTGAGTTAAGCTTTGGATGGGACCATCATCTTCATCATGGTCATGATCGATTGGAGGATCACAATCATGAGCTTGTGGAGGATTGTCTTCACTTCTTTCTTCATTGTTGAGTTGAGGTTGCGCTTGCACATTGTTGGCACTATCTTGATGAGAATGACCTTGTGCATCATTTGATATTCCATCTTGAATGTTTCTTGTTGGGGAAGCTTCACCATGCCTATTGGATGAAACATGATGAATGGTAGGATCATGATCAACATGCACAACATGGTCTTCATCTTCGTGTTTGACGGGCTTTGTCTCACCAATGGCAAGCTTCTTGATAGCTTGATGTGGAGCTTCTTCTTTACCTACAATCTCAACATTGAATTGCTCCTTTTGAGAGCCGTCGGTTTCATTAAAAGTCACATCTATCATAATTTCAATCAAACCGGTGGTTTTATTGAAAACACGATATTCATGTTCGTTAGTAGCATAACCAAGCATGAACCCTTCATCAACCTTTGGTGCAAGCTTTGAGCTTTTGAATTTCTTGTTAAGTATGAAACACTTAGATCCAAAAACTCTAAAGTAGTGCACCTTGGGATTTTTACTGGTTAGAAGTTCGTAGGTGGTCTTGTCTCTCATCTTGTGAAGATATAGGCGGTTGATAGCATGACACGCCGTGTGAACCGCTTCCGCCCAATAGTTGACCGGAGTCTTGTATACATCCAACATTGCTCTTGCGGCTTCTATGAGTGTCCGGTTCTTCCTCTCCACAACACCATTTTGTTATGGAGTGTATGGAACTAAAAACTCATGCTTGATTCCTTCCTCATCAAGGAACTCTTCAATGTTGGTGTTCTTGAACTCCGTCCTATTGTCACTCCTAACTCTCTTGATCTTGACATCAAACTCATTTTGGGCTCTTCTTGCAAACTTCTTGAAGATGCCTTGGACTTCACTCTTATCACGCAAAAAGAATACCCAAGTGAAACGAGAATAGTCATCAACAATTATGAAACCATATTTGTTACCACCAATGCTTATGTAAGCGACGGGTCCAAATATGTCCATGTGATGCAATTCCAATGGCCTTTCGGTTGACACTATGTTCTTGACGAGATGTTTAGGTCCAACTTGTTTTCCCGCTTGGCATGCGCTACATACCCTATCTTGTTTTCCCGCTTGGCATGCGCTACATACCCTATCTTTCTTAAAAGAAACATTTGTTAGTCTAAGGATGTGTTCACCCTTTTGAAGTTTGGCCAAGTTCCTCATCCCAACATGGGAAAGTCGGCGATGCCATAACCAATCCATGCTAGATTTTGCCATTAGATAAGTCTCAGGATTGACTCTATTTGATGTGAAATCAACTAGATAGAGTTTCCCTTTTAAATGTAAATGCAATAGAGGAATACTCCCTTCTAAAGACTTCCACACCCTTATCCGTAAAGAGACAATTGTAACCCATCTCACAAAGTTGTGAGACGAACAACAAATTGTATCTCAACGAATTCACAAGTAAAACATTGGAAATAGAGTTGTCATTTGAGATAGCAATTTTACCCAAACCAAGGACTTCTCCTTTTTCATTGTCACCAAACACAATGTTTCCACTTTCATCATTACTAGGTTGGAATGATGTGAACTTGTTCTTTTCTCCGGTCATATGATTGGTGCATCCACTATCCACCACCCAACTTGTTCCACCGGAGGAATATTCCTACAAAGACAAATCAAGCTTGTGTTTTAGGTACCCAAAGAGATTTGGGTCCTAGGGGGTTAGTCACATAAAACTTCGACACCCAAACACTCCTCATGATCTCCTTTCTCTTTTGGGCACCCACATACTTCACCACAATCTTGCCATCCTTGCCCCAACAACACATGTAGTCACTAGCATAGCACCGTGGAAGTGGTGCTTGTGGCTTGGGGACCTCGGATTGCTTCGTCTTGATTGTCTTGTTGCTTGTAGGTTGAATCTTGGGAATGTAGACCTTGTTGTTTGCCTTGCATATAAGCTCATCAAGGGCAACACCCTTGTTGAACTTCCCACAAGGTACACCACTGATCATGTTCCTTTCATTGGCCTTTCCATCATACCTATTGTAGCCAAGGCCTTCCTTGATAGATGGATGCCTAAATGCCTTGTATATAGTCTTGTTGGATTGCTCTTGACACTTGCACCCATTCTTCAAGGTCATCTTCAACCTATTGATCTCCTTGTCTCTCTTCTCTAGCTCAACAAGATTAGTAGCATATGCATTTACATCAATTTTATAACATATTTTACAACCATTGCTAGTGGAGACATTAGAGTCTTCGGTTGCCTTAGGAGAAGTTGAAGTGCTAGCCCAAAGAGTTCTATAGTCTTACTCAAGATTTTGATATTTTTCTTCCAAGCGTGTGAGGCTTTCTTGAGCAATACTTTTCTCATTCTTGAGGCTAGCTATTTCATCATTATCGAGGAATGTTCTTTAGTCAATTTCCCAATTGAGTCATTGGCTAAAGACAATTCAACGGTTAACTTCTCAACCTTCGACTTTTCCTCGGCGATAGATGCTTCAAGAGCTTGGTTCTTTTCTCGCTCTTGAGTGATTATATCTCCTTGCATCTCCAAGCATCTATCCCTTTTCTCTAATTTCTTCATTAGCATTATTATTTTAGTGTAGGCCTTTTTACCACACTTCTTTATCATGGTTGCTTCAAGTTATTCTATGTTCTCATCACAACTATCATACTCATCACTAGAGGAGTTGGATGAGGATTGTACCTTCTCCCGCTTAGCCATAAGGCAAGTTGGAGTGTAGTATTCATTGTTGATGAGGTTGGAGAAGAGCCTTGGTGATGAATCCAAGTTGGGGAAGAACTTTGATGGTGAAGCCGAGTCGGGGAAGTTCATGATTGGTGATGAAGAGTGATGGATGGCAATGTTCGCAGCTCCCTTCTTCTTCTTCTCATCATCACTTGAATCATTATCATCATTTGACTCCCATTCTTCACCAAGATGAGCTTCACCTTTCTTCTTGCCTTTGTTCTTCTTGTCTTCATCCTTGTCATGCTTGTTGTTCTTCTTCTTCTCATCGGCACAATTGGCAATGAAGTGACCAACTTTACCACACCCATAGCAAAACCTCTTCTTGTATTTCTTCCTTCCATCACCATAAGTCTTGCAGTTGCTCTTCTTCTTCATAAACTTTCTAAGATTCCTAATCACAAATGCAACCTCCGCATTGAAATCTTATTCTTCACTTGAGGAATAATCCTTCACTTTCTTCTTCTTCTCTTGACAACACCCATTGCCATCATGAACATGAGTTACTTTTAGAGCTGCATTCTTGTTGTATCCCATTGCATTAGGATTTTGATTGTGAGCATTGATTGCATCTTCATCTAGACACTCATGATGCTTGAGCTTTGAGAGAACTTCTTGGGGTGTCATATCATCATAATCGGGCCTCTCCATGATCATAGAAGCTAGCATGTTATTCTTGGCTCTATAAGTTCTCAACATCTTCCTAGCAACCTTGTTGTCATCCCATTCGGTGCTTCCAAGAGATCTTATGTGGTTGACCAAAGTCATAAGCCTATCAAACATTGTTTGAGTTGTTTCACCTTGCAAGAACACAAATCTTTCCAATTCACCATGAATTAGCTCAATGTTGCTTTCCTCACACTCTTGTCACCTTCAAATGATGTTCCTAAGATTTACCAAATTTTCTTGGCACTTTCTCTTCCATTCACTTTGTTGAACTCATCTGGACCTAGACTTGAAACAAGCAAGGCTATGGCTTGTGCATTTTGATAAAGGACATGAACTTCTTCCGATGTTATCTCTCTATCTTCATCGGTAGGAAACGTCACACCAACATCCACAACTTCCCAAAGTCTTGCGGCAATGAGGTGCATCTTCATCTTGTAAGCCCAATTGTTGTATCTTGTTCCATCAGAGTGAGGTGGCTTGCCAATGTTGATGGAGGGAGCGTGTAGAGGATGACCTTTGATGAGTTGTGTATAGTCGAAGTTCATGTTTGAATATATTCCTTTTTCTTGAGCATGCTCACCATCTACAACATCACTTGCGGCATCTTTGTTTGCATCATTCTTGCCACTTGTTGCTTCATTCTTGCCACTCATAACATCTTCAACTTTCTTGCTCAACTCTTCTTTCAACTTGTTCATCTCATTTTGCATCTTCTTCATTTCATCTTTGAAAAACTTTGCTTGTTCAGCCATCAACTCTTTTGCAATAGTCTTGGCCATCTCAGTGGCTTCGGCTTGCATCTTCTCAGTCTCCGACATTGTTTCTTCTCACACGGTGAAGCACTCGAGAAGACCTTGCTTTGATACCAATTGAAAGGATCTAAACAATGCCTAAAAGGGGGTGAATAGGCGTATCTAAAATTTCTACATAGATCTCAAAGTCACTTGTCAGCAATTGTCGGAAGTCCCGACAGTTTGGGTCAGAACTTCTGATGTGTCAGAAGTTCCGACGCAAACTGTCAGCAGTTCCGACACCTACGGGGAATAAACTACAAGTGCTCAAATAAACTTTGTGAGATTGATAACTTACAACACCACTTCCTAATGGTAAGGTGAAGTTGTTGGGTCACTTTCTTGAAGCTAAGAACCCTCCAAATCGTAGATCGTGACCAAACCCTAAAAGGGAAGTTGGAAGAGAGAGAGAGACAAAACAAATACAAGTAATAGCAAGCAAATCACAACAACAATAAGCACATGAGACAAAGGATTTATCTCGAGGTTCGGCAACCCCACTAAGGAGCTCCTACGTCCTCGTTGTTGAGGTGACCACAAAGTTCAGAGTCTCTTTCACCTCCTTACCTCTCTCAAGGCAACCACAAAGGTCACTCGAGGTTTCCACTAAGAAATGGAGGGTAATACAAACTTCCCAAGGCTCTTTCACAAGATGGAAGCTCTTGGGTGACGCCTAGCCGGCTAGGGGCAAAGCCCCAAGAGTAATAGACGCAAATCCAACCGGCTTGATGAAGAAATCAAGTGCTCAAAGCTTGCGAGGATGATTTTCTCACTCAATCCACTCTCCTATCACTTAAATTCGTGGGGAATCAAAGTTAGGAGCAAAGAGGAGAGGAGAGAAAGCTCTTGAATGCTTGAGAGAAGTTTTGGACGTGAGTTGGTGATCAGTAAATGAGTGGGTAACGGTTAGAAGTGAGGAGAGAGCTATTTATACTCATAGTAGAAATCTACCCGTTCAGATCTACGTCGGCACTGCCGACGCAGATCTCGGGACTTCTGACCTTAACTAAAAGTACTGTCATTCAAGGTTGAAATCCCTGCATGAAAGTCAACGTTGGAAGTCCTGACTTACGTCGGTACTGCCGACGTACGTCAGCACTGCTGATGTAAGCGCACACCAGAGCCAGCCAGAGGGCCAGGCGTCGGCACTGCCGACGGTCGGAACTACTGACGAACGTCAACACTACTGGCGTCCATAGTCATTGTGCGAGCAAGTGACTCAACGTCAGTAGTTCTGGCGCGAGTCAGCACTTCTGACTATCGAAAGTTCTGACATACGTCGGCACTTCCGACACCTAAAGTCATAAAAACTATTCTACGTGCTCGTGAAGTGCTAGAGTGTCTCTCTTTTGATTTAGTTTTAATACTTGAGCACTCTATCTTCCTCAAACCAGCTAATTTTGCATCCCTCTTTATAGTGCGGCACACCTAAACCCAAAAGCAAGAAAAGATAAACTTTGAAACTCCGCTTTGAGTTCGACGTCATTTTCAACAAGACAAATTGAGGGATACCATTTCATCTTGGATCAACTCTTTAAATCTTTCATGGGACTAATAACTGCAACATATCTCATTAAGACCATATTATTCCCTAATTTGGATGTCATTAATACACCAAAACCCACATAGGGGCAAATGCACTTTCACAGCCAAAAATAAACAGTAATAGTCTCGCAAAAAAAGTAATGGGAGCAACCCACGCGCACAACGCACTACCATTCCCCAAATCTGAAGCACAGATGAAAATGATTCTGTCAGCAATAATGTTGCTCAAGCCACAGGAGATTTGAAAATGACGATAGCATGACTCGGTTCGACAAGCGAAAGGGGAAGAGGTTGAGAAAGGATCGGAACAAATGAAACAAAACTTACTGATAGAAGGCCGCTGCACACCATTGTCGCCAATTGATACACCCAACATTTCGGCACAATCTGAACATGTAGGGAGAAAGCACGGATCAGGTACCTCAAATCCGCAGGGCATAATGAAGAAAATCGGCGAATAAATAGACGAGAACGAGTAGAACAGGATTAGACAAACCAAAACAGCACACGCAGGAGAAAAAACAAGAAAAAATAGACTGAAAAATGACGAACCCTAGATGCCGCCTGGGAGTCACCTTTGAGACTCCTCCCCTCCCCTCCCGTAAACGGCTGCAGCGTCGAGACTCCTCCCCTCCCCTCCCGTAAGACTAATAAGAAAATGGGCACGGTCTCCAAAAAAATAAAAAAGCAGACCTGTGTGTGTGAGCCCCTTCACATTAGTCTGGGCACAAAACCCGATACCCGAACCCCGAACCCGAAATACCCGCACCCGAATCCGAAAAACCCAAACCCGCTGTACCCGAAGTCTAATTCGGGTAGTGAATGCTATTACCCGAATTTATTTCGGGTAAATCGGGTAGTATGCCCCGGTACCTGATCTACCCGAATTTTCATTTTTTTCAAATATGATGTTGTGCCCACTGCCCAGATTTGAAGCATAATTTTTTTATTGCACAGTATGGACGATGGATGGTCTATGGAGAACTAGAGCTTGATGCCTTGATTCCTGCCACTGGAGTACTGGACTGTCTGGAGCTGGAGTATGGAGAACTGGCGTCAACCATCATTTTGTTCTGTCTTAGTGTCTTCGTCTAAACTCTAAATTAGTGCTTTTGTTGAATGTCGAGTATCAGTACCTTAAGTCTTGAACGTTTGAACCTGTTGGCTGTCGTGGTTTACAGTACTTGCTTGCATGTTGCATTCACACAAGAGACAAGACTATTTAGTATTATTGTGTTGCAGTTTGGCACCTGTGGTTGAAAAGTTTTATAAAAATCTATCTAGTTCTAGTTCTTCGTAAAAATATATGTTCTTTGAGTGTTAACTGTCATTTTATATATTTCGGGTAAATCGGGTAATACCCGAACCCGAACCCGAAATTGCGGGTACCCGAAATTGCGGGTAGTATTTTTTTTTGTCTCCAATCGGGTAACAATTCTCAATACCCGAATTTTTCATAACCCGAATTACCCGACCTGAACTTTTCAGGTAACCCGAACGCCCAGGCTGGTCACACACAGAAAAAACAAAACAATCCAAAAGCCCAAACAATCGGACGGATGAGATCATAGCAAAAACAAGATCTGACGGCCATCAAAATCGTGTGAGCACAGGGAACAAAACACACGGTTTTAGACACATGTTGCAACTGTATGTTTCAAAAGTTTCATTTGCTTAGTGTTTCATGTTGCAAGTGTTTCATATTTCAAAGGTACATTTAGAGAGTCATGGGGGCACGGCTCGGGCGCCGAGGGAAGGGGAGCGGCGAGCCGGGAGCCAGTGGATGGGGCGCACGGCGCGGCTAGGGTCCTGCGGACAGGGTGTGCCCGTCCTCATCTCGGCTCCCGAGTCCCACCCGTGTGGAGATAGAGTAGGGGGTCAGGGGAACGAGCGGCAAGCGCGGGGCAGGGTGAAGCGGACGGGGGCCGAGGTATGCTGCGGGGCGGGACGAGGCAGACGGAGAAGAACCGTAGTGATACAGTGGGAGTGCGGTGCGTTTCTGATAAGTCGTTCTGCTGGGCCATTTGGCTATCCAATCGGATATCTGGGCGCCCGCAATTCCCATGTACCATTGGCGTCGGCCTACTCAGTTCTGCTGCTCGGCACTGGCTTCATCTAGCACGTGATGCTCCCACCTCGACCTCTTGAGCGTGTGCATGCGGAGAACAAGTCCACAACGAATGTGGAACGCCGATAACCAGCACAAGGTCGTGTTCACGACAAGGTGATGCATGGCCTGGTGCTAGTAGCTCCTTGTGGCCACCTAAGTTGCACGGATACGGATATGTGTATCGGTATCGGAAGGATACGGATACGCGGATACGGCAATTTCCCAAAAAACCCGATACGCGGATACGTTTATTATTTTAAAAATAAAATAATAATAATAATAATAATAATGCAGGTTGATGGTCAGAGCAGGCTGCGCTGCTCCCGTGAGCCAATCGACGGGCAGGCTTGCCTCTCCTCTCTAGCTTCGGTGAACCAGGTTCATGGAAAGAAAAGGGGAGGGAGAGATAGAGGCTGCTGGCTGCCATGTGGGCCTGAGCAGCGACGTGGCACGGCCCTATTGGCTCAAGTGACATGGCCGGCGCTCCGTATTGGATGCCGCGGCTTCTGGATTGGGTGCGGGCGTCTGCCGGTCGTCCTCGTCCCTTTTCACCGCGTCAACGAAAGAACAAAGAGAGGGAAAGAGCAGAGAAGAGAGAGGAGAAGGAGGGGGAGGGAGACGGGGCCTCGGGAGAGAGCGGAGAGGGCATAGGTGCTGGTGGCGGCGCCCGTCTCTGGCTGGGAAGAAGAGGGGCGGCAGGGAGGGAAGAGGAGGGGGATAGAGGGAGAGCAGGCGGAGGTGGAAGAAGGGGGTGCAGAGCGCCGGCGGTCAGCAGGCTAGGGCGCATGGCGACTCCGTCGCGGCCCGTGCTGCGGCGGCGTGGAAGGCAAGTGAGGCAGAAGAGGGAGATGGGGAGGGGAAGGGCGGCGTGGCAGCACGGACCTCGCCGGCGCAGGTGCGGTGCGGAGCTCGCCCGGCGCGGGGTGCAGCGCGGCGCATGGCCGGCGAGAGGCGAGCAGCCCACCACCTAGTGCGTGTGGGATAGGCCATGGTATATCGCAGGTCAGTGATGGATGCGCAGTGCGCTAGGCCGTATCGCCAAAGGCCCAAACAGCCTGGTACGTATCAGTCCACGTATCCCAATTTTGTTTTATTTATTTTTTTACCGATACTTCACGGATACGTATCTGCCGCGTATCCAGTGCGTATCCATATATACGTATCCAATACGGGATACGTGGCCAACCTCATGTATCCATGTAACATAGGTGGCCACGCTCGTGATGGGATCTATGCTAGCCTCGCCAACACACCGCTAGGGCAAAAGCAAACAGTGCTCCCACAGTCCCACGACTGCAAGGGCGAAGCAGACCATACTCCCACGACCGCCATGGTGTTGGGCAAAGGAACAAGGTGACAATTACTGTATGGTTAAGCCCCAAGCCATTGGGGGAGATACAACTTTCCTTTATTTGAGAGAAGATCGGACCTTTTTTAGCAAAAAAAAGAGCACTATTAGGGGAGGAGTGTTATTATTGGGAAACTTTAAGACTAGATCTACAACAAGGGTGGGTCCACGTAACCTCTCACCACCGGCGAGGCCACGACAGGGGAAGAAGGTGGACTGAGCGGAGGCGGCGAAGGGTGCAGGAGAACAAAGCAGAGGTTAGAAGCAATTCTAAGAGATTGGGTAAATGTATCTATGAAGCCATTTATATCTATTGTGTTAAAAAAAAGCATTCCAACAGTCTGTCCATTTTCCCCAGCTGGGTATCCTACCATCTTCGCTGGCCATATTTCCCTAGCTGAGTCCTTTGCTATCTGTTGTCTAGCCAATCAGGAGGTGGACAAAGGCAAAAAGCCTATGGGATCTCTCTGAAAAATCTAATGACGTGGTAGTTTTAAATATGAACAATAGAAAATTTAGCTAGGCTGTTGTAGGACTCTACTTTTTAGATTGACTTTCTATTTTACATAATAGCTAAATCTTATAATTTATCATCTAATTTTACCTAGTCTCACTATACCTTAGCCAATCTATAGTGACTGCAAAAGAGTCGCTATAAGTCGTTATAGCGTCTGATGATCGGTCACTGTAACGTTTATACCGCCCGGTGTAAAGGTCACGGTAAGTGGCGTCGGTATAAATCTATAGTGACCGATAAGGTCTATATCGACCGATAATTGGACGCTATATTTATAGCGACCAGTGATCTGTTGTAAGTTGTCCAACGCTAATTGTTAGCTGTGGTATAGTGTCTCTTGGAGTTGCTCTTAAGACAAGGATCAACTTTATTTGTCCCTAGTATAACATTCCACTATCCACTGTCTTCCGGCACTGACTGGTCATCCCAACTAGGTATCGATCTTCGTCAGTCACACCTTCCAAAAGCTCAACTCAAAAAACATCAGAATGTTGACAAGTGCTAAAATCAGCACCAAACCTACTTATTTACTCACCTCCGTTCCATAATATCACCTTAGCTCTAGAAACGAGAATTAAGGAGAAGCCAAGAAAGTGCAGTGCACGAAAATGAGAATGAGAAAAATAGAGACCCAAAACAAAAAAAGTATAATAGGAAGTGAGAATGACAACCAATCCGGACAAGTGTAGAAGTCTAAAAAGTTCAATATTATGGGACCGAGAGGAGACAGTAGTCCGGAACCCAGATATAATATTGTAAATTTCAGATTTGTTCTGTCCCGATGTCGTTATTGAACCAGATAGGGATTGCACCTGTGGAACTGTTGTTTCACTGTCTACATTTTATCTAGAGAGAGTTCGAAGGTAACAACAAGATGGAACAGTCCCAGTTGGATGTTCAATTCAGGATGCCAAATGCTTTGTAGGATTCAACAGTGTCACGGAGGGTTTCCTCTATAGGCCTGAAGGTCCACCCTAGCTTCTGCAATTTCTCAGAACTGAATACAGAGTCGTCATCCACTTCCACAAAACTACAAAACATCGAGATACGAAAAGATAAGTTCCAACAAGTCAAGAGAGTGCAAAACTACGGAAGAACAATTTATTATGAACAAGAATTCCTCAGTTCATCAATACTTGCATACATAGCTAAAATATAAAAATCAGCTGTGAAAGTTAAGAGAGGAATAAAACTGAATGCTTATAGACACCGAAACTATTTCAGAGGGTGAGACTTACTTTTTGGGATAATTGTAAGTTGGATATAAGGTCTTCAATATGTTTATCATATCAGAAACTTTTAATGGATGTGAACTGCAGATGTATCGTCCAGACGCTTCTGATTTTTCGTAAGCCAGAAGAAGAGCATCAGCAACATCACGAACATCCACCATATTTCTGAGTCTATTTTCAACAGTCTCGGGATCTCCTGCAGAAGAAATGTATGCACTTAAAAAATAACTAAATGGCTAAACTAAGTAGGTTAACTGAAAGCTTGTTCTTAAGTAGATAAAGTACTTTGTAGCAATTGATTAGTATGCTTTATGAATAATCAGAAACAAGCAATAGAGAAACACTATTGACAAGATTGTCATTTTAATTGTATAACTGAATGCAAACCAGTAGAAAAACTAAGATAACATGCACCTACCCTACCTTTAAAATAATTAAGGATGACTTTACTGCTCGAATTTACTATAGGCTGCATCAAGGGTCCAAATACATATGACGGGCAAATAGTTACAACGTCCAACCCTGTTTTTGCTGCATAAGCAAAAGCCTCACGTTCCGCCAGTGTTTTGGAGAGGAAATACCAATCCTGCAGGGTGGTGAAATATCTATTTAGGAAAGCCAAACCGGAAGTTTATGATGATGAACAAACGCAAAACAACAATTCAGCAACAATTTTTGTGGTTAGATACAAGGACGTGATATGATAGAGCAAACCAACTGTTAACAATTGCTTCCCTTTTGGAAGTGCAATGAGATAAATTACTACGTATTTCATGAACAGTAGGTTTTCACCATATATGAACATAGCAAATAATAGGTTCACTGCAAATTAAGAATGCATCCTAGATATAAAGTTGTGCTAATCAGTTCAGCCTCCAATTTGGCTAAAAAGAAAGTTAGAGAAGTTTGAACTGCCATGCAAGAAGCCAACTGCAATAGGACAAGATAATTCTTTACTTTCTATGTTATGTCAATATTTGCACAAACAAGGCTATTGCTTACTAAAGGACAACTGTATCACCTCATTCTTCCTGCAGTAATCCTCATCTGACCAGCAGTCTTCATCAAAGAACCTACCCTTAGGCCAATTAGGATTAGCGAACACAGCTGCACATGAAGACACCACCACAACTCGCCTAACTTTTGCCTCGTAGCAAGCCTTCAACACATTGATTGTACCTGTTACAGCAGGACCTATGACCTCCACCTGTAAATCAGAAATATTTGGTGAAAGGCACAAAGGGACAACTATCATGTTACATGTTCATTAATAAATTAACCAATTGTTTGACAGCTGTCCAGTCATTGTACCAGAGTTGTGCAGGATGAGTGGAGCACTTTCCTAAATTGTATAGTTTTTTGGCTCAGTTTTCATTCAAAAAAACTAGGCTGACACTTGCCTTTTTTCTTTCATTGTCTAATAAAAATCGAGGCAAAGCTTTTGCCATCCTTTCTAAAAAAACAATTTCTTTATATAATTACATAGTAGTAACACTGGACCAACAAAAGCGAACAATATATAACAGGTGACATGGGCATGGCACCAATAGGTATGCCGTGCAGAGCAGAAGAGATAAATCATTCTGTTGCCATTAATTGAGTCATAGTTAAACACCGATACCCTGAAGGGATGATCGAAATGTTACCCATCTGACGACTGTTTTTCGATAGTCAATGAATCCAGCATGTCTCATAAGAACTAATGATAACCTGAAGGAATTCAGAAAATTTTTCTTTTTATGAAACTAGATGCTTAAGAAAATTCCATATTTCTAAGTTAGAATTAAAAGCTTAGCAAGCAAAGCCTTGCCAGCAATAGCATTGGTAGCAGTCTACGAAATAACTGCATCCAACCATCTGTGCCTCTTTATTTGAGGTCAAAACTTCAGGAAACAAAATATGAAATAGATGTTCTTGACAAATTCACCTCAGGGTTGGAGGACCGACTGGAAGGGACAGGGCTAGCTACATGGAAGACACCCTCACAGCCAGCAATTGCTAATGCAACACTGTTGTAGTCCAACAAATCAGCCTTAAGAAGCTGCAACCTTTCCCCAGCTCCTTCCAGCGCTTTGAGATGAGCATTCTTGCTAGCACCTAGAGCACAAACAGGATATATCTTCATCACATATATAACAAATTTCTTGGTCCATCATATAACCAAAAAAAAAAGATACTCATTCAGCTTTTATTTAATCAGGCCATGAATTTTCTTGAGACATCTGTGAGTGTTCTTTTCCTTTATTTTTTTTGTTTGTTCAACTTCCATATTTAAACTTCTAACTTCATTTTAATGTGAAGAAGTGTAGGTATCCCCAGCGTGTACTTGATATAAAACATGTATACTACTCTAGAAACTTTTGAACTCTCCCTGCAGTTATTTGAGGTTATATTTCATTTTCAGGGTAGAAACAATGAGAATTCTGTTTCACAGTATTTTCACCAAACGGAAGTAAACTTCTTTTTCTACATCAGATACTTTGCTGTAGTTTTCCATGTTTGATCGTACGAATGGTTACTAATTTCAAGATGACACCCAGTTCCTCCTCTATCCAAGTATATATTTTTATAACATGAAGTACTTAGCCGACCTTGCAACTCCTAAGGATCCTCAGGAGTCAGGACAATACTAAGGGACCACGGTACTTGTTTTTTGTACAAAAGAATGTGGATCCTAAAGAGCTTCTTTCTAAATTCCAGTAAGATTTGCACATTCCCTTGTCTCTGTACGCATCTGTTCATTGGAAGAAAAAATTGAATTCTATCTAGGCACGTACTATCTCCGTTCTTCGTCCCAAAATAAGTACACATTTTCTAGCTATTTACTAAAAAAATACTATTTAGCATGATTAATTTAATGATACCTATTTGGTATCACAAACATCAGTATAATTTTATACAGTATATATTTTATCAAACTTGAAATTAATTGGATATACTCATATACACAAGAATCGCCGCCGCGAAGCTAAGAAACCAGGGATCGCGACGGATCCATGAGGGAGGTCTGCGAGCCTTACCAGGGTCGCGCACGGTGCCGCGGACCGCGTATTGGCCTCGGGAGAGGAGGAGCTTCACCAGCCACGACGCGATGAAGCCGCCGGCGCCGGTCACGCACACGCTCTTCCCCGCCGCCTCCATTGCTTTCGGCTTTGATTGCTCTCGTTGTCACGCTGCCGCTGTGAAGAAGTGAACGGCAAGTCCACGGACCACAGTTTAGAGCGGACGAGCAGTCCAGGCATGGCGGCGGCGGTAGGTGGTGGCACTAGAAAGAAAATTCTACGCACCATCGAAGACGTGCAACACCGGATTGCTCTGCTGACACGCGTCGATCACACGCGTGCCATATCATGGAATGGACTTTGAGGTGTTTCTCTGTATCGGAACTCTGTTGCTTAATGAAATACGCACGGTCGCGAAAAAGGAAGTCATGGAATCACTAGGCGCCGACGTTGATCGGTGGTGCAAGGCGGCGGCACGAGGGATGAGGGAGAAGGCATGCGTCTGTGGATACAGTTGGGTAGAAGAAAGCAGATTGCTGCCCAAATTCCTCTTATTCCCGACCGAAACCTGTGATTCTGTCTGTGTACGTATACGGCATGCATAGCTTCTGCAGATGCGGGATGCCGTCAGTAGCAGAGTGATGGGAGCAACAGCATTTTGTGATCATGTATAAATTGATCTGAGTTCAAATTATCTGATTCTTGGAAGACTGAAGACGTTGTCACAAAACAGAGGACTTGCAGGCGTTGCTCTCCCAGTCCCAGATTACCGCTCAGCTTTAGAGCAGTCGCCGAGAAGCCACTCTTGAGTTCCAAATTTTTATGGTGTCGTGGAGCTGTAGTTTTTTTTTAAACGTGGAGTTTTTTTTTTTTGAGATCGTGCATCGGCACATATCATTAAGCAGGAGAGAAGTTTTGTCACAGAAACCAAGGGATACGGTAAACCGAAGATTACCGAAACCCGCTGAACTCACAAGTGGTTGTGATTACATGAAAACTAAAGAGATTTACTCAAATGTAGTTGCCTGACATTTTGTTTTCTTGTCAGTCAATTTTCACAGAACATCACATGTATATTGCTGGAACATCATAAAATGCATCACGAAACATTATAAAATACATCACAGAACATCATATGTATTTTAGCAGCCGCCTGAGAACATCACAGAATATTAAAATACACCATATAACATAACAGAACATCACATGTGTCACTTGAACATCACAAAAAACATCGCAGAACATCACATGCGTACTACGTGAACATCACAACATTATAGAATATCATGTACCACGTGAACATTATATGTATATTACGAGAACATTACAAAATTCATCATAGAACATGACTGATGGTTAAGCAAACCATCAATAACATGCCACGGAGACAGACCCAAAACTAAATGAGCGACCTAAAGCGACTAACAGCTTAGTCTGAACGATGACGCGCATCAAGTGCCCCTAGGTGCTTGTACCCAGCAGTGCACCACAAAGAAACCTCCTACTCAATGATCTCCATCATCTGCGCCGGCGATGAAGCAACTCTGTTGAAGGTTCGCGCGTTCCTCTCCTTCCACAGGAGCCAACCGATAATGAAGAAAAAGGAGTCGAACCCCTGGCGGATCTCCTTGGGCAGGCGCTTCCTGGAGTCAGTCCACCACAACATGACTTCCTCCTCCTGGACGGCGACAAGGTCGTGAAGGAGGAACCTTCGCAGACAAGTTGCCCACACCTCTCTACTAAAGACACCCCAGGATAGTGTGATCCATCGTCTCAACCTAGGATAGTGTGATCCATCGTCTCAGCGGCCTAGCGAAAACTTGGAGTTGTAGTTTAGTGTAACCTTATGACATTGTAAATGTTGATTTCATCATTTTGTGCGAGCTTTCTAAGGTGCTCCACGTTAGAGTAATGCCTTGGCCATCATGTCAACACAGCACATCTGAATCTCATGAGGTAGTGGTTTCGCGGAGATATATTGAAACTTGTAGAAGCTATGGTAGTTTCGTCTAACAAAAAGGGGAAGCAGCTAATGGGATGCGCGTTGCAAGAACGGGGCGGTAGCTAGGATGAAACATGAGAGTATATGCTTGGGAAAAAGCACATGCAAATGACGTGAGAGAGAGAGATAGCCGTGGATTTGGAAAAAGCAAGTTGTAGAGCACACATAGCGTTGTAGACAATGATGACCCTGTTTACTACTGTTATCTATGTGGAGTGTAACTTTATTGCAGGACTACCGAAGAGTGTTGCCTGCATTGGTCGTGCATGGGAGAGCATATACAAATTTATGATGTCATCTCAAAGAAATTCTAATGAGGTAGGATTATTTTTTGTTGAGACATGTATGCGTGTGTATTTAGATGACGTGAGATAAATTGGAGCTCTATTATTTATTTTATCTATACTATAAAGGAGTTCTGTTGTTTCTAGATAATGAAATTGTCGGTCCATCTATTTCGAGAATAATGGTCGATCAGAGAGCAAACATGACGGCGCCTTGATCTCATTGACACTCTTACGCAGGTCGTGACTCGAAAGACCTTGTGAGTTCCAACTTCTGATAGTGCAGCCTAAGAAGACAGGGGGTGCGCCGAGAAGCTTGGCGTCGGTGCTTTAGCCACACCATCCGCGATCAATGATCAATCAACTTGATGCAATCAATCGTCGACCGGCTAGATTTGATTTTTTTTAGACACCGGCTCTTCATTGGCTTGGGAGGAAGTGGTGCATTAGAGCAAATATAATATTGCTCAAAAACGGTCTACAAGTATTAAAATAATACCCACCAACTAGCTGAATGGCTGCACTTATCAGTCTATAAGGATCAAATGTAGCATCAGTAACCATTGCATTTATGAAGACCCATAAGTAGCTCTTCACATTACTCGGTAGTATCATAGCATTCCTACTTCTCCTTTTTGACTGTGATGTTTTTCAATTTGGCTTGTTTATAGTATCAATGTGAGTTTCACCTATTGTTACAATACTATTAACAAAGCTTGCCAAAAAAGTTATAAATAGTCAGGTTGCGAGTTGTAAAACAAACTGAGAAGCCGTTGGCAGAGGACATAGCCCACACAACCTGTTGAAACTTGTCGTTATTACTTAAATAAACACACACCTCCCAAGATTTGTTTAACTTTTTATAGACCCTGAAATAAATGCAAAAGTAGAGTGACAAAGAAACAAGTATAGAATTTTCGTGTAACTTAAACGAAAACCTATACTTCTATAAAACTTTCAAACTTGGAATATTTTCTCTCTCCTTGAAAGCGGATTGCAGATATAGGTCCACATAATTTGGAAATCTATTATACAACACATGGTCATCTAGCTCAACCTTAAGTTTTTCTTATATGGGCTATAATGTCATCTTCAAAACGATCCATACTAAGCATGTCAAGATTAGGATAAAAGGTCACAATAGTACAATGCTCTCAAGCTGGACACAAGATTAGGATAAAAGGTCACAATAGTACAATACTCCCAACCTGGACACGTGGTGATTTTAAAATCTTTTCTCTTCCTAAATTTTTTATATAGGAACCCGAATTTGTATCAAACAAGGTATTGAATTAGTTTTTAGTAAGTCACTTTTAAAGTAAATCTATTCATTATCTTTTTAAAATTGAACCTATGTTTATTCCTTTATGATACTACTCATCTCTAAACTAGGTAAAAAGTATCCACTATAACAATACTCTCAGTTAGCACTTGCACATAATCTCATGCACTCTTTATACTAACTTTTCTTCATCTTGCTCCCTCTTTCTTTCTCAAACGATTTTGACGAGACATTGGAGATAGAGTTCGGCTTCCTTAATGTATTTGATGTGTATCCTACTAGTTCGCTGATGTATACAGACTGAATATTAGAGATTTGTAAGAGATAGAATCATAATTGTTTTAAATTATATCTACAAGCCATGAGATTTCATTCTAGTCTATATAAATAGCCAAGGCCCTGGCGAGGGGAGATTCTCAAAATTACATGAGGCTAGATATTTGTCATGGACTATTCTAGAGTAAACTTTATGGCAAATATAAAGTCAAGTCCAGAAAGTTCAAGAAAGATATGGAGATTAATTATCATGGAGATGGAGTGTTGAAGAAGACAAGAGAACCTTCTAGAATCTTCTCCACCATAAAGGAGTATGAGATATTTCTATGGAGGATTCCATATCTTGGTTCATATGATAAGTAGAAGAGTGTAGAACCTAAGAATATTCTAGAGCATGGACACTTGTCATGTTATTCATGGCTCACCTAGGCTTATATATAGGGGGTGCTTCCCCTTGCCATACCATACCATTTAAGGCATAGGTAGTTACGAGTTAGAGTGACATGCCATGTCTTCCTCAAAGGGCATGGTAGATGTGTATATGATATCAACATCTTTACTCCCTTCGTCTAAGAATAATTGCATTTTTAGGACTGGGCAAGGAAACCAACGCTGCATGCTAAATTACAAAAATGCCCTTACACGGAGGCATTAGGCACGTCAGCGACACACGAGTAAGACCGAAGGATCGCGTGAATGAGGAAAACGAGTGGACAACAACTTTTGGAGCCTCCCACAAGCATCTAAACTTGTGGCTGGGCAAATATTGCAGCACTGCAACGTTTACAGAGATGCAGAAGTAGTAACTATTTTACTTCCTCCGTCCTAAAAAGAATGACGTTTTTGACTTTCAGACATCGTGTTTGACCGTTCGTCTTATTCAAAAAAATTATGTAAATTATAAAATAAATAAATCATTATTAAAGTATCTCTAATGATAAAATAAGTCATAAAAAAATAGTTGATATTTATACAAAATTTTTTTGAATAAGACCGATGTCTGAAAGTAAAAAATGACACTCTTTTTGGGACGGATGGAGTACACCTGTGGCTGCTCAGTCTATCACGCCGATGGGATAGCTGGCGTGTGCAGGATGTTTTCACTTATTTCGGGAAAAATTTTGAATGTCAGACGTGCGATTATTTCGGAACAGAGGGAGTATGTTGTAATAAAGGGTTCGAGTTGGTCTCCCAGTCCGGCCGTGTATTCGTGATCCCTGGTAGGAGCTAGATCACCTAGGCTGCACATGGCCAACATAGACAGTGGAGTTAGATCTAAATGGCGGTGTCGAACAGCAGGTCGATGAGGCTGATTTGACACTAGTTTTTCATAAGAAAAACCAATAAACACCTCCCGAGAAAACCAATCAAGGATTCGTCCAACAGGAGAATCCTAGAATCGGCGAGGCCACCTAGAACATCGGCATATCTCATTGAGAGTAGTGCTGGACAAAAAGTTGGAAGAGCTCCTTTTGATCTTTGCACGTGATCTTCTAGTTCCATCTTCGACTCCCCAATCACTTTTTAGCCGTCAACACAAATCGAAGTGGAAATACAATCAATTTCAGGTGATCAAATGGATTTCATAGAGATGCTGACCCTAATCCATGATCTACGTGTATTTGAACATAGCTAGCTGCAGGATGACAATGCAGAAGCAAGTGACGTATAGTTCTCCCAGGAGCCCTTCTCACTTCTTAGTGGCCTCCAGTAGCGTAGCCTATCCGGGCTGTGGTTGCGTGCGTGTTGACACGCTGTTGGTCGATCGTTGCCACACGCCAAGGCACGCTCCATGCCACACGCCAGGGCACGCTCCATGCCGGCCAGACCGCCAGAGTCCATCTCCCCACTCCTCGTCGTCACGCCCTTGAGATACAGCCGGTGGCGAGCTGCCGCTCGCACAATCAGTCCATGAAGCCACCAGTGGTAGGAGAGGTGTGCGACGACGCTTCCCTATCCGAGTTGCCTAGCGCCGGCTTCTCCATGAAAGCTGTTGGCTGCTTGGCCTTTCATAGGTGCTCTTCTGTGGCGCTGTGACAGTAGATCCAGGCAGTTGTAGCACGTGGTTAGGGCTCGGCATAGAGCGGTGGTCGTGGCTGGGCATGCAGCTTCTAGGTGCGCCATCAGCTCCTCAAGAGGTGCGAGTGCAGCTGCCCGTGCGGTGGAGCTTGCATTGGGTGTAGGGCGCATGCGAGGGCCAAGGGGCCGACCGGCCGGAGTGGGCAGCAGCGTCGTGCGGGAAGACGCTAGAGGCAGAGAACTGGATTGGACGGCTAGATCAATTGGCATGCGAATCGGACGGCCAGGAAAATGCAGCAACGTGGCCCAATCTCTTGCTCGAGCTTGGCCCTGATTTCGTCTTATAGAGATAACTACTCGGTAGACGGTAGGGTATAGATGATGTGACTTAAAAGACAATTTAGATATATAATATGATTTAAGCCTGGTTTTGATCCATGATCTAAAATTTAGCCACTAAACGTTAGGTCGCTTTAGCTCTCGAGGTTCCAAATAGGATGTGTAAAGTGTTATCTAAAATTTAGTTAATCTCATAGAAACTTTAGACTATATAAGTGAACTAAAGTGTTCAAAAGTTTTAGTCAGCTAAACTTTAGACAAACTTTAGACAATAGGATCAAATAGGGCTACGCCGAGAGTAACCTGACACACCCAGCACTATGTAAAAGTTTGGCAAATCCAACACCCAATCACAGACACACCTCTTAAAACGTGTCTGTAGTAGATATTCCTCAGACGAGCTTTAATAACACCCGTCTGTAATAACCCGACAGATTGATTGGCAATGGTACTGTTCTTAATACGCGTCTGTAATATCAATTATCACAGACGCGCACTAAATTACAGACGCACTTTTGTACGCGCGTCTGTCATAATTACTAATCACAGACGTCTGCCACCATCGCAACACTTAGCAATACGTGTGGTACCGTTGAATAGAACATCTTTCTTACCTGGACGTGCTGGAGTAAAACTTAAAAGAATTATAGTTTATAAACCTAGCACACAATTAAATTTCGATTGCAACTGAAAATTTTCTTATAATATATCCTTAAAAACACGACCCCACTTAAATATATTTCGATAATATTTCATCGAATAACATTTTTCCCATGAAAATATAAACATTTTTTTGAGAACAAAATATGAACATTTTAATAAGCTGCACAATTCTATAGGTTCAAAAAAATGTTTTGTCCATATGGAAAATGTTCTAAGTTCAGAAGAATAATAGTTTAGTTTTATTCCATAATATCCATCTCCGGTAGTAAAAAACAAAAGAGAACATATCATAGACGCTACGCGAACAACCTAAAATACATAATAGAACATCTCATCGTACAACGTGAACAATCGAAAACACATTAATAACAATCTAAAATATATCATGGAACATCTCATGTGTACTAAAATACGACATGTATAGAATACCAACAATTTGTTAAAAAACATAATATAGCATGGCAAATCTCAAGAATACCATGAGAACATCTCATAAATATTATAATGAAAATATACCTCGTGAATATTATGATAATAGTCTTATTATATATAGAATATATAGTTCAAGTGAATATCACCATCATGGATACAAGAATACAATGGTATAAATTATATAGAAACAAAAATAAAAATAAATAATTGACAGCAATTAAATATAAATGAAATAAATAATAAGAAAATTAAATATAAAGGAAATGGAGAAAAATAAAAAGGAAAAAAGAAAAGTGAAAGAGTGTCGCTGCTTAATATTATTGTGGGCTCATACCAAATATACCCCTAAAGGGTTAAGACTATATAAAGGAACCTGTACCGATCTATAATGAAATAAGAGATATGAGTTCCACAGTATACCTGCGTCTCCTGTGTGTTCTTGTGTATTGTTTTTGGGATTAGGCAAGGGAGACGGAATCAATCTACAACTTCTACACGTCTTTTTCTTGGGACCAGGAACGGAACACGGATCTGACAATCCATGGATAGACCGATTCTTAACACGTTATCAGCAGCTCTTCCAACTGGGTGAGTCGTTCCATGATATGTTTGCCATCAAATCAATCTCTATTTTGGTTTTGCTAATAATAGATTGATTTTTTTTCTCTTGATATGACCATCTCGGCAACACGTGAGCCATGGAGGTGCTCATGGCCGTCGTCAGTCATCCCCGCCGCTGGGAGCCAGAGTGAGCCGCCGTGATCCGTGGACCCGATCTGCTGGCATCCTGACGCAATCTATTGCATGGCATCCGTTGATGCTTTCCATTAGAGCCTCAATCCACCACAAGAGAATCGATGCAATCAGTTGCATGGCGTGAGATTAACCACCGCATCTGAGCTCGCAATTTGCGTGGCTGCGCCCTTGTGCTTAGATGCGCCACTAAACCCATCATGAGATGCATGGCCGATTGTCATCCCATGTTTGATGCGCCAGCATCATTTAACACCGAGCAAGCAACGTCAAAGGACGGGCAATTGTTTCTCTGGGCATGTCGACGACTAGGCAGGTCATGGCCTAGCCTATATGCCCTACGCGGCACGAATTTTTCCACAACAACGATTGTGCAACGGTTTGTCTTTGAATATCTTTGTTATTACTGTTCTACTAAATTTATATTATAAATCTGGTAGATTTTAATATTTCTAGTAGATCTTCTGAAGCACACAGACTAGTAGATTATTTCCATATAACACCCGAAGTGTCCTACTAGTATTTCTCTAGTACATTTCACGGACCACAGCTAATGATGTCCACATACTAGCTTGTAAATCTTTGCATGTTATTAGTTTTTCGTGAATGAACAGTGCTGTCATGCTTTTCTAGTCTAGTTCAGCTAGATCAATCCTGAAGATTACTTTTATATGCTAATAGATTTTTTTGCCATGACCAAACACATGCTGATGTATTGTTTGACATGCCCGATTGAATTCTAGATAGAGTTTTTTTATCGGCATAGCCCCCACCAGGCTTAGAAGGCATATTGGCCCCACTATTGCTATGTTTAAACCACACCGCTCGAAGTCGGACACAGCATGTGTGACGCCCGAAGTTGTCGCCATGCACTGCTCACCATCAGAAGTCGAAGCAAGAGTAGTCAAAGATGTGCCGATATAAAAACACCTTGGTGCTTTTGTGCCACCACATCTATGATTTTTTAGGTGTTTGAAAAGCCCTGAAGGTTTATGTATTTTTATGGCAATATCTTGCACATGAGCTTAGTGTATGGTGTGTGTGTATATATATATATTGCTATTAAAAAAACTTGAAGTTAATGATAATAGCATGATTTTTTTTGCAATGGTATATTACGCGGATATTTTATGATCTTCCATATGTTTTGGATAAGATGGTTTAGAACCCCATGGAAGTTTTATATTAGCTTTATGTTTTCCTTGCATTGTTTGTATGTGAATATTATATGGGATTATAATCCTGAAGTATTACCAAGGCCAATATAAATAACCTGGAAGAACACATATGCTTGGAAAACTCTGGGAAATAAATGAAATATGTATAGCTACATAAGACCATTTTTTCTTACTCTAGCGCTCTCTTTTAATGCTTTGGTTTATTTACTAGAAGTAACCTGAAGAAAAACCATTGCATGAGAATTGTTAGTATATCACACAAATAAATTTGGGATTCTTTTATAAAAAAAGAGAACTAATACCTCGCCTAGGCATATTTGCCAAACGTGACCTGAAGTCAACATGTTGCCCTTGTCTCTCTGCTGCGGAATAAGCATGAGATGCCATCATAATTGAGGTTTGTTTCAAAGCAACGTTATGTGACTTTAAACTAATATATCCCCCTAGACAACAAGAAGTTGCTACAAAAGTACCAAAGGAATTAATATTCTGAGTTTTTTTTCTAATCAGTGTGAAAGCACAATACTTCCTCCTGATGAAGAAAATTGCATGTCCTTCCTTGGACTAATGAAGCCCTGAAGTGCATATCAAATCTCAGAATAATTAGAGGTACCCACAGTCGCTGAAATGACAGTGGGCATTATCTTGGGAAACTGTTGTATAGTCTACAAGTACAGTAAGACGAATTATATGGTGGAGTGACTTCTCTACGCAATAATATGCTGGCTAGTAGTCCCGTTCATGGCACACCTCAAATAATTTATTAAGATCTACCTGTCGTCTGCTAGAAGATGGAAAGCAGGCAACAAGTATGAATCTCACATCACAATAAAGCTGGAAGCTAATTTTTTATATTAATTAATTATCGGTTATAGCAGTCATCCTAGGCTCTGGAAGGCCATATGGAACTTGACAACTGCATATGTTTCTTAGATGTACCTTTTACCAATAAAAAGTTGTGCTATTAGTTGAGAGTTTATCCCAGAAGGATATTGGTCACTATTGCTTTTGCGAAGCAGCTGTTTTTTTTTCTTAAGTCAATGACTTTGCATTAAAATAATATTTCCTAGATAAATAAAAATCCTTGGCTTCTCTTCATGCTGAACAATGAATTGATCCAAGTCATGCTTTATATAGAACATGGAATATGTTGCAATAAATATAATGACTCAATTTTTTCTATGTGGTATGAGTAATTGGGTCAAATTTGGGCAATAAACAAAAAGAGCTAGACTATGAAATAACTTTGCATCTAAAATTTATGCTTGGCAACCATGGCTAATTGCCATATTCTTGTTGTATCATACTTATGCACACCAAGTTTAACGCACCTGAAAGCGCAATGCCGTCATTAGTTATCTTTTCTCATACATAGACCTAGAAGGTCAATATAGGTAATGGACAGATTGATTGTCAATTATACAACAATTGGTGAGCATTAGCCCCTGAAGGATTGTTATGGCTAAATTGTGGGTTACGTCAGTAACTATAGGTGTTAAGTCAGAAGACTACATATGCATTTGTTGAAACCAAGAACTTGCAGAGCATAATTTATAATTCACCAGAAGTTATGAACCAAAAAAAAGTTGAGGATATATATACTCCTCCTGTAAAAGGAAATATACGCAGTATTCATGCAACTGCATTATGAAGTCCAAGCTCACTGCATATAATAATAGACCTCCTAATAAAGTGCGTAATATTTTCCTAAATAAACCACCACTAAAGCATACATATACACCACTAGAAGTTGGTGAATGGACAATTTTAGTATGCTATTAAATATCCCGGCATTAGGGGGAGATGAAAGCCCATATTATGAAATGCCTTGATATTTATGAATCAAAACGCACAAATCCAAACTAAACTAGTTGTTTAGTTACACTCCTCTATTCTATAGTATGGAGTTATGCCAGATAGCTATTTGTATTGATGAGGAGCAACCAGATTGGTTAAAATATAAATGAATGCTTCTACCCGAAGTAGACGTGGATATACCCGGGATTAGTTTTATATCCATTTGACATTGGCATTTTGATCAAATCATGCGGGGACGCCTGCAAGTAAGATCTAGTGGCCTAAGTCAAAAGCATATGCTCATGAAGCAAACTCATATTATGTGTGATAAAACTCCTCTCCTACTCTTGTAGAGAAATCACCCTGCTGGTGAGTTACCTCACGACGAGGTTCATCCTGAAGATGAAAATCCTAGCAATGCGCGCGTCTTATAAAGCTAGGAAAATGGAACAATAATGGATCTATCGTTTTGGGAAATAACGAAGATCATTATTAAGATGTTTAAAGTCGAAAAATATATGTCGACATTTGTTTGCCTCTATAATTGCTAAATTAGTCTCTTCAGGAGAACCCGGATCCGGAACAAAGTACATGGCAAGAGTGCTTGAAGCTCTCATATCGGGTCAAATGAAACATGCAATTGAGGTTGAACCAAAAATCGCTAAGTGAATATCTTGAACCTGATGTTCGGATAATTATGAGTCATCGTTGAATAATGGGTGGTGAAAAGCGATGGTTCAAAAGGTCCTAATAGAGACCAGTTCCGACATAATTTTTACAAAAATATGTTCCACTATATAATAAATCTGGCTAATGGCATGAATTAAAATATGCAGTTATAGGATTCTGAAAATCCATGATGAGCAATATTAAAATCCCATACCAATATTGTCTTTATGTGAAATGATCTTCCTATAAGGACAATAACTCCATGAAGGATTTTCCTTGAAGGAATGCATGGTTATAAGTCTGAATGCACCAAAGTAAGTGAATTCCTTGAAAGGAATAAAGACCCATATAAGATCCGAGAAGTAAGAATGAAAAGAGAAACTGAAAAGAACAAAGGTATACCATATAAGCACATGAGCTTTTACTATGAGTGTATATATACTTGTGATATAATGCGTTCTCCACCTAAAGATTTGGAGTTGAAGTATCCTCTGAAAAAAATAATATATGTGGTGTTACTAGCAATACTTTCCCGTTACGCTAGAAATACAGACTTGTGATGTCTTACTATGTATTAAAGATTAAAGATTCTTGAAGAATCTATAGTCAATCCTAGAAGGAGGCACGACTATTATGAATCATAAAAATTATAATGATATAAGAATAATGATTATTAATCACATCTGGAAGATATGTGTCATTGCTACTTTAAGTTGCACAAACATGCATCCTGATATATGCATGCTAGAATATAATATTTTCTATCTCAATGTTCTTGAAGAATAACGAGACAAATGTCATGAAGACTGAATATTGTGGAAATCTTGTAATATCACTGACACTATTCTAGAAGATTTAAAATGATATGATCCAGAAGGTTACAATTTGTCCTAAAGACATAGGTTATACTCTTTTTTCTTGATGAGTTTTCCTGAAGTTTCTCATGTAAGGTTTTAATGAGGCAACAATGTGCAAATGCATTAAGCGGCACTATGTACTCTTTCTCCATATTTTCCCACTGGGTTTTTAGGAGTTTTAATGAGGCATGAGTTGATCGCGGTATTCGCCTAAGGGGGAGTGTTGAGAAACAATAACCCTAATATTATTGTGGGCTCATACCAAATATACCCCTGAAGGGTTAAGACTATATAAAGGAACATGTACCGATCTATAATGAAATAAGAGATATGAATTCCACAGTATATCTGCGTCTCCTGTGTGTTCATGTGTATTGTTTTTGGGATTAGGCAAGGAAGACGGAATCAATCTACAACTTCTACACGTCTTTTTCTTGGGACCAGGAACGGAACACGGATCTGACAATCCGTGGAATGGCCGATTCTTAACAATTTCGTTGTCCAACAACAACAATACCTTAAGCTAACTATTAAGCTGTTTGACGTGCTAAAGCATATATTGGGCCGAACTTGCGGACTCCTGTTGCCTTGTGACGTGTTGTCCTTCTGCTGGGCCACCAAATGTGCATGTTACTTGGGCCCGATAGATTGGAACTGAAAACTGGCAACGAGATGGTGTGTGGTCCGAAGGCTGATCCGGTCCGACTAATTGGACAGGAAGATGAGTGCTGTTTATGGCTTTATGCGAGGTGAAGGTGACCAACATTTGTAATTCACAGACAAAATCACAAGTCACGTCAATGCTAACTAGATTATGCACATCTTTCTACTTACTCCTAGATACTGGTAAACTCCTAGTTGTAAATTTGCGGCTTGCCAAGGATCCATTTGGTCGGACTCGGACGTGGGTTTGGCTTGGATTCAGGTTGATTCGACCGTACGCCAAGACTCCTCCCCATCTGCTGCCGCCCACGCACGCACGCGCCCCAAGCCGCCAGCTGCCCAAATCTCCCAGGCGCGCAAGCCCAAGCCATGTGGTCACTCGCCGCTAAACTCCCTCGTCGGCGCAAAGGATGCGGCCGGCGAACAGTAAACAAGTAGGATTAGGATTAGACCCCGATGATGATAAGATTATGGCCGCTCCTTTCTTTTTTCAAGATCGTGCGTGCTTTCGCCCCATGTCGGCTAATGATCCCTCCTGCGGCTGATGGAGGTGCCTGCGGCCGCGCGCCCGGTGCCGCGCACATGGGCTCCCACCCCGGGCCACGGCACGGCGCCGCTCGGTGCCACTATAATACGCCGGCGAGCCGGGACACGTAGGCGCGGGATTAGCACTGGTGACGCGCGGATTTGTCGGCTTCGAAGCGGTGGGTGTGGCGGCCAGTGGCCATTGGCAAAGCGAGCATGTTACTGCTGACCTGCCACTGCCGGGCGCGATGGATCGAGGCAGACAGGCTGAGCTGTTTGGTGTGGGGAAAAGGGCGTGCTTGGCGTGGACTGGGTCACTGGATGGAGGTGGAGGAGGACGAGCTCGGGATGTGTTGGATCGGCTTCAAAGTGCTTAGCTTTATGTTAGTGACAACTGACAAAGAATAATCACTTGACGATGCTGGATGAGGGGAAAAGGCATTGTTATGGCTTACATGAACCTGGAGATGGAGAATATAGTACTGCATGCGCCCGATCACCACACTGCCGCTTTGAGCGGAAACATGCACGGGCTTGGTCACCATACAATTGGAGTACTGGACTGCACTTCCTTTGCTTATCTTTGGTCTTATGAGACCTCTGTTCCGGTTGATTTGGGGCACCTGCACCTCGCACCGAGTTAGCCACGTTGTGTAATTTGCTTCCCTCTTAACGAAATACACGTGATCCAAGCGTGTTCGAAAAATAAACATTTGGAATGGAGGACTACGAAGATTCTTTTCCTTTTGAATACTGTAGCTTGCTAGCCATTTCATAGAAAATAAAACAACGAAGATTCTTTTCCGAATACCGTAGCTTGCTAGCCATTTCATAGAAAATAAAACATTGGCCCAAATATGTGGCTTTCCTTTCCTTTACGGCTGCCCGAGGCAATGCCTGTGAAGAAGAGACAAACAAAGCAGCACATTGAGGAAGACAGAGAATCTGAGCACTGCTATTATTGCCCCCTCACACTAATGGTGGGACCTAGGCTTGTATGCAGTGGCGAAGCTATATACAAGGAAGTGGATGCACATGCACCCACAAAAAAACTAAACACCACTAAGTAAATCAATTTTTCATCATGATTACTGCTCAAGTTTATGCATCTTTAATTTGCTCTAGCTTCGCAACTGCCTGTAGGGATAACATGTCATCATCTAAGAGATTCAGTTTGAGAAGTTATGTGCCCATATGTCTTTTTCATACGTGGAACCCACTTAATTCTTGTTTCCTATATTTTATGTTCCAAACACCTCTTTCTATATTTTTTCTTTGATTTTCCATTCCACTATTTTCCTGTTTCCTTCATATTCTATTGCTACATTTTTTTCATTCTTCTATTTTGAATTCCTTTGTTCCAAACTTGTCTAGTTTTGGACAAGTTTATAAAAGATAACAAGCATCTATAGCATCAAGGAAAATTAATAGAGACACCATAAAATATATGTTGGTTGTGCATTTATCTGATATTGTATATGTTAATATATTTTTATATAAGCTCAGCCAGAATTAAGTAAGTTTGATTTAGAAAAAAAACTAAAAGGACTTACAGTTTTTAAACATGGGAGTATCCTTTGATATGTATGTCTGCTCAATTTTGTGGTGATGACTGCTCCCTTGTTTCTAATCTCAAGTGGGGACACACATGGGCAAATACATTGCTAAGCAGCAACGATCTCAAGGGATGTCATATGCAATACCATACTCCCTCTATACTGGTAATTAAGGTCGTTTAGGACATCATTTAGCATACCAAGGAGTCATTAATTAGGGTGTATTTTTCCCTATTTGCTCTTATTAAATAGGGTTGTGGGTACCACCCATACAACAAACATTTGCGTCTAGAGTGGTTAGTGCACCATGACCCGAGGTAGGAGAGCATGGTTCAAATCCTCACTAAACAGGTGCTGAGAAGAAGAGATTTTTATTTCAAAAAAATAATCATCTTTAAAATCAATGACTACTAAGATATATAAGATAATTCGTAAACCATTTTATGAGTTATATATTATTGCCATACAAACTCACAATAGTTCTTTGTTCTATATAGAGGCATTGAGAAGCATCTACACTTTCTAGTTTGGTCCTTGTCTCTTGTGATATACTCCCTCCATTCAAAATTAAATAAACTTTTATAGTTGTTCATAGAAAAAGAGCTCCAATATCAGTGACAATAAATTAGTATCACTAGATACATCATGAAATGTATTATTCATATCGTACTTATTTGGTGTCATAGACGTTATTATCATTTCCTACAAAATTGATCGAACTTAAGATAGTTTGACTTTACATGATTCTAGGAATTAATTGATTTTTGAATAGAGCTAGTACATCACAAAAAGCTAAATTGCAAAAACTTAAGATGGTTTGATCTAGAGTGATTTCAGAAATTGATTTATTTTGGGACAAAAGGAGTATACGTCTCTTCACCTTGGCTCCAGTGGATGAGACACCATGGAGTGCCATAGTCACACAACAATTACAATCACTACACTAGAATTGTTGAGTAACCCCGAACATTGGGTAAGCCACAAATCCAATGTCTAGAGCTCACTCATGGCGCTTATAATTCCATAGTGGAACAACAGTAACATGGAACAAAAATCTACAACAGGGATGAACAATAAGTCCTTCCATATGCAAATAGAAACAACATATCCAACCTCTTGCTTAGGACAAGAAATTTGTTGGAACTCATTGAAGATAAATGATATACCTTTTTTGTGAAACACAGCCATAGACACTCACATACATATATGCACACTCACTCCTATGAACATACACATACAAAACTCTACCCATATGAGCACCTTCTAGAAACTAAACAAGTAGATCTTAAGATTGACAAATTAAAGTCACCACAAGTGTCTTGCTATCAACAGATACGTCGTCTACCACTGAAAGAATAATGCATTGTAGAGTAACATATTGTTAGAATGAAGGGCAATAATATAAGGGCATGTTTGGTAGATGTAACAGAACCGACCAATTATACAAAATTAAGTAAGAAAATCACCCGCCAAAGCAGATAATTTAGCAAACTTAAGCCCGTATAACCCGGTAGTCCGTGAAACCATGAAGGATTTTAAACCAACCAACATACAAACCAAGATCGTACAAGTTTAGCAGCCACAGTCACATATTACATAAAGTTCGCAACGACAGTTGAATACATCGGAGTTTAGAACATAAAGTTATTACAACCCAAGTTCATAATAAAAATAGCGGAAGCAAAAGATTTCATAAACCACACACACTTAGTTCAAATACAGTGCCAGAAGATAGTCACTTTCCACAAAAATATTGGGTAAGACATACGGAGTGACCATTGTTCATGGTCCTAGTTGTCACCTATCGCAGGATACAGACAGTTGATGCAATAGCCGTTGTACATCTGATCATCTGCTACAACAATGGGAACAACGCCCTGAGTACGAGAACTCATCTATACTTACCCATCGTAAACCAAAATAAAGTGACACCAAGGAGTATGTAAGGCTTTCTTTCAGTGGACTAGCTGACTCATTTGCGAAAAGCATGAGATATCATGAATAAACTATTTTAAGTACTTTGTATCATCTTTATTATAACCTATCCATCTAGGTAAGCACCTATGCTATAGTAATCACTTGAGTAACAAATAACATCCAGTTACCATTTCAGGTTTAGCTTTTATCACATTATCCTCATAACTATCTGTGTTCCATCATCATTACTACGATGCCGTAACTCATGTCAAGTGCTCACTATCCAAGAGCGATGGCGATTCGAATCGATTCCTAACCAGCTGGTGATTTATTCCTCACACAAACCACACTCACCCGCTAAAGCGAGCTACAGATCACCAATGACACTATACAGGTAAACGTCACAGGACAAACTGGAGCTGTGGTACCCAGGGACCTCCCGATAGCCAGGACGCACCTTGGGCTCACTCTTCGCGTCCCTGTCATATCCCCTACAGCACCAATACGCACACTCGTGTAGATCCCGGCCCAAATAATGCCACTAGCTTCGCGGTCGAAAGGTACTTTATTCGGCCAGCTAAATGTGAGGCATTCGTTCAACAAGACAAGAGGGACGAGCAACGATCGGTCCTTAACCGATCTAGATAGAAAACTAATAGCACCCTAGAACCCTGTCTGGTTGTCTCCAACCTTTTCGTCCGGTCTCCAGATATCCATCAACACATGGTTATTTCTAAGATTTCATCCATTCCATAGCTAAAACATTCCAGTAACCACCTATAATTGCAGGTGACCGAAAATCACTGATCGCTACCGGTCTAAGCAGGGCTAAGCAGTATTCGATCCTAAACCTAACAGGGTAAGAATGTAATAAAGTAGGCAATGATAGAAGTAAATGCATCAACGGTTTCACTCAACTCCTATAACTTAATGCAACAATATATAAACTCACATATATATAAGGAATTGCTTTTATAAAGTAGGAGACTTAAAATGCTCCGGGGCTTGCCTCGTTCGAAGGAACTGGATTGGTGGTCCACACACTCAAGTAGATCCTCTTCTTGCTCGTCTACCTCGGGCCCCTCCTGTGCCTAGGTTTCTTATGGATTGGACCCGGTCTGTTCCTCTTGCACTGCCACTAGCGCTTTCTCCTACGATCCTATATGATGCAAGTGTATAAGTAAATATGCAAACGGTGCATCAGATGTGATGATCATGATGATATGATATGCAAATAAACACATTGCGACCTTATTGGATAGCATATAGGTAAAACCTTTCTACAAGGTAGTCAATGTCATTCAAATGATAGTTACCACTAGTGCATGTCATCTACTGCATTCTCTTCTGCTAATAATTCTCGTCTTTTCTGCTAACTAATATGTAACCCTAACATGAGTGCTACTACACTTTATCAACACAACCACATTAACTTGTCAAGAAATACCAGCAAGTGATTTGGTGCTTCAACGATACACCAAAGCTTTATTATTAAACTAATGATACATAAAGAATATTACTTTATTTTCACTTTAAACTATGGTTACAACAGCAACCAATATTTCTATTGCATAGAAAAATCTATAAAAATTATAGTAGCACAGTCCTACTCTAAGTAGCCTACCATAAAATTTTCATGGGATTTGGATCAGTAAAACAGCCTACACAAAAATGACAAGCTATGGCATATACATGAGCATGAAATACTTTTATTACAAAAAGTATCAAACAATAGATTTAGTATTTTTTCTATATTCTACACAGTAAACAATCACTGTACAAAAATTATCACATGCATGATTTATACATATTTCTCTCTCTAGCAAAAATACCAAAAATAAGCCAATAAAGGCACTTGAACTACACATCATAATTTTTCTATAGAACATACATGATATATATTTTTCATACAAAGTGCATCACATAAGAAGAATAACAAAATTGGAATCATATTTTTCTGAGCTTCCTATGATTTATTATGCATTTTCTAAGAAAACAATAATTATAAGAATTAAATAAAACCCTATACAAAAGTATCATAAATTTGACATACAATATTTTTATACTGTAGATCTACTCCTAAGAAGTCTACCAAAATTGGTTTCATCATTTTTGGAGCAATATTTTTCAAGATATGATTTTTGGAAATATTTTCACAATTTCTAGAAATTCATTTTTCAAATCTCCTCTAAAAACCGATGCTACAAACGCTAGGTACACCTGAGGCAGTGCACCCACACTTGTCATCTGCGACTGACACACGGGCCCAAGGTGCTGACCGGGCCCACACGTCAGTGAGCCAAGCCCGCGCGGCCGCTGACCGATGGCAAGCTCGCCACCAGTGAGACCTCCGGTGGCGGAGAGGGTACCAGTGCGCTCCCCGCACTGAGGCGCATCTGGCGCGGGAACTCCAGAGGGAGCTCGCCGGTGGGAATGGCGGAGCGGCGGCTCTGCTCACCGTCGGGCGGCCAACACCGACCACGGCGAGGTGCGACAGATGGTGCGCGAGCTTCGCGAGAGCAAGGCGGACGAGATGCGCGCACAGAGAAAGGAAGAGGGGGAGCGGAGGATAGGAGTCCACGGAGCAGTGCTCTCCGGTGAGCTCGGCCGGAACTCCGGCGAGCAATTACCGCGGATAGGGGCATTACCACTGCGAGCCGAGGCGAGCACGGGCTGCACAAAGAGAAGACAGTGCTCGGCGGAAGATGGAGGCTCTGGCGGTGAGCTGTGGTGGCCGGATGGCCAACTCCGGCGAGGAGCTACGCGGCGGTGGCGGAGGAGAGCCACTCGGCTGCTTTGCTGCTATGGGAGAGCGAAGGGAGGCAAATGCGATGGAGCAGGGGAAGGTGGACGCGGCGCTGCAGGTGTAAGCGAGCGCGTGGGGTGTGGGGCCACCGAACGGCCAGGTGCCGCCGTCGCCGGCGCATGGCGGCCACGGGGCGCGCGGCTCCTGCCACGGTCGGGCGCGGCGCGCGTGGGAGAGGGAGCGCGCGAGGTGGAGTGGGCGAGCGGAGGCGGGCCAGGCCAACTCACGGAGTGGGCCGAAAGTGGGGCGCCTGCCCAGTAAGCAAGAAAAGCATTTTTATTTTCTATTTTCAAATCCAAATTTTACTAACAGTCTCAAATTTCAAATTTGAAGTGGAAAATGGCATTTTCAAAACTTGACCCCAAAACAAAAGTGGTTCAAAATTTAATTCTCTACAACATTGCTTTAGGGTACATTTTGAAATTCCAAACAGATTTTGAAATCGGGATTCAAAGTTCATTTTAAATCAAAATTTCATTTTTCTATATTATTTTTAAAAGTAAAATTTGAGGAAATTTTGAATACTAAACTTGCTCCAAATTTTATGCTAAACATTTCTAAATGATTTGCACTTATAACCAAACATGTTTTAATGGCCTAACAAGCATAATCATGGAAAAATTGTATTTAAACAAGCACTTGCAACATTTATGTTTCGAAGTCATGTTTCGCATATCACATGTGATTACGAATGCAAGATGATGCTCATGCTCATGATTTTAAATGCTAATGCATGCTTAACACCTATGGTGTTACAGTAGAGTTTCACTCCCTGATTTTTAGATCTAGTTCCTTGATTCTTTGATGGAGTGATTATAGTGGGGAGCAGGTAAGAATTGAATCTGAAATTATTCTGGTGGGGATTGAATAGGGAGTGAGAAACAAGGTTTTTTTTTGCTTCTAGCTCCCCAAGTAAATAAAGAAGTGATTATTGTCAGTCCTCCAGTAGACTATATAGATTTTTAGTATTTAGACGAAGAGGGATCTAGGAGAAGCTGCTCCAAGGAGCGCTGCCAAATAGCCCCTTAGGATTTCGAAAGAGATTTTTGAACAAAAGAGGGTAACAAAGTGGAATGAGCTTATAAATAAATTACATGCAGTAATCCTTAACACTCTCATTGTCAAACAGTTTGGAGGATAGAAAAGTTAGGGATTTATACAACCATAGGAACTTATCTTTTAAAGCAGTATGAAGCTCAAGGATTAGCAAACCACGATATCAGAATTACTGTGTAAATCTATTTTTGTATTTTATGTTGTGGTCTCTTTGAACTAATTGTAATAAATGGTGATAGCAAAATAGTTTCCATAGAAATCAACTAAGATTTTGTATATTTTTTGGTATTTTATGCATAGCTAGCGACTATGGTTGAAGGTTACTAACAAAGGTAAGAAGGAATAGGGGACATGTTCTATTGCCATTCCCCTTCATACATTGCCTCTCTCCATTGCACCTGCATGCGAAGTGTAACACCCAAATTTTGAGATAACAAAATTGGAATAAGTTAGATGATAAATAAATACAAAACTAAAATAATAATAAAATATATTTGGTGTTGCATTCATGCTGCTGCATACATTTTCTATTGTGTAGAAGATTTAGTTTTATTTTGATTTTGGTTTGGAAAATTTTATTTGGAATAATTTGTAAACAAGTAAAAAAAAAGAAAAAGAAAGTTACCTGGGCTGCTGGCGGCCAGAGGCCTGCTCGGTCGGCCTGCTTCGCCTGAATTCCGCGATGTTGGGCCGAATGGCCGAAGCCCGCTTGCTTTCTTCTCTGCGTCGCGTCGGGCCGGCCCAGAACCGAAGCTGCACGCCTCATCTTTACTTCAGCCGCTGACGGTTGGGACCCAGGTGGCAGCCGCGTCTTCTACCTTCGGTCGTAACCGAGTAGAACTCGAACCGTAGAACACCGTCGCAATCCTCCGTGATATCCGGGATTTGGTAATCGTTTTCGGTCGCTTGAGGCTATAAATAGGAAGAGGGGATCCTCTAGTTTCCGTTTTTCACTTAAAAAGTTAGGGTTGCCACGGGAGAATCGAGTTTTAGGGCTAGGGTTGTTGGAGACCGGCGGTGCTTTGCGGGTGGAGCTTTTGGGAGGCGTCGAGGTCGATTTCTCTACGTGGGTGAGCTTATTTTCTTCTCCTCTTGCTTTCTACACTTTCAATCGGTGTTTTAGTGTGATGAATCGAGGTTTTGGAGGTCGCCGACGAGTCGGCAATGGAGCCGCCGTCCCCTTGCTGCCGCGGGTAGTGTGTGGTGACCGTAGGTGGCTTGTTTTTGGGTAGATGAGTTCGCGTGAAGCTTCTCGTTCGGTTGGTGTTGGTTGCGGAGAGAAAGGTGGTCGGGAACGGGAAAACCGATAACTCCGGCGAGGTGTGATGCGCCGGCTATGGTGGGCACGGTGGCCGGCGTTGAGGAAGAGGATAGGATCTTGTACTGTGCACTCGCGGGTGAACCTGAGCCGTCCATCTTCAGATCAACGATCAGGATTAGAAGATACCCCTTCGCGGTGAATTTTGTTAAAGAGACCCTTAGTTTTCAGTGAATCAACCCGCGGTCCTTGGCGCATTCCGTGAAAATCCGCTTTCGCGTTCTGAAGGCGTATTTTCTTCCGAGGTTATTCAAAAATACGTTTTTGCGTTTTGAAAGCGTAATCTTTACCGGTTAATTCAAAAATACGTTTTCAGTGATTTACAGTTTTGCCACTAGCACTGTTTTAGCCATAAAAACTTCGTTTTAACTCCGATTTGATCCATTCAAATTGCGTTAGGTTCGTAATTGCGAACTCTACATGTTAGTATAATTTTACAGTTAGTTTTGATAATTTATTTTTCGAGTTTATAATTAAATATTTATTGATCAATAGGAAATCTTAGAAAATTCATAACTTCTACGTTTTAACTCCGATTTTGGTGATCTTTGCGTCTGTGTGATCGTAGAGACGTGTAGGAGAGTTTTATAAACTTTTATTACTGTTTTGTTACTGTTGGTGTACTGTTCTAATTATATTTATTTGTTTGCTTCGTGTATGTTTGATTGGATGCATGTATGTTGTTGATTGATGATCGAGTATAGAAGGTGAGCAGTATTTGGACGATTCGGAGTATTACTTTGAGCCAAGTCAGCAGTACTATTTGGAGAGCTTTGATCAAGGCAAGTATAACACAGGACTATCCTTGTTACCTATTCATCAAAATTTTCATACATATGCATATGCTTACCTTGACAACCTTAGAGATTATAACTTAGTGTTTGATGTCTTGATTCCTTGTCAACCTTGGGTATGCATATGGGTAGCTGTGGCTAGTGCTTATACAAAGAACAATGATCTTGCGATATGATTAATGGATCAAGTAACCAATTATTAAGATGATTTAATTTTTGTTAAAAGGGGGCTAGAGCATGTGTATTATTTTGATGCTCTAGTTACTCTCCGTAAGGACTTATCTGTACGTGATCATCCGGGATATACAGTACAGCTGTGAGGGCTATATGGCTCTGGCTTTAGTTGTTCAAGAGACCTTTTCTAGCTTGTTAGAGGTTACCTTAAATGGCGTAAGAATGGCTTGCCACGTTGGGTGTAGTGCGAGCCCCTGGCCTAGTGTGTATAGGCTGCGGTTGTTGTGCCACAGGGAAGGGGGGTTCTACATCTGCCTGCCGAGTGAATCTAATGGCCCTAACTTGTTAGACGAACTCTTGAGTGGCTTTATATGGTTTTTGGGTGTTTGGGCTTGATCTCCCCATTCATTTGGAAATCATGACTCACAGTGAAAGTGTACACCTCTGCGCAGAGTTAAAAACTGGTATACTAGCCGTGCTCACGGATACGAGCGGCCTTGGAACATCTACAGATAGATAATCACCATTGTTATATTATGTTTAATTATTGTTGATTAATATTATGCTCTTGTTAATGTTATTCGTTGTCATTATTGCAATTGATCATTGGTTCTTTAATGGGAAGTGGTTTATCTTGATGCTACTCAAATGAAAGTTATAAGATTAAAAGCTAACCGCAGTCAAACAGTGTCTAGCCATTTGAGCCTCATGAACCCTGTGTTATATTTGTTGAGTTCGACATGGACTCACTCTTGCTATTTCCACCATAACAGATGAAGATTGTGATGAGGATTACCGTAATGAGTACTAGTCTTGGTGTCAACCAGTCAACCGTGTCCCTGTGTGGAGTTTCCGCTGAAGATTATTATTAGATATTATTATTTATTGTTCAAGACTATGTTTTAAACATATATTCGTTATGTAATAAGCACTGTGATGATACTATGTAATTTGTCTGCTTATGTGTGCGATCATGACCTGGGGCGCACATGAGTACTTTATGCATCCTATTTTTGTCCTTAAAAATGGGTGTGACAGATTGGTATCAGAGCCGTGTTGACTGTAGGACGCAAGCCTAGTTAGAATGGTCGTTGATAGCATCCATACTTCATCTAATTCATGCTTCCTCTTTTTACCTTGTTAATTACTAAAGTTTTGTGCTTCCTCTACTTTATTCTATTGCGAAAATACATTGATTCTATCTAATCTATGTCTAAATCTTGTAGATGCCTCCTCATCCTCGTCTGTCAGCTGCACAATATGTTGCTCGTTTCAAACCCCAGGAGCCAAAGGAAGAGGGTGATCAAGAGCTATCTGATGCTGAATCAAGAGTTGGAGATACACCTATGGAGGATGTAGTTATGGGGTGGACTACGAAGTTTCATATCATGGTTCCGAAGGCTGATGCTTTCTTCCATGATATATTGGCAAGAACCTTGGACAACTACTACTACGACTGGGAGGCTACTTTAGAGTATCGCAGTGCGGAGTATAGTCATCCATGGATGGATTCCTATTGGAAGACGGAGTTATGGGTCAAGAAAAGGGATCCTACCACTAAGGAGCCTAAGGTGGAGTCAAAGTTTATTACCCGCGTGAGCCGGGCAACCGTGGAGACAAGCATGGAGGATGTCGCTTTCAATGCATTTGTTTACTACCATGGTCTACGCTCGGACAAGACGCTGAAGGGTGCACTTCGGCATTTTCCTTGTTTCTTGCATGACAAGGGAATTTGGACCGTGCCACTTGCGGATGATTCCTCCTTGACTTTGCAAGCAACGGTGGCATTAGCTCGTGAATTGGCTCTTCATGAGGCGGACTTGAAGGATGAGTTGCTGAAGGAAAAGGAACTTAAGGAGCAAGCTTATAAGGAGATTGACCAATTAAGGGCGGAGTTAGGTCGTCCTAAGATTTATGAGAAGTTTAATTAGGAAATAGGAAAGATCCCTATGTAATAAGAACGATAGTAGTTGCGAGTTAATTTCTAGTTTGGATTGTTTTAAGAGTCAGTTTGTGGTGTGAACAATTGTGTGATTGATGGATTGTTATTATGATAATGTGTGATTTGGATCTTTGTAATGTGTGCTGGAGTTTTGTTGACATGCTTACAAATTCTATTGTTAAGAATATTAAGTTTGATCAAGATATATTAGTGAACATGAGGTTAACTTAGATCTGTCCTTTGCTGATTTCTGGATCAGTCTGGGATGTTTTAGAAATAACTTAAAATCCGTTCATGGGAAAATTAAGAAATTTTACTGGGAATAAATAGACTTCTGTATCTTTCTAATCCCACAAGAATCACCTTAATATCTATTATGAGTTAAGAGATATACCTGTTTCAAGTTGGAGTTACTGCACAGTCTGGAATTCGGGAACAGATTCTGTTAAGTTCAGTTTTTGACCAATTTATTGACAGAATCAGAAAAAGTGTTGTGAATACGAGTTGTAGATAATTTGATAAGCTTTCCAACCATGTAAAGATCACCTGATTTGGACGTCTGTAGCTCGAGATATGACAGTTTTACTGAGTTGCTGAAATTGGAGTTCGTCCAGAAAATCAGATTTTGTTTATCTATTATATACATCATCTTGGTTTGTACTGAAAATCCATCTTCTGTGTTTTGGAAACAGATGTCAGGCAGAGGTCGTGGCAGGGGTCGTGGGGGTGCTAATCCACCCGTTACTATGGAGGAACTCATGCAAACTCAGAATCAGCTGATGCAGATGTTTATGCAGCATATGCAGAACAATCCCCCTGTTGGAGGACCACCACCTGTTCAAGTAAGGGATAAGCGTGGAGAATTTTTGAAGGGACGCCCTCCAGTGTTTTCTCATGCTGCTGATCCTTTAGAAGCAGATGATTGGGTGAGGGCGGTGGAGAAACAGCTGAACATCGCCCAATGCAATGATATGGAGAAGGTGTTGTATGCATCTGGTCAGTTACAAGGGACAGCTCAGACTTGGTGGGAGTCGTACCAGGCTGCACGCCCTGACAATGCTCCTCCTATCACTTGGAATGAGTTTGTTAGAGATTTTCGGGCTCGTCATATTCCTGAAGGTATAATTGAGCTGAAGCAGGAAGAATTCAGAAACCTGAGAATGGGACAGATGAGTGTGAGTGAATATCATGACAGGTTTACTCAGTTGGCTCGCTATGCTCCCAATGAAGTTAGGGAAGATGCAGACAGGCAGCGTCTTTTCTTGAAGGGAATTTATTATGATCTTCGCTTGCAACTGAAGGGGAATAGCTATGCTAGCTTTCAAGAGCTGGTGAACAAGGCTATTGTGCTGGATAATGAACGTAAGGAGATGGATAGGAAGAGAAAGATGAAGGTGCAAGGCTCAGGAAGCAACAACCGTCAACGCACAAATTCTCAGCATGGCTTTCATCAGAAGTTTCAGGGACCGGTTAGTCAGTGGAATCGCAATTCAAATCAGAAGTGGTCTCAGAATTGGCAAAACAATCAGTCGCAACAGCGTTCATCATATCCACAGCGTCAACAGTATCAGCAGAGTGGGCAACAGACTCCTCGCACTGGAAATCCTAATGCTACCCCCATGAAGAATAATTCTCCCAGTACTCCTATCAGATGCTTTGTCTGTGGTAAAGAGGGCCATTTGTCTTATAATTGTCCTGAGAAGCAGAACCAACAGACTCCTCAGAGCCAGAAGAGCAACCAGAGGCAATCGGGTACTGGAAGGGTGAATCACGTGTCTTCTGATACAGCTCATGGTGCACCAGAAGTTATGATTGGTACGTTCAATGTACATTCCACTCCCGCAACTGTTCTTTTTGACTCTGGAGCATCTCATACATTCATATCCAATATTTTTGTTAAAATGCATAGTATACCCATGCTAGCTATGAAAGAACCTCTCTTAGTAAATTCACCTGGAGGTACCATGCAAACCAGTAATCGTTGTCTTCCAATTAGTATGGTATTAAGGGGGGTAGAGTTTAAGATAACTCCTATAGTGTTGAGAACATCTGGAATTGATGTGATATTGGGTATGGACTGGATGAAGCAAAATCAGGCAGAGATTCAGTGTCAGCAGAAAGTGGTAGTTGTGACTGCGCCTAATGGAGATAAAATCAATGTGGATGTAGCAATGCAGAAGCAACCAACCGCGGTGGTGAATCAGATTGAAGATACTATTAATGAGAATTCAGTGATTGAGGAATTTCCGGATGTCTTCCCTGATGAATTGCCAGGTATGCCACCTGACCGAGACATTGAATTTCTTATTGAATTATTACCTGGAACTGCACCTATAGCCAAACGACCATATAGGATGGGAGTAGATGAATTAGAAGAACTTAAGAAACAAATTAAAGAATTACAAGAAAAAGGTTTTATTCGACCTAGTTCATCACCTTGGGGAGCACCAGTTATTTTTGTTGATAAGAAAGATGGTGGTCAGAGGATGTGTGTTGATTATCGGTCACTAAATGAAGTAACTATCAAGAATAAGTATCCTTTGCCCCGGATTGATGATTTGTTTGATCAGTTGAGAGGTGCTTGTGTGTTCTCTAAGATTGATTTACGTTCTGGATATCATCAGTTGAAGATTCGTGCCTCTGATATTCCAAAGACAGCTTTTACTACAAGGTATGGATTGTATGAGTATACTGTTATGTCGTTTGGATTGACCAATGCACCTGCATACTTTATGTACATGATGAATAAGGTGTTCATGGAGTATTTGGATAAGTTTGTGGTAGTGTTTATTGATGATATATTGGTATTTTCCAAGACAGAGGTAGAGCATGCTGAACATTTGAGGTTGGTATTGCAGAAGCTTAGAGAGCATAAACTGTATGCGAAGCGAAGTAAATGTGAGTTTTGGTTGAAGGAAGTTTCTTTTCTTGGTCATATTGTTTCTAATGGAGGTATATCGGTGGATCCAGGCAAGGTGAAAGATGTATTGAATTGGAAACCACCTACAGATGTTAGTGAGATTCGCAGTTTCTTGGGTTTAGCTGGATATTATAGACGGTTCATTGAAGGGTTCTCTAAACTTGCTAAACCTATGACCTCTCTGTTAGAAAAGAATGCTAAATTTGTGTGGTCTGATAAATGTCAAGCTAGTTTTGAGGAGTTGAAGAAGAGGTTGACTACAGCGCCAGTTTTGGTTTTACCAGATTTGAGTAAGAAGTTTTCTATTTATTGTGATGCTTCTCGTCAAGGTTTGGGATGTGTTCTTATGCAAGAAGGCAGAGTTGTGGCTTATGCATCTAGACAGTTGAGAAAGCATGAGTTGAATTATCCTACACATGATTTGGAGTTAGCAGCTGTTGTTCATGCTTTAAAGATTTGGAGACATTATTTGATTGGACATAAGAGTGATATATACACTGATCATAAGAGTTTGAAGTATATTTTCACTCAGTCAGATCTGAATTTGAGGCAACGCAGATGGTTGGAGTTGATTAAGGATTATGATATTGAGATACACTATCATCCTGGTAAGGCTAATGTAGTGGCTGATGCTCTTAGTAGGAAAAGTTATGCCAATGAGATAAGAACATTGTCTATGACTAGTGAGTTATGTGCTGAATTTGAATATCTGAACTTGGGAATTGTTACTAATGCAATGGAATTAGTAATAGAGCCTACTTTAGAGCAAGAGATCTATAAGGGTCAATTGAAGGATGAGAAACTAAAGAAGATAGCGGAGGATATAGTGATTGGTAAATCACCGGGTTTTAGAATGGATGATAATGGAATTTTGTGGTTTGGAAAGAGACTGTGTGTACCTGAGGATCAAGCTATTAGACAGGCAATTCTTCGTGAAGCTCATGAGTCAGCTTATTCTATTCATCCTGGTAGTGCTAAGATGTATTTGGATCTTAAACAGAAATATTGGTGGGTTGGATTAAAGCGAGATGTGGCTGAGTATGTGGCATTGTGTGATACTTGTCAGAGGGTGAAAGCAGAGCATCAAAGACCTGCTGGATTGTTGCAACCAATGAAAATCCCTGAATGGAAGTGGGAGGAAGTTGGTATGGACTTTATAGTAGGGTTACCGCGTACTCAGAGAGGTTATGATTCTATTTGGGTGATAGTGGATAGGTTGACTAAAGTTGCTCATTTTATACCAGTCAAGACTAAATATACGGGAGTACAATTAGCTACCTTGTATATGGAAAGGATAGTATGTTTGCATGGAGTACCAAAGAAGATTGTGTCTGATCGGGGTACGCAGTTTACATCGCACTTTTGGCAAGCTGTGCATGAATCTTTAGGAACTAAACTGAATTTTAGTACAGCATATCATCCACAGACAGATGGACAGACTGAAAGAACCAATCAGGTATTAGAGGATATGTTGAGAGCCTGTGCATTGCAATATGGGACTAGTTGGGATAAGAGTTTGCCTTATGCAGAATTTTCTTACAATAATAGTTATCAACAGAGTCTTAAGATGGCACCGTTTGAAGCTTTGTATGGACGTAAGTGTAGAACTCCATTGTTTTGGGATCAGACAGGTGAATCTCAGGTGTTTGGTACAGATGTTCTTAGAAACGCAGAAGATCAAGTGCGAGTGATTCGTGAGAATTTGAGAGTGGCACAGTCTCGTCAGAAGAGTTATGCTGATAATAGGAGAAGGGATCTAGTCTTTGAAGAAGGTGATTATGTTTATTTGAAGGTGTCACCTATGAGAAGTGTGAAGAGATTTAACATGAAAGGTAAACTAGCACCAAGGTATGTTGGACCATTTAAAGTTATTGCTAGACGTGGGGAAGTTGCTTATCAATTAGAGTTGCCTGAGAATTTATCTGGGGTGCATGATGTGTTTCATGTTTCACAACTTAAGAAGTGTTTGAGAGTGCCTGAGGAGCAGATACCTTTGGAAGAATTGACTGTTAAGGAGGATCTTACATATGAAGAGATTCCGATTAAGATTTTAGAAACTGCTGAGAGGGTTACTCGAAGTCGGGTTATTAAGATGTGTAAAGTACAGTGGAATCGATATTCAGAGGCAGAGGCAACTTGGGAAAGAGAGGATGAATTGAGGAAATCATATCCGCAGTTGTTTGAGTAAGCAATCCAATCTCGAGGACGAGATTCTTTTAAGGGGGGTAGAATTTGTAACACCCAAATTTTGAGATAACAAAATTGGAATAAGTTAGATGATAAATAAATACAAAACTAAAATAATAATAAAATATATTTGGTGTTGCATTCATGCTGCTGCATACATTTTCTATTGTGTAGAAGATTTAGTTTTATTTTGATTTTGGTTTGGAAAATTTTATTTGGAATAATTTGTAAACAAGTAAAAAAAAAAGAAAAAGAAAGTTACCTGGGCTGCTGGCGGCCAGAGGCCTGCTCGGTCGGCCTGCTTCGCCTGAATTCCGCGATGTTGGGCCGAATGGCCGAAGCCCGCTTGCTTTCTTCTCTGCGTCGCGTCGGGCCGGCCCAGAACCGAAGCTGCACGCCTCATCTTTACTTCAGCCGCTGACGGTTGGGACCCAGGTGGCAGCCGCGTCTTCTACCTTCGGTCGTAACCGAGTAGAACTCGAACCGTAGAACACCGTCGCAATCCTCCGTGATATCCGGGATTTGGTAATCGTTTTCGGTCGCTTGAGGCTATAAATAGGAAGAGGGGATCCTCTAGTTTCCGTTTTTCACTTAAAAAGTTAGGGTTGCCACGGGAGAATCGAGTTTTAGGGCTAGGGTTGTTGGAGACCGGCGGTGCTTTGCGGGTGGAGCTTTTGGGAGGCGTCGAGGTCGATTTCTCTACGTGGGTGAGCTTATTTTCTTCTCCTCTTGCTTTCTACACTTTCAATCGGTGTTTTAGTGTGATGAATCGAGGTTTTGGAGGTCGCCGACGAGTCGGCAATGGAGCCGCCGTCCCCTTGCTGCCGCGGGTAGTGTGTGGTGACCGTAGGTGGCTTGTTTTTGGGTAGATGAGTTCGCGTGAAGCTTCTCGTTCGGTTGGTGTTGGTTGCGGAGAGAAAGGTGGTCGGGAACGGGAAAACCGATAACTCCGGCGAGGTGTGATGCGCCGGCTATGGTGGGCACGGTGGCCGGCGTTGAGGAAGAGGATAGGATCTTGTACTGTGCACTCGCGGGTGAACCTGAGCCGTCCATCTTCAGATCAACGATCAGGATTAGAAGATACCCCTTCGCGGTGAATTTTGTTAAAGAGACCCTTAGTTTTCAGTGAATCAACCCGCGGTCCTTGGCGCATTCCGTGAAAATCCGCTTTCGCGTTCTGAAGGCGTATTTTCTTCCGAGGTTATTCAAAAATACGTTTTTGCGTTTTGAAAGCGTAATCTTTACCGGTTAATTCAAAAATACGTTTTCAGTGATTTACAGTTTTGCCACTAGCACTGTTTTAGCCATAAAAACTTCGTTTTAACTCCGATTTGATCCATTCAAATTGCGTTAGGTTCGTAATTGCGAACTCTACATGTTAGTATAATTTTACAGTTAGTTTTGATAATTTATTTTTCGAGTTTATAATTAAATATTTATTGATCAATAGGAAATCTTAGAAAATTCATAACTTCTACGTTTTAACTCCGATTTTGGTGATCTTTGCGTCTGTGTGATCGTAGAGACGTGTAGGAGAGTTTTATAAACTTTTATTACTGTTTTGTTACTGTTGGTGTACTGTTCTAATTATATTTATTTGTTTGCTTCGTGTATGTTTGATTGGATGCATGTATGTTGTTGATTGATGATCGAGTATAGAAGGTGAGCAGTATTTGGACGATTCGGAGTATTACTTTGAGCCAAGTCAGCAGTACTATTTGGAGAGCTTTGATCAAGGCAAGTATAACACAGGACTATCCTTGTTACCTATTCATCAAAATTTTCATACATATGCATATGCTTACCTTGACAACCTTAGAGATTATAACTTAGTGTTTGATGTCTTGATTCCTTGTCAACCTTGGGTATGCATATGGGTAGCTGTGGCTAGTGCTTATACAAAGAACAATGATCTTGCGATATGATTAATGGATCAAGTAACCAATTATTAAGATGATTTAATTTTTGTTAAAAGGGGGCTAGAGCATGTGTATTATTTTGATGCTCTAGTTACTCTCCGTAAGGACTTATCTGTACGTGATCATCCGGGATATACAGTACAGCTGTGAGGGCTATATGGCTCTGGCTTTAGTTGTTCAAGAGACCTTTTCTAGCTTGTTAGAGGTTACCTTAAATGGCGTAAGAATGGCTTGCCACGTTGGGTGTAGTGCGAGCCCCTGGCCTAGTGTGTATAGGCTGCGGTTGTTGTGCCACAGGGAAGGGGGGTTCTACATCTGCCTGCCGAGTGAATCTAATGGCCCTAACTTGTTAGACGAACTCTTGAGTGGCTTTATATGGTTTTTGGGTGTTTGGGCTTGATCTCCCCATTCATTTGGAAATCATGACTCACAGTGAAAGTGTACACCTCTGCGCAGAGTTAAAAACTGGTATACTAGCCGTGCTCACGGATACGAGCGGCCTTGGAACATCTACAGATAGATAATCACCATTGTTATATTATGTTTAATTATTGTTGATTAATATTATGCTCTTGTTAATGTTATTCGTTGTCATTATTGCAATTGATCATTGGTTCTTTAATGGGAAGTGGTTTATCTTGATGCTACTCAAATGAAAGTTATAAGATTAAAAGCTAACCGCAGTCAAACAGTGTCTAGCCATTTGAGCCTCATGAACCCTGTGTTATATTTGTTGAGTTCGACATGGACTCACTCTTGCTATTTCCACCATAACAGATGAAGATTGTGATGAGGATTACCGTAATGAGTACTAGTCTTGGTGTCAACCAGTCAACCGTGTCCCTGTGTGGAGTTTCCGCTGAAGATTATTATTAGATATTATTATTTATTGTTCAAGACTATGTTTTAAACATATATTCGTTATGTAATAAGCACTGTGATGATACTATGTAATTTGTCTGCTTATGTGTGCGATCATGACCTGGGGCGCACATGAGTACTTTATGCATCCTATTTTTGTCCTTAAAAATGGGTGTGACACGAAGGTGCATCAAACTCAGCATCCACGTACATAGGTAACACCAACCCATAAGGAGGAGATGAGAGAGTGAAGAGAGTGCAGATAATTTTGGAACAACATGGTGATTGGAAGCTCTCGAAGGGTTCTAGATGAGACTGAGAAACTCCTATGAGATCCCAAAGCTACACGATGAGCATGGGCGAGAGAAATTAAACCTTCGTTATTCCATGATGGTTCACAACTCGCCTCAGGGTGGAGAACTAGAGCAAGCAAGTGGGACCACAAAGCCGGTAGATTTGGGCAAAAAACCATTGTGCCTCAAATATGTCAGGAATATAGTTGGTATAATGGGGACATCTTGTGAGCGCAACCATTTGCCTCTCCTATAAATATGATGTTTGATGATTGAAAAAGATAGGAACACGTTATTATTTTTGTGTTCTTTTTTATGGCTTTAACTTCCTTTTTTCACTTACTATTGAAAGCTCGTGATCCCTGAAACCATCAAGCCTCCTATGAGTGTCTAGGGGAGAATCTGCCTCCCAATAGTTTGGCACCATCTGTGGATTGAACAAACAAACCAAGGACAACCAGAAATACATCATCAAGTGCATCCCAAGGAGATCCACAAGCCTCTACACGAAACACATAAAATAATACCCAAAGGACCCCTCGAATGCAACCATCTTGCCACCAGCTACATCAAATGAAACCAATGATCCAATCACTCTAGCACCACCCATTTGCCCCTCGGGAGAGTTTACTTTCAAGAGACAACTAGCCGACAAAGACATCATAGTACAACCTTCGAGTCAAACAACACGATGCGTCCTAAATGACAATCCTCTGTTGACACAAATCTAGCCCCACATCTAAAAGGCTAGCATGCTCAGATCACATGAGTATCACTTACTCTTGAGGATCAATTCACGATGAAGCAAGGAAAAATGGGTTAGCCGATTTTGCCAGATTTACCACGAAGAACATAGAGACACCTCCTAGGAAGGAGCCCATCGAGGAGGCACACCTAGGGTTGATCTAGAATTAATAAGACCACCTAGAATGCTCACAAATAGCATTAATATGCTTATAGAACAACAACTATGGAGGTTAGAAGAGATCAAGGCAGAAAATAATAAAAGTGAAAGACAAAGAAGATAATATATTGGTTTTTTATTGATCAGATGCCCTGAAACGATAGTGGACCTTTATATTTATAGGGTGGAGTGGACTTATCTCGTGGGGGTCGAAATCTCTTACAAATCATGTCAAATACAACTCAAATTTAATCTAGGCTGCCAAAATTGGCTTAATCGGTTTCCACGGGCTAAATCTTTCCAAAAGCGTAATTTCCTCATTTGGACTCCAAATTTGGCCTTCAAATATTATGCATTTCGATTGTCTCAAGAACCATGTCCAAAAGTTCCTAAAATCCCGACCTCACCTTCGTCTTGGATTTGTAATTCTTTGCAGATCTTTTGGAAAAATCGGCTTAGCCATTTTTCAAACTGGCTAGGTTTGTTTCTGCAACTGGGCAGATTTTCTTCTGTAACCCCCCCACCCCACCCCAAGGTCAGGTTTAGGGTTTAGGGTTCAGGGTTCAGGGTTCAGGGCTTAGGGTTTAGGGCATTCTGCACCAATGATTACATTTTGCCCTTTGGTTGATTTGGCCTGGCTTGGCCGAACTAAAGGGAAATGGTACGATATCCTCAAATAACTGTGAGTCGTTCATTTTCTTAGATCGAACGCCATTCATTTTCTCAGATCGAACGACTACGATCACCTATTACCTCATAGGAGGTAATATGTGAAATATATATTTATTTAATTTTTTATTTCATAAAAATAAAAAAAGGAAAGTTTGAGATATAAAAAATATTTTTTCTAGATTTGGGTAATGCATGTGTGATCTGGCTGATATGGTAGATCCTTTTTATTTGGCAACTTTAGACTTGATATATTATGATTACCATATAATTTTGTATATGACTTGATACACTTGATTTACATAGAATTTTGTACTGTGTTGCCATATTGCCACATGTGTGATTTTGGACGTGCTTACATGTTACCGTGCTACTATATAAAACGTGTTAGCATCTATAGACGTCTATACATGCTCTCTAAGATACCACACATAAATGTTTTCTATTATATATTTATTGTAATTGTAAATTGCTCTCTAAGATAGACTATGGAATACAAATGTGTGTGAAATCGAACTCAGAAAACATCATCCTTGTTATAGTTCGACTTCGAATACAGATATGGACATATCATATATGAATACAAATTGGCTAGTTTGAATTCAGATTTTCATTCAGATATCAACTTGAAATCGGCATGTTGAGATTTAAAATATAAACGTAAAAGGTCTTGAAAGTTGAAACATATTATCAATGGAGATTTCCTTAATTTTTTTATTAGTTCCTTAATTTCTTATCTTCACAGAAAAGGAAGGAGGCAAGCAGCCTGTGTCTCCGTGACGTGACTTGGGGATTTGGCAAGATTTTTTTTCCTTTTCCTACGTCAATTAATTAATCAATTACTCTAATTTTTTTAAAAAAATCAAGGACTCAAATTTGTTTAAGATATTACCTCCTACTAAGTAAAGGATGTACCGTAGCATTGCCCCGAACTAAAACCTTTGCACTTTGCAAATCAATAATGTCATGACAAATGGAAATAAATCTTGTATTATATTCATAGACAATTTCATGCATCTTCGGTTTCACCGATGTAAGATGCAACAACTTCAGCTGAATCTTTGTTATTTTGATGACATAAGCATGTGGGCAACAAGATTACACTATTCACAGCGTAAAACCATGCCCCAATATAAACTCTGAACAACAATTGAATATTGATTGTGTAATACTCCTACTCATCATATCATCAACTCAATGGAACAGTGTGCTGCCTTCGACTAACCCTGGTCATTAGTTGTGTGCACTGCAAGTTGCTGTTGGCGGCTTTAAAAAAATAGTGCCTGGATCAACGAATTGACTAAGGGCCATCACTTGCCCTCAAGTGTATATTATTGAGCAAGATAATCCTATTCTACGACTGCAGGTTTTTATAAACCATGGGCAGCAATCAAAATCAAATGCAAGGTCAGGTGGCAGCGATATCGTCATTATGCAGCGAAGTTCTGTTTACTCCATCTGGAACAGGACAATCTTGTCAATGAAGCCATTTCGTAGCTATCCGAATGGGTTGTGTATACATTATTATACTAACAAAGTTGATACCCTTATATGTCAATGAGTAAATCTCATCGGATCATCATTCTTCGATGAAAACAAAGCCTTAGTGGCAACTGTCAAGTGCCAAATATTGAAGTGCGTGTATGGCCGTAATGGTTTCAAAAGTGCTAACTGTTCGAGGGCCTGTTTGGAACTATTAGTACTAACGATTAGTTAGTTAATAGCTAATAGCTAGTTGGAGGGCTATTAACTATTAGTTTTATTTGCCGGTCTGCTTGGATTCATTGGCACTAATTTTAGCTGCTAATTTTTAATGTTAACGGATCTAAACAGGCCCTGAGCATGACATTGCTCGCCATGCTGATTTCAAAAGGCTTCAATTGTTAGCCGAAATGGTTGAAGCATGAAACTCGATATCACATACCATACAGACACAATTGAGTTTCATATAGCAATCTAAAAACTGTGAAATCGTTCACGTCGAAGGCACGGGGAGCTTGGATGGATGTATGTATATGTATGGCACGGGATCTGGTTTCTGCGGACAGTTTCTCCCCGGCCAGCAAGCAGGAGTAACGGGGAGCGCGGAACGTCGCAGGAAACGGGCGCGGACTATGGGACGGACGACGACCGAGCGTTACAGATTGGGCGAGGGCGCTCGCCCTGCAGCCCTGCACCGCGCGCGACACGTACTCGACGCGGGGGACGGTGTCGCGCATCCGCGCCGCGCCTCCTCGCAGCGCTCCACCTGTCCCGCCGTCACGAGGCGCTCCCATGCTCCACTGCGCATGGGTATTTTTATATATTTTACGAGGAGAGTGGCAGGCCTCGTGCCACTCTCAGTGACTCGTATGGCTCTACATGTCATGTCAGTGACACATGGTTTGGTCTCCTTAAGGCTAGTCTCAGTGGAGAGTTTCATTTTGTTGTTTCCAAGACTGCCATGTCATATAAAATGAAATAAAACTCGGATGAAATACCCACTCTCAATGAAAAGTTTCATTCCATAGTTTCATAGACATTTAATTCTATGACTCATAGAGAGTTGGTAACTGTGCCAAGAGAGTTTCATCCCCATGAAACTCAATTCTTCTCTCTCTTCGTTAAAACATTGACATGTCATCAAAAATGCATATGTGGCAGGCTATTAAATGCAAATGAAACTCTAGTGAAACTTCCACTGAGACTGACCTAAGGCCTCTCAGTGGATAGTTTCATTGCGTTGTTTTCAAGACAATAAAACTTGGTTGAAACAACCACTCTCAATGCAAAGTTTCATTATATAATTTCATAAGATCAGTCTCAGTGGAGAGTTTCATTTTGTTGTTTTTAACACTATCATGTCATATAGAATTAAATGAAACTCGGATGAAACACTCACTCTCAATGGAAAGTTTCATTCTATAGTTTTATAGACATTTAATTCTATGACTCACAGAGAGTTGGTAACTGTACTAAGAGAGTTTCATCCCATGAAACCCAATTCTTCTCTCTCTTCATTAAAATGTTGATATGTTATAAAAATGCATATGTGGTAGGCTATTAAATACAAATAAAACTCTAGTAAAACTTCCACTGAGACTCGCCTAAGGATGACAAATATGTAAATGACCCCTGCGCATGGATACAACTAGGCAGCAGCAGGGCAAAGTGAAGCGGAACAGACGCACCAAACCAGAAAGCACAGCTCACCTCCCCGCTTCTCTCTCCCAGTTGCTCCCTATCCCTATTCTTCTAGTCTAGATCCAAGAAGAGGAGGCAAGAAGGCAGGAGGAAGCTTTGGAGCTGTAGGAACACTGTAGATCCAGCCAGTGGCAGATTTGGAGAGGAGGGTACGTGCATGGCCAGCAGCAAGTGGTGGGAGCAGGCGGCACTGGACTTCCCGCCGCCGCAGCAGCACCAGCAACAGCACCAGCAGCCGCAGACACACCAGGCGGTGCCCATGCCGCCGGCGCTAGCCACGGCGCCAGCAGCTCCCACGGCTCCCGCGGGTGCCTCGCCGGAGGGCGGCAAGCAACAGCAAGCGGCGGGCGCGGCGGCGGGGGCCATCGTGCCGCTGCGTCGGCCGCGGGGTCGGCCGCTGGGGTCCAAGAACAAGCCCAAGCCGCCGGTGATCATCACGCGGGACAGCCCCGACGCGCTCCACTCGCACGTCCTCGAGGTGGCGCCGGGCGCCGACGTGACGGCGTGCGTGGCGGAGTACGCGCGCCGCCGGGGCCGCGGCGTCTGCGTGCTGGGCGCGTCGGGCGCGGTCGGGGACGTGGCCGTGCGCGGCGCCGCGGCGCCGCTCCGGGGCCGGTTCGAGCTCCTCTCCGTGACCGGCACCGTGCTGCCGCCCCCGGCCCCGCCCGAGGCGTCGGGCCTCGCCGTGCTCGTCTCCGCCGGCCAGGGCCAGGTCCTCGGCGGCTGCGTCGTGGGCCCGCTCGTCGCCGCCGGGCCCGTCACCATCTTCGCCGCCACCTTCTCCAACGCGGTCTACGAGCGCCTCCCGCTCGCCGATGCGCCCGAGCTCGACGTCAAGCCCGACCTTTCCACCGCTACCTCGACTGGCGGGCAAGATGTGCAGCAGCCGCAGCTGCCAATGGCGCCCTCCCATCAGCAGCCTCCGGCGGCCATGGGCGCGGGCGGCTACGCTGACCACCGCTCGCCGCCGTACCCGTGGGGAGGCGGCGTATGAGATGAGCGCGCAACCGATGCATCCTCCTTCCCGGCGGTTCTTGGTTTTCTTGGTCCTAACATTGACTAGAGAACTAGGTTTTGTCAAGGTAATTGTTGGGCTGGTACTGCATGCAGCATGCATGGAATTGATTCATTGGAGCCCTTCTTGGGCTCCTATAATTTCCTTCTCCTTCGATTTGTGATTTTCTTGTGGGAAATGGAGTGATTTGGCTGGCTACAGGGAGCCAAAGAATTTGGTGCATGGAGCATTACATCAGCATGCTGGTGCTTGCAAATTTACTCTAGCAAATGCAGCAGGTAGGCTGGCTGGAACCAAGTGTTTTAATTGTGTGGGCTAGCTGTGTGGTTAAATGAGGTGAGTGTTCTTGTTCAATATAGATTGGTATTTAGGCGAGTCAACGAAACTCACTTACCACTACATCACATTTCTTCTCTTTTGATTTGGCAACACTAGCTGTCTACATGTGATTAATGCACTCATGAGGAAACTGAGATTCCGTTGCTAAATTATGCTGCTGTGTCACTACTCGTTGGCTAGCCTGATACATTGGTTTAATTTCATTTGATCTTTCTTTTATTCTACTGTACAGTACATACTCCATCTTTTGACATGCTTCGTTCGCCGAACTTCATGATAATTTGGCTTTGCTTTTGCTTTTAAATCCATCGCTTCCATTTTGCCATGCTTACCCACGGTACAATGCACTTTCTGATTGGTTTTGCAAAATGCATGTACTTCCCTAGCTCAAATCCTAGTTAGTACGCTAGGTTGCTACGACCACATGCTTTGTATTCTTCACCTCTCACATTTTGGGGCCTTTTTGAAAGCACAAATGGAAAAAAAACATTAACCTTGTAGAATGTAAGAATAGAACAAAAACTAAAACAAAATTTTAAAGTGGGAATGTCCATTCAGATGGACCGTAAGCAAAATAAATAAATAAATAAATAAAACAAAATTTAAAGAGACTTAGAATTACAAACAATGACTATAGATTGAGATTCAAACAATTCAAATGATGGCATATACAAACAATGAGATATAATTTTACATAAGCTTGAAATTCATGTAAAATTACTCTAAAATTCTTGAAGAGCAGTAGCAAGCCATTTCAGGGAATTTCATAATATAAGGGAAGAGTTTCACCCCTTTTGTTCCAACAAAGATTCAATCAATTTCTTTGAACAATTTTAGTGGGTTATTTTTTTCATGCCAGGCCCTTCCACCCGGGCGCCTTTCGGTCACTGTGTTGGCTGGGTGCCAACCGTGCTCTTCTCCGATGCTGAGATATATCTCAGCATAATCATCATTGATCTTTAGGATTTCTCTACACTTTATTTATCAGTATATATAATATATCTGTCTCTTTCTCAAAAATCATGGATTCATGTTAGAATATCTCTTTCTTTACTAATAGGAGTACTAGGCACACTTTTTTTAATCACTATAGTTTCCCCTTAGTATCATTATTATTTTGTTAAAAGCTACAAGTGTCTTTCTCTGTGCACACTGGTGTTTGCTGCTTATCGTCCCAGAGGCTGTGAAAAAAAAAACTCAAGACTGGTGGAGCCAGTTAGCTAAGCTCAAGCATAAGCCAAGAGCTAGATCAAGCTTAAGTCAAACTGACGAGCCTAGTGTGATGATCAAGCTCGAAAAGCTTCAGTAAGTTTGAGATCGATCAGCGTGAGGTCCACAAATGCATTATCCAAATCCTCTATATCCACAAAATGCTCAAGGGTTCCCGAACTACTTGACTCATCTTAGGCATGACTATAGATTGACTTGAATTACAAACAAGGAGAATTCTTTCTATATGCCATTGGCAAAAACTTTTATTCCAGATGTGCAATAAAAATTTCAAATCCTATCGATGCCACTATTCATAGATTTTAATCTTTTTTCACCCCATTGTTGATCATATTCCGATAGCCCTGGTAATAAACATAAAAAACAATGTCATCTCTCTCAGACACATATTTAGTTGCTCCCTTTATGCCCTCCAACTGAGCATATGATGTAGATTATTGTACTAGTATGCAATCTTGAAACTTTGAAAAAAAAATCTATTCACTTGAGATGTAGGTAATGCGAGGAGTATTGGACAGGCTTACCCTCGACAACTATTGCAACACTCACAATTGAACAGTAGCACGAGTGCACTGAGCAGCAACAACAACCCAACCCACATCGCCCACACACCGAGCAACCCACATAACCGTCAAACCTAGTAGTCGACACCACCTGTTCTTGATCAGGATCCATCTCCACCACATACTTCCTCGCCAAGCCACCTATTCGTTCATTGCTGACCACTTTTATGATTTGGGGATGACTAGTAGAAGCAATACTAATATCTAAAGTAGATTTTCATATGCTTACTTACACAATTGCCTTGGTATGGAAGAGATTATAGTTTAACACCACTAGCGTATATGAGAATCATGTTTTTTAGGTGGCAGATAAGGAATTTAGGTCTATACCAATGAAATATAAGGAATTTTCTCTACACATAAGCTCGTCTTAGGCTCGACTCGAGATTGACTTTTATTACAAACAAGTCGACCTCGAGTCTAGCTGTAGGCATAGGGTATTCTAGATCTTGGCTTTCGCCCTCTAATAAGCTCAAGTTTGAGGAGGCACGCTCACTCGAGCTCGGATCATTAGCATGTCTACTGCTTTTTTGAAACCTATTAGCATGTCTATTCCTAAGAGCATCTCCACCAGTCCCCCAATAAAACTCCCCCAATAACTTAGTATTGGGGTAGCCCAATATTTACTTTTTGGGTTATTGGAGGAGATGCTTTTGTAGTTCCCCAATATCTCATCCCAAATATGTGATTTTGGCCCATATTACAAATTCTGGACCATGTTGGAGCAAATTGACCCATGGATATTTTTCACGTCAAAATAAGTTGTTGATGTCTTGTTTGTCGCATACTTAAGACCAAAGATCGAAAATGCAATAACAGTTTGTTCAACAATAAGAAAATGAAATTAAACATACTCACACAAGGATATATCATAAACAAGATATAAAGAGAGATGGCATGGCATTGTTTTCAAGTGCAGAATCACCAATAGATGTGTTTGCGCCAAAAGAACAGAGGATTGGGGGAGGTTGCAAGTGCCCCTTTATTTGAGGGGAAATTGGTGTTTTTTTGGTGGCTACCAAAAATTGAGGGAGGTATTGAGACACTGTTGGAGCATGAAAATTGATCTATCTCCCCCAATAATTCTGTTTTATGGGGATGAGGGGTTGTATTGGAAATTTGTTGGAGATGCTCTAACCTATGGTAATAAGGAGCTCTTCTTTGACTTCTTGGAAATGAGATTTTCATTCTTTTTGGACGAAGGGAGTACATTTTGAAGTACAAATGAGGCTAGCTCTTAGCCAAGATTGAGATGGTGAAAATTGTATACCCAGGTCGTGTTTGCTTCTGATTTAAGCCTTTTTGTTATTGTTGTTGTTATTGTTGTGGTTGTACAACACAGCGGTTTCGGCAACACAAAAATCATCGTTTTCCTTTTGTGGTTTGCTACTGGTTGGCTGCATGGCAGTTGCTCGGCTGTTGTAGCTGTAGCCACAGCACGCCTGCCAAACACCTCGTATTCAACCTCACCTAAGTAACCACCTGCATCGTCTGTTTAGAACAAGAGAAAACAAATCTTGTTTACCTGTAAAATTGAATTAATTACTAACAAGAAATAATTCTTTTTTCTATGTTTCAATATGATTTCTATAAAATTCCTGAAAGGCCTGAGGAGATGTTCTTGGGGCTAGTCTTGTTCTGCTTTTATGGTAAAGCACCATTGTATCGATGTTTTGTAAAGCAGATACAGCCTGCCATTGAAGCTTCCAAAGCGAGAGCCATTGTAATGTGCTTGTACAGTACTCCTAGAATCCCTGCTTCCCTTTCCTCGCTTTTGAAGGCTTTGACACGTCAGAGAAAAGGGCCTTGTTTAAATTCTAGAATTTGCTCCTAAATTTTACTATGCAAAAATAAGATTCGTATCCCATCAAAATACCATGCACGCTGTCAAAAATAAGATTCGTATCCATTTCCTCGCTTTTGAAGTCTTTTGACACGTCAGAGAAAAGAAAGAAAAGGATCTGCGGCTCTACGCACGCTGTCAGTGCCGGAACTCTTTACCTCGGACACCGCGAGACCTGCGACTTTACAGTACAGGTCTCAAAGCAACGGCAGAGTTGAACTGCGCTAAAGAGCAAAGACGGCACGATCTACTGCTGATGATCGATCTATCTATACCCACGAAAAAGCCTAAAGTTTTGCTTGAGTTTTGAGCGATTTGAGCCTTGTGGAGGGCAAATGATGCCGCCGAAGATGCCATCGCTGGGTTGGGGGTGTCGCCTGGGTCAAACAAACGGGTACAGGGAATGGAGTTTGCTCGTCGGACACGAAAGGTAGCAGCAGCAGCAAAGCAGTAATTGTGAATTTGTTTTCTTGTCAGGCTGCTGCCACTCGATCTCGAATCGCTGGGAGGCTGCGCCGCTGGGCGGTGGGCTCGCTACGCCTGGGGCACTGGGGCAGAGAGCCAGAGAGGAGAAGTTGAGGCTATCCGCACTCATGGTCCTCTATATTCATCCTCTATACATCCTAGTCAGCAAGATTCTCTCCTCTATACTCAATTCTTCCGCACTCATCCATCCTCTATATCATCCTCTATCCACTCTATCTACTGTGGGACCCACTTGTCACTTTATCTAAATATATCCATGAGTGATCTAGTTTTGAAGGATTTATTGAGACAAATTTAATGGTGCAATCAAAATTTAATTTAGATTTTTGGTTTGTGAGTTATAGCATTTTTTTCCTTGGTTTAGCCAGTAGGGCCCGCCACTGTGCACTATAGAGTAAACACTGTACTACTCTAAATATAGAGTAAGAGAAAGGATAGAGTATCGTTTTAGAGTATCCAGTGCAGCAGTTTTTACTCTATATTCATACTCTAAAGCTTTAGAGTATCATTTAGAGTATGCCACTGCGGACAGTCTGAGGCCATGACAGATTGCCAGTGTAGGTCAGGGCAGGTGGGGCCTTATTTAGATACCTAAATTCATTCTTAAATTTTACTATATAAAAAGAAAATTTTTCATCACATCAAAATATCGGCACATATATAGAGTACTAAATATAGATGAAATAAAAAACTAATTGCACAGTTTTATTGTACTTTGCGAGACGAATATTTTAAGCCTAATTAATCAATATTTGGACAATTATTATCAAATAAAAACAAAAATACTACAGTATGACGGAACATTTACTATGCAAAATTTAGATCCCAAATTTAAAATCTAAACAAGGCCTGTGCAGGCTGGGCTGGGCTGGACTGGAGGAGAAAGAGCAGTCCAAAGATTTGGTGCATCAGGCTCCATCGAAAGATTCTGCAGCTTTTATATCGTTCCGCTGGTTTTCGCCGAGTTCCATGTACTGTGCGCATGCCGCATGGGCCCGTCCTCAGTGGCTGTCAGTTCCTCCTTTGCATGCAGGCAGGAGGATCGGTGCGTGCAGCGGCAGCGTGCTCCTGTGGCTCTGTGCAGCTAGTGTCCCTGCTGCCCCCTGCTCACTGCTCCCTCTTCTGGTCTGTCGGACTGCAGGTCTGCCTATGCTGTCATTGCTGTGAGACGCGAGAGAGCAAGAGGACCGAGGACGACACAGCTGTTGTGATTGTGAGCTCGCAAACGAGTTGACAAATGGGAAATTTATCCGTCAGACAGAGAGCGTGATTTTACGTACTCCATCGGTCTCAAAACAGTGTTACTCTCACTCGTCGAGATTTAAAAAAAATCAAACGCTTTTAATTTTAACTAAATATATATAAAAATTTGCAATCTCTATAAATAAATCTTGCACCAAAAGCGGGCACCCGATAGTGCCACGTCGTCCGCTTACTCGCCAGCCGTTGGATTGAGCGTTCACGCGATCTGGTCCGTCCAATACGGGTCGTAGCGGGTCTCTCACCCTTTGAACCGTGGACCTGTACGTTGCAAATCCTCCTGAACACTCCCGCACGTCCCTCTTCCTCCCAACGCAGGCAGGGTGCGGGCGCCGCGGCCGCGGCGTTCCCAGCCTTCCCGGCGCGGATGGGGTCCCCAGCGACCCCGGCGACCCCGGCGACATGCCGCGGGCGCGGCCGTGCACTGCGCCGCTACAGCCGGGCCGGTGCGCGTGGCAAGAAGGCCACGGCCTACCTCCCGCCGAGCCACGGCCGGCGCCGGGACTGAGCGGTCCCAGCGCAACTCGCCGCCTTGGCCGTCCCCGGCCGGACCCAACCACCTGGAAGGCGAGCTTCGAGGCGGTCCCCCCCCCCCCCCCCGGCCGGACCCAACCACCTGGAAGGCGAGCTTCGAGGCGGTGCCCCCCCCCCCCCCCCTCCGTCGCTGGCCCTGAGGCCATCGCAGAGCAAGGTGTTGTGCGTTGGCAGCAACCGGTGGGGGATGAGGCGAAGATGGGAGGGGAAGGCGAGCAGTGTCAGCTGCAGGGCAAGAGCAAGAGCAAGTGCAAGGCCTGACTTGTTCTCTCCTGTGGCCATGGACTGGCAGGAGTGCACATACGTTTCTTTCCTCCCTCTCATTCTGCCTGATCCAGAGCGAGCCAAAAAGTGCCCCAGTTTCTCGGTTGAATTGGTATAGCCTAGCTCGACCTGTGCCACCCATTGTTGCTGCCTACTGATTCACTTGGAGAAATCTCCCCTTTTCCCTAGCTGATTGAGCTACTTTGCTTGCTGATTAGTAAACCAGAAACCAATGTCTACAAATTTAAAAAAAAAAGAAAAGAAAAGAAAAGAAACCAATGTCTACTTGAAAGGAAGCAAAATTATTGTTGTCCAATGAATTTGGGTGAAATGTAGTACTGGGAAAAACTGGGAATCTGGGTGAAATGTAGTACTGACATCTACGAACGGTGGTCCATGGAAATAAGGAGTGTACAACTTGTGTAATCTACTGATGAGTATTTCTTGGCAGCCACAAGAGATGCTGGTTTGCATTGGATAAGGTTGTATTTTGTAGGGCAGGTTGTAGATGATTCTTATATGTGTGACCCAGAAAACCCTGTAATTATGCTAAGCAGCTAGAACTAGATGCAATAAATGTTGATATGTACTCGCAATATGCAAGGCTTATAAATCTGACCATGTTGAGTCTAATCAGAATTCAAAGTGTAGAGAAAATGTCACTGTTCCCTGCTTTAGGCCATGTTTAGATGCCTTCCAAATTTCAAATTTTTACACTCTCTCTCCATCACGTCAAATCTTTGGACACATGCATGAAGCATTAAATATAGATAAAAAATAACTAATTGCACAGTTTGGTTGTAAATCACGAAACGAATCTTTTGAGTCAAATTAGTCCATGATTGAACACTAATTGTCAAATACAAACGAAGTGCTGCAGTAGCTAAATTCTAATTTTTTTTTTGCATCTAAACACTCCCTTATAGTTATAGGTGACTGCTGAGTACTGGGTTATGCATGAGTTTTGATTAAAAAAAATCTTCCCAAACAGTACACTCGTATCGGAGTCTCCTTGTATTTGAAAACTTCAGCAAATAACATCATTGGTGAATAGCTTGCTGGACTTACCTGCTTAACGTTTCATAGAAGTTCATTCATGATGTCGGTACCAACAGTATGGGGGTACCCACATACAACGATAATAAAAAATAAAACGACTAAGCCACAACAAAAGGCAGCCTACCTCAACCGCATACCAGGTCCGTCTCGTACGAGGCCAGCTCAACGGAGTGCTTCGACCGCGCTCCGACTCCGACTCGTACGAGGCACCCTCGACGGGAACGCCTCGACCACGCCCCGTCCCGCACGACAGGGCACCTCGACCACATTCCGACTCGCACGAGGCTCGTTCGCCCACCGAAAAAACTCCGACTCGCGTGACCCCGGGTCAGAGCGCTCGACCCCTTTACTTCACCTGCCCCAAGACAGAAGTTAGAGCATTTAATGCGATTACCTACTACCACCTACCGGTATGGCCGCAACCAGGATCGACGTGGGAGCAACGCCGGTGTCAGTCCTCACTGTTTTTACCGCCCATTCCGTGATGGGAGGTGAAACCTGTCACTATGCACACCTTACCGTGCACTGTTTATCGTCAGTCACCCTCGAGGGAGGATACGACAAGGCCCGTATTCCGCAATCTCGGGGATTCGGCCTTATTCGTCCGACTTTGACCCGGCCTCGACCTGGCCTCGACGTCTAGCACAATTCGACAGGGAAGAAAGGACAGTATGGCACGGTGCTCCAGGTCATTTCGCCGTCTCATTCCTGGCGTCACCATGATATCCAGGGATGGTCGGCCATTCCCAGGGCACGTCGCTACAGTCACCTCTACAGGATCGACAAAACATCGCCTCAAGGCTCCCCGGCGCCCTGGCCTCCTCCGACCCTATAAAAGGACTACAAGGGGGCAGGGAACAACAGGCAAGACACAAGTCCAAAGCCAAGTACCAGCAACCTAAGGCTCCCAACGCAGAGATCAACATCTCAAGCAATCATCTTTGTACTCTTTTTTCTTTCTCTGAGACTTGGGCTCGCCGCCCTCTCTCACAAGCTTGTAACCCCTACACAAGCAACTCAGTGCAAGGAAATACAAAACTCTCCCCCCCCGCTAGACGTAGGGCCTTCTTTTACCCGAACCAGGATAAACCCCCGTGTGTTCTCCTTGCATCACCATCCAGGTTAGGGACACGCAGCACTCACTCGTCAGTTTAGAACCCCCACGGGACCGGACACCGACACATTATTTTTCCCCTAATTATGATTATGTGATTGATTGTTGTCTTCGGAACAGCACTGAGCTTGAAGTTGATATTCTGTGCTCGGTGGCCTATCAGTGTTACTCAGAACAGGAAACCATTCCTCAGTGGATTGTCAAGATTTAGTAAATACCACCACTGTTTGTAGAGCAAATTAGAGGGAGGTTCTCTTGGCTTGTGGGTGCATATACATGTTATGTAGGAGGTGCATATATGGTGAAAAAAATAGAAAAAATCACTGTTTTAACATTTCTAGGGAGGTTGTATTTGCACCCCCTACTCTCAAAGCAAGCTTCGCCCCTCCCTGTTTGCAATATTTCAAAATAATAAATACTTTTTTGAATTTGTTGTCTTGACAAATTGCAAAGAGATTTAGTATTATTTGAAGACTACAAAATCTACTTGAACTGTATGTGCATAGATCTTTCTCTTGGCCTCAGTATTGGACTTCGTTTCTTTTTTTGGTACCCCTTGTTTTTTCGACAAGGGGGATTCCCCATTTCCATTAAGAAGACAACATAAATACAATTGTTCGGACAATTTTAGATATGATCAGACAGGCCCAGGAGGTTCCTTACTAACGTTACCAACCTTACTAAGGCCTTGTTTAATTTTCACGCCAAAACTTTACATCTTATCACATCGGATGTTTGGACACATGCATAAAGTATTAAATATAGACTAAAAAATAACTAATTACACAGATTGCGAGTACTTTGCGAGACGAATCTTTTAAGCATAATTAGTCCATGATTTGACAATAAAGTACTGCAGTAACACACGCTCTAATGACGGATTAATTAGGCTTGATAAATTCGTCTCACGGTTTACTGACGGATTCTGTAATTTATTTTTTTATTAGTATCCAAATACCCCATACAACAACCTCATATGACACCCAATATGACATCCAAAACTTTACACCCTGGAACTAAACAAAGCCTAACATCCCAGATCAGAGCTAGAACAGAAAACATAACACATTCTAAGAGGATACTACCCTTGCATGGACCGCAAAAAAGCCCATCTAGCCGTACTCTATTATCCATCACAGACACAAAAGATAGCAAGAAGCATATCACTTTCCCCCACTTCCTCCAAGACCAGGGAGAGGCTACATCGATCGGTAGCATCTTGCCCTCAGTGTTGCTGTTCATCATCTTCCTCATCCTGTTTCAGCAGCGGCTTGTTGCCTGGAGACTTCTTGCTTGTCAGCTTGATGGCGATCCGTAGCATGGTATTGACTCCCTCCTCCAAATCTTCCTGTCTTAAGCTTTGTAGAGTCCTGCCCAGTAGCTCATTACGGCACATGCATAGCTTTTGTTGCCCCTTGTGGCATTGTCAATATGGTTTCAGTGTGTTTTTCGCTTCGCTTAGTTCATATGGTTATTGTGCGCTGTTTCCTTTACTAATGCTTGGCGTTGCATATACTGTTCTACATTAAGTTTGTTCAATTTTACAGGTCCTTGAAGATAAACCTGATCATTCACGGTGGACTGTGAAGTACGAGGTCCTTGGGTGGGATGTAGAATTTTCTTGGCTTGCACGTAACATGACAGTAAGTATGTGCTTTTACAAGGCTGCTATCAGTTTACATGTGAACATTCATCGCTTCGCTGAAAAGACAAGCTAAAAAGTATTGTTCGCTGATTTGTTGTGAGAGAAAAATATTGAAAAAGTACGGCTGAACAAGTGGTGATCTCTTGAAGGTCTTCCTAATAGGTAAGTATTACAGAATATGCGGCTATTGCATACATAAATTAGTCCTCGGTACTTCTATTTCATAACAGCATTTTTCTTCACTTGATTGGGTTTAGTACAATAATTTTTGTGAGTAGCCTGTGGTTTTGAGTGCTTTGCCTTTTTTCGAAGCTTTGACGCCCTGGAAGTTAAAAGTAAACAATTTTGCTTGTGGCAGAGGTGTTGTCCGGTTCTTCCCCAAAAGATCATCCTCTTGTAGAGTACAAGTGAGTATTCAGCCCTGTGAATTTGTGACATTTGTTTTTAACTTCAGGTGATATGTTTCCTTAAAACATGATCTTCCTTGTCATTACTAAACGCAGCTGACAGTGGCATATGAAGTTCCTGAAATTTTTGCCCCAGTTGCATCAGTACGTATGCATAAATCTAATGCTTGCATGGCAAATCCTTGAACTAACCATCCAACTATCATTCACCAGGCACTAAAACCATTTCTGGAAAGCTTTGCTTCTCAAAGGTTTAGAACGCTTTGCCACATTTGCCAAGGAGCGTAATCACAAGATACCTCAGGCTACTCCTCTGTGTTCACCCTCTGTCGTGGAGCGTGCTCTGCTCTGCTGAGCGCTCGTGGGTAAGGAAAAAAATTGAAGCTTTTCGAGGGTTCCCAATGCAAATCTCATGACTTAACACGGTTTAATTAGGGAAAAGTACAGGGACCTAGGTGGTTTTCCTTTTTCTTTTATGTTCTAATCGGCTAACAGCATTAGCGATTCATTCCCCCAACTATATCCATTTCACATATTTAAGTATTTTTATCATTTACTTTCAGATACTCATGCTCCAAATCTCTATTGGCATCTGTATAATAATATTTGAGAAACCAGATCACGCAAAGGTTTATTGCCACCGATTAAAATCCATGCACAACGCAAAGGTTTATTGCCACCGATTAAAATCCATGCACACGTCTATAAACGCTGTTGCCGATTTTCAAATTTTCAAAAATATATGAAAATACATATCAATAACATCCGTTGTTGTATGCTACTTATCCTCAAAAAGTAAAAAGATTAATCAACAATAGATCCAACTTCTACACAACTGGTTGCACCCCTACGCGGCTGCGTGGCAACGCCGCACATTGTTTCTAGTATTTATGAAACATAATAAATATCATTAGATTAATTGTTAAATATATTTTCATAATAAACTTACTCGGTGATAAAAATATTGCTAAGATTTTGTTATAAATCTAATAATTTTTTTTAAAAAAAATTAACTGGCACAAAACTCAAAACGACACTTGTTTTAGGATGGACGGAGTAGAACATATAGTTAAAGTTAATTTTTATCTTCAACGTACTCAAAAAAAAAGCATGGTTTAATCTACAACACACTACATCGAATAAATTAGTTACTTTCGACCGATAGGAGAGATAAAAGACCATTTTACCCTCGGGTCTTCTGCCCCCTGGTAATTCGTTTTCTATATATTGGAATTGATAACGCTACAGAACATATGTCCGAAATCTTAAAAAATCAGACGTTCGGCTCCACGCTCGCTCCAGCACAGCGGCCGCCCTAACAGGCCCAACTACGCTCTCTCCTCTATCTACTCCATCTATATTGCGACAGCCGACAGAAATCCCCAACTCCTCACTTCGCTCGTCGCGGCTCACTGTGCCGTCCGCCCGCCCAAAGCCGCCTTGTGGTGGCACCTCCATCCTGCGACGAGCCACACCACATCTACCGCCGCGTCGTACTCCATCCCCCGCTGCGCCCACTCCGCCTCGCCGCGTCGTGTACGATCACTGCCCCTACGCGCCGTGGCCCATCCCTTGCCGTGTCGAGGTGTTGTCGACGTCGTTGTTCCCCACCAGGAGCTCATGGCCGCTGTTGACGCTGACGCCGCTGCGATGCTCGACCTTAGCTCGCAATATCATGAGATCCGGAGTGGCCAGACCCAGAGTAGGCTTCTCCAACTGCACCTCGCGCTCCCTTTCTTCCTCGGATGTTGCAAGCATATGTTTCAAGTGTTTTATATGTATATTGGAAGTGTTTCATGTGGATGTTTTCAAGGTAGATTGGGATGTTGCATATATTGCAATGGCTATACACGTATGTTCCAAGCGTCTGTTTCAAATGGTTCAGCTGTTTTAGACGGATGTTGCACGTGTTTTATCTGGGTGTTGCATATGTTTCACACTTATGTTGCAAATGTTTCATCCGAATGTTGCATATGTTTTCAAACATATGTTGTAATTGTTTAATCTATATGTTGCATATGTTTTGCAATGGCTACACACATGTGTTCCCTCGTGTTCCAGACATATGTTGCAAGTGTTTCAACTGTTTCGGACGTATGTTGCAGATGTTTTCTCTAAATGTTGCAAAAGTAAATCTGTCGTTTGCACATGTTGCAGTGGACCTCATCTGCTGCAGCTACTGGGTCCGCATGCATGTGCGCAAGAAACCGTGCGGGCGCACATCGGACGGAGCGGGTGTGGGACACGGAGCGGTGCGGGACTCCACGTGAAGCATGCGTGCGGCGCGGGCATCTAGATGCTAGCTCTCATTCAAACGTCCGAACGCTAGCCTTTCTCTCTTGGAATACAGCTTTGGGATCTAGCCAAACATAAAAATTACCATTTTCAACAGGTTTACTATTTTTGTATTCATTAATTATTATGAATATATAGAAAAATCACCACCCAACTGTTTTCGGTTTGTATATATACCGTTTTCAGCCATTTTCACACCTAGACGTGTGGAGGGGCACCGGCGGCTGTGACCTGTGACTGAGAGGGAGGGCTTTGACTCTCGCTTTGACCATATCTGCCCAGTCGGCCAGTGAAATCCCTCCGTATCCGTGCGAGTCAGGATGATGCGTGACTCTCCCTGCCTGCTGCTGCTGCTACTACTGTCTGCTCGTGCAAATTCACAAGCAGCAGGTGAGAATTGACGCAGGTCGCAGGGTGAAAATGAACGCTGACGCGATCGATGAAGTGACAAGTGGTTACACCTTTTGGGGTTTTGACGACATGCATCATGCAATAGTTTTAGGCCTCGTTTGGTTAAAAAAATTTTGTAAAATTTTTCAGATTCTCCGTCACATTAAATTTTTAGACACATGCATGAAGCATTAAATATAGATAAAAAATAAAACTAATTACATAGTTTAGACGACATTTATGAGACGAATCTTTTAAGCCTAGTTAGTCTATAATTGGATAATATTTGTCAAATAACAACGAAATTGCTACAGTAGCATTTCCCAAAAAATTTCAGGAACTAAATAGCCCCTTAGTGAGGTGACCACTTCTCTTATGCCATGTTTAGGTTCCACCCAAAAACTTTTCACTCAGTTACATCGAATGTTTGGACACATGTATAAACATTAAATGTAGATAAAAAAACTAATTGCACAGTTTGTATGAAAACCGTGAGACCAATCTTATAAGCTGAATTAGTCCATGATTAGTCATAATTGCTACAGTAACACACTTGTGCTAATGACAGATTAATTAGGCTTAATAAATTCGTCTCCTAGTTTCCAGGCGAGTTATGTAATTAGTTTTTTTATTAGTATCCGAACACCTCCTTCTAACATCTCATAAAACATCCGATGTGACACCTAAAAACTTTTTATCCAGTCACTAGACAAGGCCTTAATCTTCTGCCCGGTAACTTTATCCCCTTTAGGGCATGTTTGGAAGCCCGTAATCTACGCAAAACCCCTATAAATTATGGGCCCCAATTTTTTCCAGCTCAAGATGGAAATCGCTGCTTGGAAGACCGGTGAGCCCACTAAAATTACACTTGTTTTGGGCTAAAACCGTCGGAAAAAAATAAAGATATGTGGAGGCTTGAAAAAAATGATAAATGTCGGGCTCCTCGAGCGACGGTTCCTCCTCTTTGTCGTGTTGGCGTGCTATTCTCCGGTGGATCCTCTCCTCCCCGCTCTGTCAGGCTCACCACAGAAGCATTGCAGCCGCACCCCTCACCTGTGATGAGCCCATGGCCGCGCCTCTCTCTCACGAGCTCGGCATCACCCCTCTCCCATGTGCTCACCGTTGCGCCCCTCTCCCACAAGCTCAGCCGCGCCCTTCTTTCGACGACATCGCGACGACTGCTGGACTAGGAGAGGGCTCTCAGATTTGTGGCGATGGGAGCGAGGCGGCGCCTCTCGCACCATCCCACGTCCGTCTCAGCGGTGGCGGTGGCGGTGGCGATCGCAACCCCGATTCCGAGCACCGTCTCGGCGATGGCGCCCGATTGCGCGTCCTTCTATAGCAGTGCTGTGGCCGACATGCTCACTGAGGCGCTAGCCGGAGAGAACGCTCCTGCCATGCTGAGCGGCAACGGGAGTAGCGGGTTGGTGGTGGCGTCACCAGACATGATGGGTAGCATCCTACATCCTCAGCTACGGTCTCTTGGTGTAGAGGGTGAAGTCGCCGATGTCGTCCTCACCGGCTACAAGGTCATCGGCCTGGGACTGTGGCAGCGCGCGAGGTGGTGCCGTGGTGGGCATGCCCCTGGACGTTAGAGGCCACCATCACCATGTTCATGGATTTGAATATTAGCTAGCTTATTTTTTATCAAAACAAGAGGGGTGGGTCCCCTACTGTGCTTTATTAAGAATGCATAAAAACAAATCCACAACAAAGTCTCAAGAGACAAAAAGAAAATAAGAAAGATTACACATAGGCTTGTAGCCATGAATCTATTTGGGGCTGATATTTTATTTTTGCTCTTAGAATAACTAGAGCAAACTCAGCCTTGAAGATGAATTTGCAATGCTGGATCGAAGCCGGAATGTTTCTGAAGATGGCGTCGTTCCTGACTGTCTAGATGGACCAACACATGGTGATCACTATTTCCATGAAGAATGGTAACCTGATCTGATCTCTGAAGCTTATAAAGACTTGTAAAAGATCAGAGTGTGCCGGCGGGAGCAGATTCAAAGTGTTCCAAAGAGGCTATGGCAAAAGGGAAATCAACCAGCAATGAAGTAATGTTTCTTCGGTGGCATTTGCACAGTGGATGCAGTTGTAATCTGGGAGAAACATATTCCTGCATCGAAGCAAATCACGAGTACTTAGGCGATCTTTCAACACCAACCAAAAGAAGAATTTCCTTTTGTTCTGGCATGCGGAATTCCAAAGCCACTGATAGGCCCTATCAATTGAACTGTGACCAATGAGCAGTCGATAAGCTTTGCTTGATGAAAAAATTGGGGAGCCCCAAGTGTAAGACCACTGATCAGCACATTGATGGGTATCCATGCTGAAAACTAGATGCTCAACTTCTTGAAACTGTTCATAAGCCACTTCTGAAAGTGGAAGGTGAAAGATTGAATACAGACGAAGGCATTCTTAACAAAGGAGTATAATTCTGGGTAAACTTGACTCAGAATTCGGTTGTCCCAGAGATTCAGCCAAAAAAAGACAAGATTTACCATCCTGGACATGTGGTGCAGCCATACCTTTGAAGGAGTCTAATTGTTTTAAGACATCTCTCCATGAAAGCCCAAGTTTGGTTTTGGTAATTAATGACACCAAGTTGCTAATGTTATTGTATCAAGTGGAATGAGTTAGGCATAAGCAACATATGTGATGAAGGAGCATGTGGCATGAAGTGATGGCCACAAGGTCACAAGAGGTGGAGATGCACATAAAATGATGATCAAGGTGATCAAGCATGTGGAGATGGACATGGAACAAAGTGATCAAGGCAAAGGTATAAACCATAGGGTTTTTCTTTTGCCGGTCTAAGATGAGTAGAGAAGTGATTGACCGGGTTTAGGATACATAGTCGACTATCAAGAGGGGGCAACCACGGTTAGCTCGAGAATCAAGTGCCACTAGATCAATGTCTTGAGCATATGCATTAGGATCTAGTTGAGAGCTAATATAACCCTTTGAAAATGTTTATGAAATGCTAACACACATGTACATGGTGGTGTACACTTGGCGGTGTTGGCACATTTACGAAGGCGGTGGAGTTTGAGCAGTAGAGATGGTTTGGGTTTCTCTCTCCCTCTCGCCGAGCTTGCGAGCGCGGGATTCAGGCGTTTTCGAGGAAATGAAATGCCTATTTTCCATTGCACCGGAGGCGAGAAAAGGTGGCGAAAGTCCGGAGTGTTTATCACTGAAAAACTTCAACCGGACGTGGTCCAGGGTGGACCTGCGCGTCTGGTCAGCTCTAGTCGAGGGCAGAGGCACATCACGCCTAGGGTTTGTGACCGAACGCTGGTCTAGCTCGACCAACACGTCCGGTCAGTTCATTTGGGCGCAGAGGAAAGATGCACGCAGAGCGCGCGACCGACGCGTCCGAAAGTCCCCGGGACCGGAGCGTCCGGTTAGCTTTGACTTGTGTGGCTTGGTGGCGTGACGCGATCAGACGCGGTGGCGCATCCGGTCACGTGCGACCGGACTCGTCCGATCGCGCGGGGAGCTCTCTAGACTCTGATCAGACGCCGGGTGCAGCGCGTCCGGTCATTTGGTGAAGCGCGTCCGGTCACGGCAACGGCTCTCTTTGACGCGCACTATTGTTGCTTGTCTTGTAGTGACTGGATGCGTCTGGTCACCCTGACCGGTGCGTTCGGTCATCACGTTTTTCACTGCGTTGTCCGGTAACGGCTAGTTGCTTACCCCTTCGCTATAAATAGATGGTGGCCGGGTTTGGGGAGTTCGCTCTTGCACATTTGAGATCTTGAGACATCCTTTGAGCTAGAGAACAACCCCTCCACTCATCTCTTTGCTTGTTTGCACATCTTGAGTGAGATTGAGTGAGATTCAAGTGCATTACTTGAGAGTTGCATTCTAGAGGCACTTGATCTTCGAGTTGTTATGGATTTCTTGTTACTCTTCCGTGTTTTCCGGCGCGGTAGACGGCTTGGAGCAGCGGAGGTGATTGAGCTCGCAATTGGAGATTGTTGGGGCCCTCACCAAGTGTTGTAAGGGGTTCTTGATCCTTTCCCATGGGAGTTCACGAATTGGATACTCTAGTGGAGCTCGTGGCTTGGAGGATCCCCATCTTGTTTGCGGTTGTGCGGCGCCCGCCGAGGGCTCGACTCTTGATAGTCGATTAGCTCGTGAACCGACAAGTGGGTGTATCGCCACAACGGGGAGTAGCTTGCCGGGAAGCAAGTGAACCTCGGGATAAATTCTTGTGTCGTTCTCTTCCCGAGGATTTCTCTTGTGTGATTGATTGATTGGTTCTTCTCATCTCTACACGGTGGTATAATCACTCAAAGCTCTTCTCTCGTGTTACTCCTTGTTTCTAGCTTATAGTTGTTGTTGTGTTTAGTGGATAACCTTGTACTAGACTTGTGTAGGTGGCTTGCTTAATTAGTTAGAGCTAGTGCTTTTTGCTTCGCCACCTTTTGTACTAACACTTGTGGTTAAGTAAATCTTGTAGAAGTTTTAATTAGGCTATTCACCCCCCCTCTAGCCTTTTTGGACCTTACACTCCACCAGAAATAACTTCGAAGATTACTGTTGGGCATTGGCAATCTACCATCTGCATAAAACCTGCTCCAAACCAGTTTTACCCAAGGGATGTCTAAGCCATTAAAGAATTTATGTAAATGCTTGAGAAGCAGACATTCACTGTGGGTCTGCAGGTTAAGCACTCCAAGTCCCCCTTCTTCCTTTGGAACACAAACCATAGGCCAAGCAGCTTTAGGAGGTTTCCTATTATTGGCATCAGACCCACACCATAGGCAGTGTTTATGAAATTTATCAATTTGCTTAAGGATAGTTTTAGGCAAAAGATAAATGCTAGCAAATGCTGGGAGAGCTGAAAAGACTGCATTAGTAATTTCGAACCTGCCTGCATGACTTAAGAAGGATGAAACATTTACTAATCTTCTCTCACATTTAGTGACCAGAGGCCAAAAGTCTGCATCCGTGGGTTTGGTGATACTCAAAGGTAAACCCAAACAAGTAAAGGGTAAAGTACCTTCGGAACAACCAAAAGTAGTAGCAAGAAGCTGAACTCTGTTATCTGAGATATTGATAGGTACCATAAAGGATTTGTCAAAGTTTACTTTGAGTCCAGTTGATTCCCCCAAACTGTTGTAGTAGATTCTTTAGAAAAAGCAATTGAGAAATATCAACTTGCATGAAAATGAGTGTATCATCAACATATTGTAAGATGGGGAAGTCTCGATCATGCTGAAGGGGTATAGGAAGCTGTAGATCCCCATTGGCACAAGCTGTATTGAGCAAGGTCTGCAAAAAATCATCCGCTAATAAAAAAGATGAGGTGATAAAGGATCACCCTATTTGACACCTCTTCTGTTGTGGAAAACTTTTCCATGCACTCCATTGAGCAAGACAGGTCTGGTACCAGATTCAAAAATCATTTTTATCCAATTAATCCATTTGGGAGGGAAACCTTTACTTTCCGTAATTTGGAGCATCAACTGGTGTTCCACCTCGTCAAAAGCTTTTTCAAAATCTAGCTTTAGAACGACTATTTCCTTTCTGGACAAATGACACATGCAAATGTTCTCCTGTATGCGTCAATGCTTCATAAGAAGCTGTCTCGCCTTCCAAAGAAGAAACTTACTGCTGAAAAGATATACCACCATATCCTTATGCACAACCTTATAGGTGAAATGATATTACAGGTGAAAATCAGTACCACGCTTCCAACAAAGATCCTTAGGCTGTGCTGAGTCTGTCTATCTAGCACCCATATGTTTTTAGGAGTTCCACCACATGAATTTTTTTAGCCATAGGATGAAGATCCAACAGCCTCCACCTCTTCTTCTACCTCCAGACAATCACAGATCACAGATCACAAGAAACAATTTTTTTCTATGAAAGGACACATCACAGATCATAATTTTTTCTATAGAAGGACAAATCACAGATAAAGAGGAGGAGAGGCCATGGTCTCGCTGTCCTGCGAGCTCCGGCGACGGGCCATGGAGGTCCAGCGAGCTCCGGCCGCAGCTTCAAGGGAGGTCGAACGACGCGACGAGGGCACACGGCGGCGTGGGCGTGGTGTGGGCGAGGCGACAGCGCGATCAACGGCGGAGGTCCGGCCTGGCCATGGCACTGTCCGGTCGCGCTGAGGGAGGGACGCGGTCGCGGTGGGCTCGCCGGCGTCGGGGAGGCGCGCCGTCGCCGTCACGTTGCTGGCGGCGCCATCGCCTGAGGCGGAGGAGAGGAGGAGCATGCACGTCGGGGAGTCAGGGAGCGCGACGCGATGGGCGGGCTCCACATGTCGGCGGCCCCAAAAAATCATGTGTTGTTGGCTCATAAAACACACGGTGTGCGTTAGTATTTCCGTAATAAATAGAGTTCTTTTGGATCACCAAGCCGGTCAACACTCGATGCAACAGTAACGGCACTTGCTCTCCATGAGCTTGTTGCAGTGAAGTTATCCAATGAGCTTTGCTTACTTTGATGCTCCTGAAGTGTATAGAAGCACAGACATTTTTTCCCCTTCCTAGGGAATGTTAAAGCACAGAGATGAGACACAAGAACGGATAAGCCTGTTTCACGAAACGGCGGCCCATTTAATTAGTTGGGTTACCTGTTGGCCCATCTGAATATAGGCACGGATGCTCATTATGGATCGACCCAGTAGTACTACTCAGGAGGCCAGGACTACTCCACAACGTTCCAATTCTTCAGCCCAGCAGCATTCTGCAAGTCAGTATCGACGTGACTCCCCAGCCCTCACATAAAAGAAAGCAACCATCCTTTCCTAATAACTTAGGATTTATTTGAATGGACTAAAGTTAATTATTAGTCATAGTGAAAAATTAACTAACCAAAACTTGTTTAGCCACTACTAAAAAAAAGGGCAAAGACTACCCGTTCCAAATTAAAAGCCTCATCAGGACTTTAGAACCGATAATGTGTGCTTGACAAAGATGGTGAGGACTAGCACTGCTGATCCTACAACCAGCAGTGATAAGGTCTTTAAAAAAACAAAAAGAAAAACAACATGGATCTAAGCCTGCTCGCTGCCGTCGTTACTCCAGCATCAGCCGAGCCACCGCCTGCCACTACCCCCCATGCTCGAGCCACCTCTGCTCTAGCAAGGCTCTTGCCGCCCCACGCCCGGGCTGTGGCCCCTCTAGCAAACCTCCCGCCACCCCACGCCCGAGCCGCCGCCTCTTGGTCCATTTGGTCCTTACAACTCTCCTGGAAGCCATGTCGTAGCCTGGCCTGGTCACTTCCAGTAAATTATCTAAATATGTGATGTCTTCGAGGCCTTTTTCTTGCTTGTGCCAGAAAAGCCTCACCATGTTGTGTTTTTACCTCAATTTGCAACATGTTAAAAAACATAATAAGTTGTATTACAAGATTAATGTTAACACCAAGTGGCATAAACTTTGTGATATAGAAGCATATTGAAAGGGTGCATCTACTCCTATCATGAGCTTTCACTACAACATGACACCCCCTTTTGCAACGCAAATATGCGTTGCTAAAAGTATATATATGTATTGACATGGTCTATACCAACACATCTAATATGCGTTGCTTAAAGTGGCGTTGCAAGGGTCTATAGCAACACTTATTTATGTGTTGGTAACACATACTAATAACCGTTGCAAAGTTGCAACACATAATGACGGGTTATGGCAATGTTTACATGCGTTTGTACAAACCATCGGCAAACTATTTCTATGGTTTTTTGCAACATATTGATTTACTTTGTTGCAACATTTATATATGTTGCAAGGAATAAACCATTAAATCATTAATATTATAAATATTTATTTTTTAAAACAAATATAGGGATAATACTAGTACAATTAATTTAATGTAAAATGCAAGAACATTCGACAAAAAATAAGCACACTGAGCCATATAATATAAAGAATTTATTTCATTACAATGAAAATCATCTACATAATTCATGACACAATTTTTTGTTCAGAGTACAAATTCCTATGGGAGTCAAATATAAAACATAAAGGATCCCTCTTAGAATGCCAGCCCTCCTTTCTCCTTCCTTCTATTTAGTCTAGCGTTCCGCTGATGTGATCATCCAGTCAAATATAAAACATAAAGGATCCCTCTTAGAATGCCAGCCCTCCTTTCTCCTTCCTTCTTTCTAGTGGGTTTTGCCAAGCTCGATCTTCGTGGTCGTTTTGACAAGAAGGGACTTTAGAGAGACTCAAGACCTTTGTCGTCTCCTCAAACAAGGAGGACATAGGCACGCCTTGGTGGTGTGGCCAAATCTCATATAAAATCGGGTGTTCTTGTGTTTGTGCTTGTTCTTCACTTGTTCTTGCTCGATTTATGTGTTTGTGAAGTTGCAAGGGTGTTTCAACCTGTGGAATATGTTTATCACACCCATCTACACTTGTGGTGACCCTAGGTCTAAGTTTCTTTAGTCAAATTTGTAGATCTGTTGATTTCTGTCTCTCTCAAGACTAGAAATTAGGGCCCATGCCCCGATCAAGGTAAAAAAATTCCAAACTGGACATAGATTCTTTTAGCGACTTGGAAGAGAGAGACGTGGAAATTGTGGAGATATAGCTTGGACTCAAAATCCAAGACTAAATTGTGCTCACATATTGGATCTACTCTCGTAGACATGATATAGAACAAATAATTGTCTTGAGTGACCTAGGAAACAATAATACAATTCAATATATTGTATAAGTTGGTTTTACACATGTATTTAATGCTATCCTAGTGAAATTAGGATAGTATTATATATCAAGGGCGGGGCTAGGGGGCCTTATCGGTGTTAGCTGACCCCCTAAAAAATTTGGCAAACCTTTATGTACTGTTAGCTAGTGTATTTAGGTGATGATTAGTGGAGCATGACCCCAATGGCTTTGTTGTCTGGCTTCGCCTCTGTTAGATATAACATCATGATCGGACCTCTGATTGTTAAAATGTATAGCAGAGCTTCTACCTTGGTTTTGGAATTTCTTTGAAAAATCTATTCATTTTACCACCCTTAAGAAACCATTAGGTTATTAGAGAAAACAATAGATAAGACCAAAGGCATGGACATCACACCTTGTTGTTTTATATACACGCATAAGGAACAATCACAGCCTAAACTTCATTGGCTGACATATGAACTGATTATTATTTCATATCAATCATAGAAATTAAATCTAGGTACAATCATCACACTAATTAGTAAGGCTGTACCAACCAAGAAAGACAATTGAAGTGACGGAGACTAAACCCTACCATCATTCACAGGACCGTAGCTAGGACGACCTGCTCTTGATGAACTCGAGGCAGTCGGCGATGGCCTCTGCGTAGGAGCTCTGGTCCCTCTCGGGTAGCCGGGCGCGGCGACACGGCGCAGGCCCTGATGGCGCTCTCGGCGCCGACCACCTGCAGGCGGCCCTGCCACCGGGGCGGCACCTGAGTTCCTCGACGCTCCGGAGGAGCAGTCCGACGATGCCGGAGAAGCGCAGGCGTACCCGGAGCAGCAGGCGCAGCCGGACGCCGCCATGGCGCACTCGCAGCCCCCAGCGGCCACGCCACATTCCCAGCTTCCGGCCGTGGCAGCTTGCCTGCTGGCGGATCATGGATTGCCGTTTCTGCACAGCGCTGGTGATCAGATGGAGCAGTGCACGCGTTTGCTTGAAGGCGATAGAACTATGCTTATATACAGTGGCACGGCCATGGGTAGCTGCAGTGTTAGGTCAGGAGAGTAGGTGATCTGACCAGGTGCAGGTGGTAGGCCAGGGTGTGATGCCGGACGTACACACAGCAGATGGACCAACGAACGTAATCACCGTTTTCAGAAAAATGTCGCCATGCATATGGAGCTATGTGCACTCAGTATATAGCGATGTACGGTGACTCACTTCAACGATACAAGAAAAATTTGAAGACTATTCAGCACGGTTTATTTAGAAAAGATGGATCAATGCCACGTTATTCATCTGGTACCTTGGTGTTGTTGGAATAATGACCTTTTCCCTTCTAACCGCAAAGTCGATCTATGGATGTGTTTGGTTGCAGTCTCAAGGTGTTTGTTAGTTGTACGTGTCAACAGGTTAACAAAGCAGGCTGAACAGCAAAAGTGGGATCAAGATCGAAGATCTAGTAACTCATTAGCAACCAGCAACCAAACTTTCAAGTCCACAACCAACAACAAAATGAATGAAATCGCCAAGCAATGCAAGTTGCCAACAAGCTGGCACTTGCTGAATTTAGGCATGAGATATGTACGTATGCACGGGGTATAGCATAGACATTTCGCCATGGAAAAACATACGTACGGTTCTCCACCAGCCGCGAGTGTGAGGACAAGGTTCATCACAAGGCACCGATCGGTCGTACAGGAGCTTTGGCTGCGAGCTAGCTCGACAGGTAGGGCGGCACGGCGCGGCAGTTCGCGCGACGGCGACGCCGCATCGGCCGGTAGCTAGTAGAGCCCTCCGCGCCGAACGCCGATCCGGCTAATTTCCCCCGGGAACGGACGCCCGGCAAGAGAGACACGCCGCCGGACAAGCGCAGGTGCCCACGGCCGGCCCCCTGCCGCGCACAATGCATGCATTTTGCCCCCCTGTGTCGATGCATGGCTGCGTGCGGCGGTGCGGCGGCAAGAGTACACTCTGCGAGTGTTGGGAGCAAACACGACGAGCTCTCGCCATCGCATCGGTGCACGCTGCCGCCGCGGCAGCGACACCGTACCGGACCTGCGCGACGCATCCGCGCGCGAGACGTTTCCATGCACGGCCCCACGGTGAACTTGCCCCGTTGTCCCGGTTCCCAGGTCGTCGCCGGTCGATTCATCATCGATCGGAGACGAGACGGTGCACCAGTTCGCACGAGCAACTTCAAAAAAAGTTACAGTGTATTAAGCGTAATAAAAACGATGATTTACTTGAAATTATTAGTCCGGCAGTCGTGATATAGTATTTTTCTCTCACAATAAATGAGTGAACTATTGCTTCTCAGCGAACCAAACAGATGTGGAATACTCGGTGGCAAGTCATGTCAAACATAGTGGAAGAAAAACGTGCCATCGTTTTGTCATTTTCTGCCACCATAGGGCACGGAGCATAGTGCATATGTCTAGCACTAGCGTGCGAAAGTAAGACTACCCGCACTCATGGACCTCTATATTCATCCTCTATACATCCTAGTCAGCAAGATTCTCTCCTCTATACTCAATTCTCTCGCACCCATCCATCCTCTATATCATCTTCTATCCACTCTATCCACTATGGGACCCACTTATCACTTTATCTAAATATATCCATGTGTGATCTAGTTTTGAAGGATTTATTGAGACGAATTTAATGGTGAAATCGAAATTTAATTTGGATTTTTGGTTTGTGAGTTATAGTATTTTTTCCTTTGTTTAGCTAGTGGGGTCCGCCACTGTAGAGTATAGAGTAAGCACAGTACTACTCTAAATATAGAGTGAGAGAAAAGATAGAGTATCGTTTTAGAGTACCCAGTGTAGCAGTTTTTACTCTATATTCATACTCTAAAGCTTTAGAGTATCGTTTTAGAGTATCCACTGCGGGGTAGTCTAACTGGAGGATGCCGATTTCAGCTGGTCATAGCTAAGTGAGTGATGGATGCCCTGCCCTGACATATATAATTCCTTCCTTTTGTATCAATTTACAATTCCATGTTTAATCGGAGGATGCTGACTTCGTTAGGATAAGACTTTTGACCATGTTTAATTTATTACCGTTTGATTTTTATATAGTATGATTTAAAAATGGAATATTATATATTAGTAAAAAAAATTTGATCAAAGGCTTGTTCCAGCAAAACAAAATTGATGAGTGTACCTCAATCCAACAATACCTCCACCGACCATCTAAGTGATGACAATCACCAAGAGTAACAATTTTTTAATAGTACCTCAATAAAATCCAAGTAAAGAACATCGGTAGCACTCAAGGCTAACTCTCAATATTCACTTCTTGGATTGGTGTAAGGACCAAATGACCCCAAGAGGGAGGTGGATTGGGGATCTAAAATTTTAACCACGACAAACCTTAGCGTATGCAATTCTATCACACCCCATTTGCAGCACTTGTCTAAGGACAAAAAAGATTCGCAATAACATCAAGTCCTTATGGCCATCATACTAAACATGTCTTTAGCAAAGGGCACACTAAAATATAGTCCTTGGTTGCGAATGGAGCCAAGCACACAATATTATGCAATATAATCCTAATAACAAAGAATTAACTCATCTTTGTTTCCAAAGTTTGTAAAGGGGCGAGGGAAAAGCTTATATCTATGACTAATTACCAATATAAATGATATAAATTTTGATATTATAATTATATGCATCATCTAAATTATTTAAAAGTTATCGCTATGAGTAATGGCACTATATTAAATTTAATACTGCTAATGCTATATAAAGGTTAAGTTTAATTCGTTTTAATATGGCTCGTCATATTGGTTTTATTATCATTTAGTGTCTTTATATTGATGAAGTTGGTTTTATATATTTTGATAATTTAATAATAAATGTTTATATATATTGAAATATTTATTTATATTTAATTGTTGAAATATTTATTGTTATTTTTAATGAGTTGCCTTTATCTACATGTGTTATATACTTATATACTCATATTTTAAATCCTTACATGTATAATGATTTTGTTCTACGAAATCTATCAATAAACCAAATATATATTTGTTACCTTCAAGATCAAATAGATACCACATTTAATAATATTTGTTTCTGTATTTAATTTAAATTTAAAGGTGGTAAATACTGCTATCCGAATTTGATTTGCAAGTATGGACCGTCCCAATCCATCGAGGCCTTGTTTAGATTGTAAATTTTTTTAACTCTAGATACTGTAGCACTTTCGTTTGTATTTGATAATTATTGTCCAATCGTGGACTAACTAGGCTTAGAAGATTCGTCTCGTGATTTACTACTAAACTATACAATTGATTATTTTTTACCAATATTTAATGCTCCATGCATACGTCAAAAAATTGATGTAATGGAGAAAGTGAAAAAAACTTGAAATTTGGGACCAATCTAGACCAGGCCCAAGATTCGAAGGCCTCCTCTTTTCGGCGCTGAGCGCTGAGCGCATGTGCTCGGACAGCTCGGTGCTCCATAGCATCAGTGACGTGATCCTAAGCTAAGCTCATCCATTTGGAATGTACTAGGAGTAGGTAGGAATAACATAGGATGTCCTCCAAGGACTAGAAAATCTGAAAATGCCCATGGCCGTGTTTAGATGCCGAATTCGGCCGGCTGAATGGGTCTGTACCAATTTGTTTGTATTTAGTAAAAATTGTTTAAATTTTGACTAATTAGGCTTAAAATGTTTGTCTCGCAATGTACAACAAAACTGTGTAATTAGTTTTTAATTTTATCTATATTTAGTACTCCATATATGTGTCGGTTTTTTGATTGTGATGGGAATCTTCTTTTTTATAGTAGAATTTAGAGTTGAAATTTGGCATCTAAATAAGGCCCGTCCTGTGGACTGTGGACTGTGGCGCACGTAGGCACTAGGCAGGATCGCGGTAGTCAGTCGTAGGCTGAAGATGTACGCCGCACGCACGTCGGCACGTACGACTAGCGGATGTACAATATATTCCGCGGCGTGAAGAGCGGCAATCAACGGGAGGCGTATTATTTTTCTAACGCTAATAATTCAGCTAGGCTTGACGGCGTCCGCTTAGCATTCTCTCCACAAATATCACAGCGGCGTGCGGTCACAGCAAAACAACACGTCTGTGTCTGTCTACGGGCTTGTATGTTTGGATTGACTGGTTGTTATATTTCAAAATAAAAAATAGTTATTTAAAGTTTAGTTAACTAAAATTTAGTTAGATGATGTTTAGATCTTAACTTTTTCTGAACACTTATTGACCCTGTTATGTAGGTTTACTCAAGTAATAATGGATTAGTTATTGCAAATTGAGCGTAGCTTAGCTGGTTAGTTTTTTATGGTGGAATTTGTCCACCTAGGTTTTAGTTCTTAATTTGACATGGGTGTTTATATTTTTCTGAATTTTCAGTGTTTTTCTTTCAAATCCTCGACTTGACACAAGTGTTTGTATTTTTCTGAATTTATTTTAGGATTTTCGGCATTTTTTCTTTTAGTGGTAGACGACATGCATGTTAACAGATGATCATAGACATAGGATGTGTATGAGTCTTTACGTCTGTATTGTGATTCTAGACTAATGTTTAACCCCTTCATTAATCTAAATGTGTGACCATAGCTCGGATGGTTTGGGTTCTTTGTGGTAAAGCATGTCCACCGGATTCAAATTCTTGACTTCATGTGGATGCTCACATTTTTCTAAATTTATTCTGATTTAACAGTGTTGTTTTTTTTAACAAGACGTCCGTGACAACTTCGTCAATCTTGAAATCTATCGGCTGAGTCGATGCGGGTGCTCGTATTTTGTTGTTCTTTTAACAAGACGCATGTGGTAACTTCGTCAATCTCGGAACCGTGGGCTGTATATGAGTGTCTACGTCAGTATTGTGATTAGACTAACATTTAACCCTTTCATTAATCTAAATGTGTGACGTAGCTTGAATGGTTTGGGGTTTTTTTGTGGTAAAACATGTCCATCGGGTTTAAATTCTCAACTTGATATGTGTGCTCGTATTTCTGCTAAATTTATTGTAGGATTTAACAGGACGCCAGTGATAGCTTCATCAATCTCGAAATATGTCGGCTGACTCAATACAAGTGCTCGTATAGTAGTATATTTTAGGATGCATTCAACGTCTTCAATCTTGAGATTTTCTACTTAGTCTTTGTTTTTCGAATGTACTCGTAGTGAAAGGATGTATGCTTATGTTCATAGGGATAAGGATGTGTATGTTTGAATATCTATGAGTATTTTGAAAAAAAAACTGATTCTTGGTGCAAAGTGATCAGCCCATAGACTCCCAATCCTAATCCGTGGCGTGATATCCGCTAGCATTTCGCGGTGCGGAGGACCGACAGCCGGCACCGAGCCCACGAGGCCGAGGCCGAGGCCGTTGGTCGGTCTGCGGGCCCTGGCCCCCCTCCAGGCGCGAGCGCCAGCCCGTGGCGCGGAGACAACAGGCTCCCGGCCTGTGGGCGCGGCAGTCCTTTTTCCAATTCCCGTGCGCCGCGGCAGCCGTCCGTGCGGCGGGTGGCAGTACGGCACCTCACCATGGCGTGGCGCGGTGTGCGCCTGTGAGCCGCGGGAGCGGGAGCGACACCACCGGACGACCGTTGGTTCTCGCATAAACCAGCCTGTTATTACCATCGTGAAGTGCACAAACACAAGGGAGCACAAAGCAGGCCGTAGTGTTCACTCAGTAAAGGTACCATTTTTTTTATAAAAGGGAAGAAAAGCCGCCGCCAACAGAGCTAAAACTATCCGCCGATTACTCTACTCGCATTAGGTTATAATACTAGCACATAACACGCGCTCCACTGTACGGGCTAATGAACAGTGCAAAAACAAAAAAAACATGATCAAAGTATGTATGAGTAGTAGCAGCAAAGTGGATACTAACGGTAATGCTCTCCACAGAGTGTCCATCGCTCCGGACGCGCCTTCCTGAGCCTGCGGAGCTCAATATACCTGTTCCCCCTCTGTTATGCGCTCATATGCCAGCGGACCTCACAAATAAACAGGGGAGAATGAGAAACTGCTCGACTGGATTTAGATGCGGCGCTAGCCCCTCTTCTCTCATTGTGCCGCTCTCTCTCCCATTCTGGTTGTTGCTCGCGCTTGTACAGGGTCGGCCGAGCCCGAAGCTCCCCGGTCGCCGTTGCTCCCTTCCTTCTGGCCCTCTCGGGCCACACTCCTGGCTCCACTAATGCCATCTTAGGCTCGTAGTTCCCCTTGTGCATGCTCGTCGAGCAAATCTCGTCGTCGCTCCGTTTTTCCTGCTCGTCGTGGCCACAAGACTGAGCCGTCCCTAGTGGCCCTCCACCTAGCTAGCCACGCTACCTCCGCCTCCACCTCACCTCCCTCCATCTCCTGCACGCATGCGCCGGGGTGGATATCTACCGGCACATTGCCGCCGCTGGTGCCGCCTCTAGCATGTTGTTGGTATGCGCGGCCGGCCCTACACTGAGCCTCCATTCGTCCATGCAGCAAGCAAATAGATGTTGTGCCTGAAAGTGAACGTTGCAAGCATATGTTTCGAATGTTTTAGATGTTTCAGAGGTATGTTGCAAGTAGATCATGATGTTTCATATGTTGCAATGGATGTACACGTATGTTGCAAGCGTCGGTTCGAAATGTTTCACCTGTTTTTCAAACTTATGTTGCAAGTGTGTTTATCTGGATGTTGCATATATGTTTCACACACATATTGCAAGTGTTTTATTTAGATGTAGCATATGTTTTTCAATGGCTTTTCAAGTGTTTTCAGATGTTTTTGCAAGTGTTTTAGACGCATGTTTTAAGTGTTTCATTTGTCTTCAGATGTATGTTGTAAATGTTTCATCTGGATGTTTCAAAAATAGATCGGGGGTTGCTGCTTGGACCCACCTACCGCAGCAGGTGTCCGTCCGGACAGGAAAGTAGAGGGGGCACGAGCAGTCTCCGTGTGGGGTCAGGAGGCGCTGGCAACATTTGAGCAGGCACGGCCCCCACATGGGCGTGCGAAACGGAGTGCAGGTGCGGGTGTCCGAACGCGCTCGTTCATCCAAACGAACGCTAGCACTGCCAGAATAGTAATGAACAACGCTAAATAGTGTTGAATAGAGAAATGAGTAGTATTAAACAGTACTAAATAGTGGTGTGCAGTAAAGGAAACATGGATGCATGAGGCCCTGGAAGGCCTTCATTTTATTCCCGGTTGAGGGATTATTATTATATTAAACAATGCATGAGGACCTAGATGGCCTTCGTTTTATTCCATCTAATGGTTATTATTGTCAATGATGAATAGTGCTGATCAAATATCTGGCTGGATGTTTTCTGATTTTTTCAGGACCTTTTAGGATTAATCATTCTTATAGCATGTCTTGTGACTAATAACGTAGAGGTATACTTAATCCAGTGGTGTGAGCGTGAAGTAGGAGGGGTTTTTTTTTGCGAGAAGTGAAGTAGGAGATTTAAGCTGACATGTCAGAAACTACAAAACGAGTTTGCCTCTCAGGGCCACAGTGCAATCGCGTCATAATCAGCTCAGCTGCCCCCCTCTCCTGTGCTCTTTACAGGGCCAGTGCTACGAGTAAGTAAAAGATGGTTAATTGGATAAACAATCTGGTCTGGAGTAAAGTTGCCGTTACAGCAAAGGTAAAAAGAAATGGGCACTGCGTGTATTACTTTCGCGGCCGCCACAAGTGCCATCCAAGACGATCGACGAAGTGCGTGGCTACGCTAATCCCACAGCAAACAGCGGTGGATACACATACACTGGGGAACAAGTTTTGTTCATTAGCTTGGCATGTGTTTGTTTGGAGCGTCGAATAAAGATACAGAGCAGAGAGCAAGGCGGCTCGTTTTGTACTCCGGTTAGAATACTTCGAGGCCCATGCAGGCGAACTATTTTAGCCTTTTCTGTTAAGTTCAAGCAAACCGAAATGGCTCTGGCAAGGCAAAGCTTGCCCAAACGAGTGAGGCGACACGAGCTTTGCGAAACAACGAAACGTGTGCAGTATTGTTGAACTCATAGGCCTTGCGGTTGAAAAATGAGTGTGCCCCAGATGAATATTATTTGGTGTAAGATCTAGAACAGGGAAAATGACTTTGATAGTTTTCTTAGTAGATTGATCTACTTGTTTACTGAGTCGATTGGCGATTCTTCCTAGGGATGCTCAATTTCTTACAGGCCTCACATAGTTATTCGGGCATAATTATCCATATGCAGTGATCAGGGGTGGAGAAAGGGGACGAGCAGGGGTACATGCCCCCCTATGAATGTGAATTTTCCATTGATTTTTTTAAATTCAAATAAAATTTGAAAACTTAATAGTACTGGCCCCTCCTAAAGTTCAAAAAATCAACTTCCTAACTCCCCCTGGCAGTGATTCTATCATCATTTCGTGTCTCTGCGGTAGTATTCGCCGTTCTTGAGTTATATAAGCTCTAGATGCACTGTGATGCTAAATGTATTAGACAATTCATTGTCCACCTACTCTAAATCCATTGCGATGCTAAATGCATTTAGCATAACAGTGGATCTAAAACTTATATAACTCAAGAACTGTGAACACTACCGCAGAGACATGAAATTATGATAGAATCACTAGATAACTATGCGAGCAGAGGCCGAGGACATGGGTAACGGCTGGTCGAGGCATCCATGCCTTTCCGGAAAGCAACTGTGTCCGTCCGGATTGATGCTGCTTGCGTTCTTCAGGATACCGAGGAACCATGACCCTCAGCATCTAGATTGTATTATTGTAGACTTCATCACTTGACAAGATGTATACATACAGAGGATAAAATACGACATGCACAGTAAGTTATTTTAATTCCTCTTTTGCAAGAGGGAGGGGAAAACAGATCCAGCTCTGACAGAAAGATACCCCTTGAGGCACAGGGGCACACCCAATATTAGATCTACTATAATAATACTCCTATTATACTTCACATCTACAGGTATTATCCACGAAAGCAGCCATTCTACATATTCTTTGTATCTCCAAGATCGGATACCCTATTTGTCATGCTCTCACTAGCTGAGCTTTCTTGGTTCCCATACCGCATCATGACGCTTTGGACATCTTTGTCTGCATTTATTTATGAACTCTTGTTGCCATCTCGCCTACGATTGCGAGTGGTAGGGACGAGGAAAAGTGCAGTTAACGGCCACCCATTCCGTTCCTCCGGGATTCCAGTACAGGCTTTATTTTCCCACGCATCCAGTAGCTTAGCAGCAGTTTCAGGAAGCTGCTGCTTTCATACAACAACTGGTCTCATACACACTTGCCATCCAAACCGCAGTCGTCCTTCCCTTTGTATCTGCGCTGTGCATCCCTGTGTGTGGCTGCGTGTCTGTCATGGCTTCTTCTCCAGGCAGAACCATGTTCTTCCTCGGGCTATCACTGGTGCTACTAGGAGACCTTCGCTGCTGTTCTTGTTCTCAGGTTTGTTTCGGTACAATCAGTACTCCACCAATTCCAATGCAAGCCACTGCTTTGTTGGACCATCTCCAAGATACAGTAGTAAACTCTACTTCACTTCATGAGCTACCCCACTTCTTTCTTGAGGTCTTCCAGTGTTGTAACCCTTTCCAAATGGATGCCAACTTCAGGTGTATGTGGTTTACATGGGCAAAGGGCCGCAGGGCGACAGTGATCGTCGACATGACATCTTGAGGCTTCACCACCAGATGCTGACTGCTGTTCACGATGGAAGGTCCATAACAGATTCGTTTTCATTCCTTGGCTGTCCATACCCCTCTAGCTTCCAGTGCTGTTACATACAGTATCTTGAGTGGATGCTTCCTCTTCACAGCTCGGAGAAGGCGCAAGCATCACACGTCTACACTTACAGCAACGGTTTCCAAGGATTCGCGGCCAAACTGAACAAAAGGCAAGCCATGGAATTAGCCGGTAATTTCACAACACATGGTTTCTAGAGTATGTGTTGTTATATGTATGTAGCACACTGAACAAAAGGCAAGCCATGGAATGAGTCAAGCTGTGACGGCAGTGATGCCAAAAGGCTAATTCTGATGTGCATTTCTTCAGAGATGCCTGGTGTCGTCTCGGTGTTCCCAAACACAAAGCGGAGATTGTGCACCACCCATTCTTGGGATTTCATGGGCTTGTCCACCAATGCAGAGGGTGATGTCCCTGGATTGTCCACCAACAACCAGGAGAACGTCATTGTTGGATTCATTGACACAGGTGAGTAGAATTGCAATAGCATACTCAGTTCAAATTGTACTGACATTTTTCAGTTAGTGTGAATATTTGTTATGTTCTTTCCATCAATGATTCCAGTTGTATTCTAGCTTACAAACTGCCAAGACATGTCAGCGTTGCAACTGGCAGTATGCACCTTTTCCTTCCACATGATGTTTGTGTTGTCATGTTTAACTTAGGCATCAAATGATTGTTTGACCAAAAAGTTAGAAACGAAAAGGATGGCATCAGATTGATAGAAACCTGTCCATCAAAATCATGAAATTCCAGTTAACTGTTTACCTTCACAGGAATTTGGCCAGAATCCCCTAGTTTCAGTGATCATGGGATGCCTCCGGTTCCTAAAAGATGGAGAGGGCAATGCCAAAGCGGAGAGGCAAATTCACCATCAAATTTCACCTGTAACAGGTACATGCTTTAAAATTAATCCACAGTATCCAGTATTGATTTTATAAAGTCACCCATTTGCCCAAATCCAATAGGAAGATAATAGGAGGTAGATATTACCTCAATGGATACCAAACAGAAGAGAGTGGTTCAAGTAAAAATGCCATCAAGTTCATATCTCCAAGAGATAGCTCAGGGCATGGCAGCCATACTGCCTCAATAGCAGCTGGAAGATTTGTCAGAAACATGAACTACGAAGGTTTGGGCACTGGAGGAGGTCGGGGAGGAGCCCCCATGGCAAGGATTGCAGCCTATAAGGCCTGCTGGGATTCTGGCTGTTATGATGTTGACATTCTCGCAGCATTTGATGATGCCATCAGAGATGGCGTCGACATTATATCTGTGTCTCTAGGTCCAGACTATCCTCAGGGTGACTATCTCAGCGATGCCATATCCATCGGGTCATTCCATGCGACAAACAATGGAATACTGGTCGTTTCTTCAGCAGGAAATGCTGGGAGACAGGGCTCAGCAACTAACCTTGCGCCATGGATGCTCACAGTAGCTGCAGGAACAACTGATAGATCATTTTCTTCATATATCAGACTGACAAATGGTAGCTTCATAATGGTAATTTTCATTCTTAGCTGACACCTTCAGTCTTCATTACTTATGCAGTCTTAAGAATACTTCTGAACAATGTGCCTTTCATGAAGGGTGAGAGCTTGAGTACATACCACATGAAAACTTCTGTTAGAACTATTTCAGCTTCAGAAGTCAATGCAGGCTATTTCACCCCTTATCAATCCAGGTAAACAAACAACTATCTCGAAAGACAATCATGATTTCAATTATCAACCAACTGAATTTCTTGTGGATTTTCTGCTAGCTTGTGTCTGGATAGCTCTTTAAATAGGACCAAGGCCAAGGGAAAGATTCTTATTTGCCGCCGTAATGAAGGCTCCTCTGAATCACGTTTATCAACGAGTATGGTTGTAAAGGAAGCTGGTGCAGTTGGGATGATTCTCATTGATGAGATGGAGGATCATGTTGCTAATCATTTTGCTGTTCCTGGAGTCACTGTTGGGAAAGCCACGGGTGACAAAATTATTTCTTATATCAAAAGTACAAGGTTGTCTAAACTTACTATAGGAAGTGCATTTTATTGGCATGCCAATCTTTTATCTAAAGTAAATTCTACAGGCATGCCAGTACAATGATCTTGCCAGCAAAGACGATCTTAGGGTTGCGAGATGCCCCACGGGTAGCAGTATTCTCTTCAAGAGGTCCAAGTTCATTGACACCTGAGATTCTGAAGGTAACCAGCACTAAACTGCTGGGAAAGACTAATATAGGTGATAAATTGATTGATATCCTCCTAAATTTCTTCTCCATGTGTGCATTTTTGTAGCCAGACATCGCTGCTCCTGGGCTGAACATCTTGGCAGCATGGTCTCCTGCTAAGAATGATATGCACTTCAACATTCTGTCTGGGACTTCCATGGCATGTCCACATGTTACAGGAATAGCAGCTCTTGTGAAAAGCGTATATCCATCATGGTCTCCTTCAGCCATCAAATCAGCAATCATGACAACAGGTATTAGTGGGTAACCTGGTCTCTGAAGATAAACTAGTGTTGCAACCAATCTCATGAATCTTATTTGCAGCAACTGTACTGAACAACAAAAGGAAAACCATAGCAAGGGATCCTAATGGGAGGACTGCGGCAACGCCATTTGACTTTGGCTCGGGTTTTATGGATCCCATCAAAGCTCTCAACCCAGGGATCATCTTTGATGCACAACCTGAAGACTATAAGTCATTCTTATGTGCTACAAGCCGCGATGATCACTCCTTGCATCTAATTACCGGAGACAACAGTAGCTGCACCCACAGAGCCTCCTCTTCTGCCACTGCTCTGAACTACCCATCAATCACCATTCCATATCTGAAACAGAGCTATTCAGTCATGCGAACTATGACTAATGTGGGTAATCCAAGGAGCACTTACCATGCTGTGGTGTCAGCTCCGCGAGGCATCAGCGTGAGAGTGACACCAGAAGTTATAAATTTCGAGAACTACAGTGAAAAGAGGACGTTCACAGTTAGCTTACATGTGGATGTGCCTCCTCGAGGTTATGTCTTTGGCTCTTTATCTTGGCATGGAAACGGAACAGATGTTCGCCTGACGATGCCGTTGGTAGTGAAAGTACAAACTTCTGACAAGGCCTGATTGAGTTCGATCCCCTGGAAAGATGCTTGAAAGAGGTTGCTAGAATGCTAGATTAGACTACGAATGAAGTGTAAAGTGGTAGAACTGAATAGATGAGAAGCTAACCAGTAACCACAATCAATTTGTTATAATATCATATTGGTATTTGATTTGTAAATGTCTTAGCTAGAATGCAACCATTCCCAGAACAGATTCATTTTCCCCTGATGATTGTTGTAAAATTATTTCGTGCCTAAATGTAAATCTTACGAATGCAGGAGTAGCTGGATTTAACGATCCGCTAACTAACGCCCCAGGCTTCATCCACCAGGATTCTGCTTTTTGTAAAGATCACGGATCCGAGCAGATTCCCATGAGCTAATTCCCCCGTGTGGCAGTTGAATGGTCGTGAAATTAGGGAGAGAAATGAAGAGATGGCCAGAGCTCGGGTCTCACCTGTGACATGTCTCCTCGCTGCGTCGCAATGGCGCCGTCGTCCCCCTCCTCGCCACTCGCCCACGGCCCACTCCACCCACCCGAGTGCCCCTTTGCCGATGTGCCGACCGAGGGTCTCCCCTTTGTCGCCGATCCGCCTGTCTCGAGAGAGAGTTGCAGAGGCGGCCCGCGGCCAAGCCCGGGGGACCTCCATAGTTGCCGCATTGGCGTTCTGTGTGTCTGGTTATCAGACTGAAACAACAGCGTGTGCTTTCCATTTATCAGGCTGCCGCGAGGCACCGAGAGAGTCCGAGGACCGCCCGATGGTGGCGGAGGTGCCGATGGACGCGGAGGTCGTAACAGGGAGAGTGAGAGTGGGAAGGAGAGGTGGAGTGTACCCTGTGATGCGCGTGCGGCGGCGCGGGATTCACGGGGGAGGGGTTCTAACTTGGGGTTGGCGCGAAGATGGGGGGGAGCTTGGTTGGTTGCGCAGTGGACCGCGGCGTAGAGGCGGAGGCGCATCGGACGGATGGACGCTGGAGGGCTCGGCTTCCTCGTCGCGGGCTCCCGGCGCGAGTTCGTCGTCCTCAACGTCGACGACTTCTCCAAGGTAAGCCGCCGGACGTCGAGCCAATTAACTTTTTCCCCCTTTTGGCTTCCTTCCAGCCTAAACGGATTGTAGGATGGTGCCAATTTTGAATATTAATTTTCCATTACTTTTACAAGAAAAACGTAAACTAAGCTCGAGTCGCTTTGTGGATATTTTTATCTTCTTTGGTGATGTTAGATTTGGCGTACTATTTCCTGTTTGGAAGAAATGGGGAAGCATTGTACTATAGTTAGAGCAAACCCTCGGTGTGAAATAAATGGAACAGCAGGCTTGTTTCACTGCATATCATGTTGCTTTAATATCACTTTTGTTACTTGGGCATGTTAATGTGTAGGCTCTTGCTTAGTTGCATATGGCTAACAAATCATATTTTGTTATCAAACTTTCCTTGGGCTCTCACTGTTACTTCTATTTGTGTTGGTGTCACATTGCAGCAAGGATCTTCACAGGGCTGTCCAGACTATATTTGTCAGATATGCGGAGATGACATTGACATACTCCAGGAAGAAAATGAGTATTTCGTCGCGTGTAATGATTGTGCTTTCCCTGTTTGCCGCACTTGTTATGAGTATGAGCGTCAGGAGGGCACACAAGCATGCCCTCGCTGCAAGACCCGGTACAAACGCCACAAAGGTATGGCTTTTGCTCCTTGAGCTTGTATCAGTTTTTCAGCTTTGTTATATCCAAAATGAGAGATTAAAGAGTATTTCATCTGTTAGGTAGTCCTCGAGTCCATGGGGATGAGGAAGAAGAAGGTTCTGATGACATTGAGAGTGAGTTTGCTTCCAGTATAGCTGGACGATCAAATATAGTGCATCCATACCGTGTCTCTGTCGCAGAAAGCTCCATCAACTCATGGGACATTGATAGTGTCAGTATCACGAACAGTGGAACAAGTGTCCATTTCTATGAAGAGGTAATGAACATTGAAATGCCAATCTATCTGCCACTCATTCTAGTAGTACTGGTGATAAGGTCACATGTTTGCTTTTGCAGCACGTTGGAACTCCAACAAATCATCATGCTCTTGTTGTTCACCCTAACACTGGAGAAATTATGCGATATAATCCCTGTAAGTTTCCCTTTCAAATAGTCTTACTTTAATTTTTCCTGTGCTACTGCATCGGTAGCTTACGATTTGGTTTTTGCTGTTGTTTTAGTGCAAACAAGATCAATAAATCCCAATAGGGACCTAGCATTGTATGGCTATGGATCGGTTGCCTGGAAGAACAGAGTTGAGTGGAAAAGAAAACAACAGCATAAAATGCAAAAGGTCTCATCTGATGGTGAAGGATCTGATTTAAATGATTTTGGCAGTGATCGCGATATTCCCAGGTGAGCGTATTATATTGTATCAGCAAATTTGAAAGAATGCCTTGTGCAATTGATTGTGCAAAAAATGTTGTGCTGGTTTTCTTAAGAAATTCTCTGCTTTGGACCTTGTAAGGGCATAATTTGCCTACCTGAAGTAAGCATAGTTATATCATGTCACTATTGGTAGTCATCATGCTTTCACCTAGAGAAAATTTTAGAATTAAGCCATAAATCATTTTGTTGCCTTTTGCCAGACCTTCTGGAATCAATAGAAATATTGGCTTTTGAAATGTTTTGTTCTATCCTGCATCTTTTGGTTTGTATAAAGCAAGTTCTTGCTTTCTCACTGACAAGTGTCTAATACATTCTAGGTGTGCTGAAAGCAAGCAGCAACTGTCAAGAAAATTACCTATTCCATCTAGCAAAATAAACCCTTACAGGATTGTAATCAGTTTGCGGCTAGCCATTCTTGCCTTATTTTTCCACTATCGGATTCTGAATCCTGTACATGATGCTCACTGGTTGTGGTTGACTTCAGTTATTTGTGAAATTTGGTTCGCTTTTTCTTGGATTTTAGACCAATTTCCCAAGTGGCACCCAATACAGAGAGAAACATACTTGGATCGATTATCATTAAGGTAAATTATCTACCTAAACTAAATATAGGCATAGAATCAGTTACATTTTTGTATAATTTGTGAAATTTTGCCCCCCTTAGGTACGAGAAGGAAGGAAAACCACCAGAACTGGCTCCAATCGATGTATTTGTCAGTACAGTTGATCCAATGAAGGAACATCCTTTAATTATTGCAAACACAGTTTTGTCTATACTTGCTGTGGATTATCCTGTTGATAAAGTTTGCTGCTATGTGTCGGATGATGGTGCTGCAATGCTTACTTTTGAAGCACTTACAGAAACATGTCTATTTGCACGAAAATGGGTTCCCTTCTGTAAGAAGCACAAAATCGAGCCTCGGGCTCCTGAATGGTATTTTGCTCAGAAAATTGACTATCTAAGAGAAAAGGTTCACCCAGAGTTTGTTCGAGAACGACGTGCAATGAAGGTTAGTTCATATGTCAGACTAGGGAAGTAAGACTATTTGGACTTCATTTAATAGGCTTTTTGTTTGTTCATGACTCACTAGACATTTGCTAAAATAAAACTGTACTTAACATCACGCATAGCATTCGTACGGCCTAGTAGGGGTGTAGGGGTGGGGGGGGATGAGATTTGCAAGAGTAAGAACATTAAATGATGCAATTTTACTTTCGCATTCTCTGTTCTTTTTTTTTTCTTGAAAACGCAGGAGAGCTGCGCATCAGTATATTAAGAAGAAATAGGGGTAAGAACCCTTAGTACAACACACACCCACACACACTTGTCTTTATCTCATAAGATACATTTGCACCGGTAAAGAAAGAAAAAGCAACCCTACACCTACAACAAATCAACTAACAGCTTGGGCAGGGGCAGTCAAGTGGGATAGCCCACGAGCCCCTGCCATTGTCCACCGTCGACGCTCATCACTGGCCAACTTCAAGGTTTCAGCTATGTTAGGAATTGCTCCATCAAAGACAAGCATACTTGCGTGCCTAAGTGCCTGCTTACAAGATTGTTTTTGCATTCTGATCTCAGCTTGGTTTAATACACATTATACTTGCTGATGTTTGTTTGCAACTAATTAGACTACTTTTAACCTGCATTTTGGTTTTCATACAGAGAGAATATGAAGAATTTAAGGTTCGTATTAACGCAGTAGTTGCTAATTCACGCAAAGTTCCCGAGGGAGGATGGTCCCTACCAGAAGGAGCTCCATGGCATGGAAATAATGTTCGAGACCATGCCGGGATGGTCCAGGTTGGGTGCTTTATTTGTCTCTAATTTTTTTAATACTGCATTTACCTTTTTTTTATTGCTTGATGCACTTTGTTATGCTTTTTCTTTGTCAAACTTTGTTGAGCCTTGAATTTCCATAGAAAAAGTAATATGCAAAATGTGATTCATGCTGTTTTGTTTTGTAATTTTGAATTGTTCTTCTTACATATCTTGTGATTTCACCAGGTCATCACTGGCCATGATTGTGTCCTGGATGATACTGGAAATAAGCTGCCTTGGTTGGTCTATGTTTCACGAGAGAAAAGGCCTGGTTATGATCATCATAAAAAGGCTGGGGCCTTGAATGCATTGGTAATCTATAGTGTTCTATCCATGTCGTTTCTTTAAGCAAGAGCAATCATATGAAGCTGTTACATCAGTCACTTCCTCCAAGTAACAATCTCCCTTTTTTTATTTTAGCTGCGAACTTCAGCAATTCTGTCCAACGCACCTTTTGTCCTGAATGTGGATTGTGACCACTATATGAACAATAGCAAAGCACTACGGGAGGCAATGTGTTTTCTGATGGACCCAGTATTGGGAGAGAAGATTTGTTATGTTCAATTTCCTCAGAGATTTGATGGCATTGATCAACATGATAGATATTCAAACCACAATGTTGTGTTTTTTGATGTATGTGTGGCATGAATTGATTCTAACTTTATCTGAAAGACATAGAAGATAGTATTCTGAACAAGTTTCTGCACTATCTACTTTTCTGTACAGATTAACATGAAAGGTCTTGATGGGATCCAAGGACCAATATATGTTGGGACTGGTTGTGTTTTCAGAAGACATGCTTTGTATGGATATGATGCCCCAACTGCAACAAAACCTCCTAGCAAGACATGTAACTGCTGGCCGAAGTCATGCTGCTTGTGTTGTGGATCGAAAAGAAAATGTTCCAAAGCTAAGAAAAAGCAAGAACACCAGAAGAAAGTGAAATGCAGGGATGCATCCAAGCAAGTGCATGCTCTCGAAGTGGCTGGTGAGTTTGGTTCCGTTTCGTTGCTCCTATTCTTCATTTTATGTTCTCCTTCTCCAAAGTACTTATGGAGCCTGATCCGCATATCTCAAAATAAATAGGAAGAGAAACTGCACCCCCTGTGCCTCAAGAAAAGTTTGAGAAGAGATTTGGGCAGTCAGATGCATTTTTGACTTCGACATTGCAAGATAATGGTGAAGGTTGTCGCTTTAACATGCTCAAAAACCTTGATGATTGCATCCATGTGCTAAGTTGCGGGTACGAGAATAAGACACAATGGGGGAAAGAGGTAACTTTGCCCCATCCTGTCTTTGTTTTTCCTTTTTCAATGTAGTTCCAGATCAGACTCTTGAAATTGTGTTTGTGCCCTAGAAATAAAAGAAAATCTGCAACGTAGCATCCAAGAATGCTTTTAGCTAACTCGATGTAAATATCTAGGTTGGTTGGATTTATGGATCTGTCACTGAGGATATCCTCACGGGCTTCAAGATGCACTGCCATGGTTGGCGATCTGTTTACTGCATGCCCAAGAGACCAGCATTCAAGGGATCTGCTCCTATCAATCTAACTGATCGTCTCCATCAAGTTCTAAGATGGGCACTTGGCTCTGTGGAGATCTTTCTTAGCAAGCACTGCCCAATATGGTATGGGTATCAATGTGGTCTGAAACCATTGGAGAGATTGTCATATATCAACTCTGTCATCTATCCGTGGACATCAATTCCTCTGCTAATTTACTGTGCCCTGCCAGCATTTTGCCTGTTATCTGGGAAGTTTATGGTGCCTGAGGTACTGCACAAAACAATAATATCGCTCTATGCTACTCTGCTTGTAGGATTTTGTTTATAGATTAATTATAGATGATGATATCTATTTCTCCTTTCCTTTTACAGATGAATATCTATTCGAGCATATTGTTCATAGCTCTATTTGTCTCCATAGCAGCTACCAGCATCCTTGAGATGCAGTGGGGAGGAGTCGGAATCGAAGATTGGTGGAGAAATGAACAGTTTTGGGTTATTGGCGGTGTTTCCTCACACCTATTCGCACTGTGCCAAGGGCTTCTTAAGGTTCTTGGTGGTGTGAACACTAAGTTCAGGGTGACTCTGAAGGGAGGCGACACGAATGAGTTCTCGGAGCTGTATGAGTTCAAGTGGACCTGGCTATTGGTCCCTCCGATGACATTGCTCTTGCTAAACGTTGTTGGAGTCCTGGCCGGTGTATCCAAGGCAATAACGGATGGATACGAAGCCTGGGGTCCACTGCTTGGCAAGCTGTTCTTCTCCTTCTGGGTTATCCTCCATCTCCACCCGTTCCTCAAGGGCGTGATTGGCAAGCAGAACAGGGTGCCGACCATTGTTGTTGTATTGTCAGTGCTACTAGCATCCATATTCTCTCTTTTGTGGGTCCGTGTAAGTCCGTTCGCCACCAAGTTTGATGGCCCAGTTCTAGAGGTTTGTGGTTTGGAATGTGAATGAAGTAGGAGAAGATACAGTTTATTAGGAAATAGATTTATCATTTTCGTAGTGCTAGAGTAGTGAGAGGGTTCTATTATTTCATTACTTATTCAAATTGTTTTTATTCTTTGGTGATTGCTGATTAGCATAGGTTTTAGTGAAGCAATGTTTTAGGAAAATATGTGGTTATGAACAGGAGGAAAATAGAAAAGGGAGAAGATAGCGCTGCTGTTGTAGATATTGAGACAGGCACAATAGACTGACACTTGGTACATTTCCCCGAGTACATCCGTTCAGAGAAGTGTGCATTTCACTTGCACCGTTTCAAACTTTGAATGTGGCCGTGCTTCTTCAATCGAATTTTGGGGGTACTTGATAGCAATCTCAGTACACGAGAACAAAAGTTTCAGGTAAATGCAAACAAATGCTTCTCCCTTTGTAAGTGTCAGCTTAGCCATCTCTAGTTTCTTTATTTATGTTGCTGTTATGGCCTTCTCTTGCCGGTTTGCTCCGACAACTGTTCTGTTTTCATGTGTTCCGATTTTGTATATTGTGTTAGACTGTCTCCAATAACCACGACAAAAAATACAAGACGTATTCGTCTTATAGGTAGCGCTACAGGTAAAGGGTTCAATACCTATTTTTGGTCTTCTCCAACAACAAGACCTAAAAGACAACCATTTCTGCAAATGGGTCTCCAGGAGAGAGGATACTCAGATTTAGGTTATGCCTCTCCTGGCACCCAAAATGGGTCTTCCATTTAAGTACTCTGTTGGAGGTTATAGTTATTGTATTAGAGACTCATTTTGAGTTTGGGTTCCGCAATGGGTCTCTTGTTGGAGACAGTCTTAGTCGAACTATAGTTGGCAGCTCTCCTGTGTATTGATGTAAAAAATAAGTCAGACAATGCTCACTAATTTGAGCATCCAATGGAACTCAGGATTTGTGTTCCAGGAAGGACTGGTACTCTGAATTCCCATGGTAATTGCTATTGATAAGGCCAGTTGTGCTCGATGGCGCGGCTGGCGGCTCTCCATCACTGACGAACGCCATGCCAAGCAAGAGCATGAACATCATAGGGTCACTATCAGACTATCAGGCTCCGTGTTGTTTGTGGAGACGACTGACTTGGAGTTTTGTATGTACCCGGTCTCTGCATCCCCTGCTAGTGCTAGCTGGAAGCGTCACCCATCGAACCCATTCCTCCCCTGCATCTTGTGATCTTGTCCGTGCGGCCATTGACACAAACTCATCACCTAACCAATTACCAACCCTTGCTGCGTGTACTAAGTACTATACTAACATAAAGGGGTGAACAAACACTATTTGTTTTTCCCGTCCCGGGCCACTGGTGCGAGTGGAGAGAAGCAGGCGTGTGCAGTGTGCTGTGCAGTTACACCCTGTTCGCTAATGCTAAAATTTGGTTTATGCTGATACTTATGCTGAAATGTTATAAGAGGAAAACACTCTTCCACGGCTCAAATGTTGTGAGCAGATCTGAATTTAAGCGGCACTCAAGCTTCTCCGTACTCTGCACAGTGGTTAATCACAGCCAATAAGACTAGTAGATCACAGTTTGTGATCGGTTACTGAGTTCTTGTACTAAAAGATAATGGAAGTACAACTCGATCCGATCCCTCATAACTTGCCGTCGTTCTAGTAGGCTTGCTGAAGCAGCAGTACAGCTACCATGTAATGTTCATTAGTGGCCGTTAATAAAATCATCTCAGTACTGCCACCGTCTTTGATTAGGTCTTAATTAGGTGCTTGGAGTCCTGTCCTGGCCTCCAAGAAGGTCGTCTAACTAGCTTTTTCTAAAGGGGAGATGCCGTTCATAGATGTTGCTCTACTTTAGCTTTCCACGGTCGTCCTCCTCCCTCTGCTCTGCAAACTGATACCTTGCTCAACTCTCCCGTCCTGATTTGTGATTTGCTCAAGTCGTTAGCTCACTTGTATGTTGTATCCTGCCCGTAGCTCGGACGGGAATAATGTTTTTTTGGATTAGAGCGGGTAATTTGATGGAGCTGTGGTGGTGACTAGGGATGGGTGATTACAAGTTTTCGTTGGTGCCAAACTGGAATGTGTAACTGACCACACATCACGCTCACACCTAGGGCTGAACGTATCCGGGAGCAGCTGAGGCGTCTCATCAGAAGAGGCAGGACGCGCTGCATGTGAGCAAATGTGTACTCGTACCACGGGTGCAGGTGCACCATTACCTCCTTGATGATCAGCTTGTAAATACTGACCGGGTACCACTTAGAATTTGCTGCAGCTGTCCAAGCTAAGCTAGGACAGTTGTTGGCCAATCACATCCACCTCACCTTCATTAGTAGTAGTATATATGTGCATGCAATCCTTGGAAGACTAACGCGTCTCGATTGAGCTGGATCAAACTTTGCCAAAGTAGATCCATGGTCATGGCGCCAAAGCACGGGGCATTGCTTGACTTGATCGAGCAGCAACTGTAGTACTCAATTTCTTACATGCCTCAGATTAATGGATGGAGTCGATAGACGATTTTTACCAGCGATGCCCAATTTACGGGCCTCACATAGTTATTCGAGCATACCTACCCATATGCAGTGATTCTATCATAGTTTCGTGTCTCTGCAGTAATGTTCGTTGTTCTGGGGTTATATAAGCTCTAGGTCCATTATAATGCTAAATACATTAGCAAGAGTAGTGTTCAGTGTTCACCACCTTCGGATGGGGGGCTAAGAGTAGATGGACAGTGGAGGAAGATTAAATCCACTGCTCACCTACTCTTAGCCCTCGTATAGTGAGCCAAGCTTGAGGTGAAGTCAATGCAAGAGTAGGAGATGCTAAAGAGGGAGTTAGTTAGAAAAAGTAATAATGGAGAGTTAAGCACACATCCATAGCACGTCGTCGTCAAAATCAAAGAGGACCATGCAATGCACTCTTTTTCGGACCCGCATCCATAGCCTGAGTTAAAGGCACACTTTTATTTAAGCACACATCCATAGCCTGAGTTAAAGGCACACTTTTATTTAACTCATGCACCAAAACGACTACCAAAGCGTAGCAAAGCAACTAAGCAAGCAGTGGCGGAGGCAGCTGTATGGCGAGGTCTGGCCTCCGCCATACCTCAAATGTATAGAAAACACTAGTATATTATGTGTATATACGGTTATATACGTGAAATACAAATATTAAAATATACATGGCTGTTGGCCTCCGCCACTGTGCACGGATGGATTTTGTTTGTGGGCTGGTATCTCATGGGCCTACGTGACTACGTCAAGAGCCCACGGCACTGTCCACGGAAGGAAGCTAGCTCGTTGGTCTTCCTGCCTTCCTGGCTGATCGACTGCTCCAGGTTTCAGTGGCCGCCGCGGCGACGCCCGATGCCCGACGCCGACGGTTCGTATTTTCAGAAGACTAAAACCTATCGACTATCGCACATCCAAAAACGGCGGCGTGTCAAGTGCAGAGGCGGCGAGCCGGCGATCACCGACGGCGAACGGCTGCTGGCTTCGCGTCTGACATCTGAAGGAGTCTGCCGGCTGCTTGGCTTAATGACCTGATGGTGTGCTACATTGAGCTAGGCTTATTCAAGGGACTTAATCTTGCTGAAATTAAGAAAGAATTTCAAAAGAAAAAAAGAAGAATGCCAATGCCAAGGTCTGCACCCAAATAAAGCTTTATTATGGTATGTATTTGTTCCAACAACCAGATTTATTTAGTGAGGTATTTTATGTGCCAATACTTTACTTTTGGATTTTTGTTATATTTGTTGATCACATATAGTAATATACATGTTTAGATAATATTCTAGTGTGTTCTTGCATAATTGATATTATATTATACATGTTCGACCTTTATAAACTTCGCCACACCTAGAAAATATTCCTGCCTCCGCCACTGTAAGCAAGTGACCATGCATGTGCCTTCCGGACCCGGACGGCGATCTTTGGGGTTTGGTCAATGCATGCCCATGCCACTATGCCAGCCAGCCACGGTGATGAGAGTTTTACACCAAAAGGGAGCTCTCCCACGTTCTACTTTGCCTGTTGCCGGTAAGCCGTCTACCCCGGCCGGCAGCAACAGACGTGACGAGCCGATCGGAGGTACGGCCGTACGGGGCGACGCACGCACGCGATGGAGAAAGGATTGGTCACTACGCTCCGTCGGGCCGTCGGCATCGCGCCGCACGCGCTCGTTCGGCCCCCGGCCAGCGGGGTGGCCGGGTGGGTTGGTGCTGGGTGCTGGCTGGCGCGCACGGCTGGTTTCCACGTTTGGCCCGACACCCGTTAGGCCGTGTTTAGATGTTTAAAAAGAGGTAAAAAACATGGAGTATTAAATGTAGGTAAAAAATAATTAATTGTATAGTTTATCTGTAAATGTCAAGACGAATCTTTTAAGCCTATTAGTCCATGTTAGACAAATTTTATCAAATAACAATGAAAAGTGCTACAGAAACTTTTTCCCAAAAATTTTCAATCTAAATACGCCCTTAGTCAGCACGCCACGCGTGGCCCGATTCGGGATGCGGGGGCACCTTGCCTGAATGCCTGTTGGTTGGCGTCTGCGTGCCCTCCTCAGTCCATTCCATACCATCTCCGCGTCCGTCGTCGACCCTGACCGACAGACCAGCGTGGTGTGCGAGTTGGGACGGACGGCCCCTCCCCTGCCTCACTCAATGCGTGTTGTGGCCTCTGACCGAAGCTGGTGGAAAATGTCGCGACGCGGCACAGTGCCGTCCACCGCCCAGTTCTCGGCGCTACCTCTCCATAATTAGGGCGGGTTTAGTTTGCAAAAAATTTTGCAAAATTTTTCAGAGTCCCCGTCACATCGAATCTTTAGACACATGCATGAAGCATTAAATATAGATAAAAAAATAAAACTAATTATACAGTTTAGACGAAATCCACGAGACGAATCTTTTAAGCCTAGTTAGTCCATAATTGAATAATATTTGTCAAATAACAACAAAATTACTACAGTAACATTTCCTAAAAATTTTCGGGAACTAAACAAGCCCTTAGCAGCGCTGTGGTGCCGAAAGCAGAGCATTTGGCCTGGAAATTGGCATCATCGGTGACACAGGGGGGAAGCGCTTGTTAGGCAGGCCGCGCTACGAAGGGACACGGGACACGGGACACATTAATGGACCGAATCGACAAGCGATTCTTACTAAGAATGCTCCATTTCTTACTAGCCTCATATAGTTATTCGAGCATATATATATATATATATATATATATATATATATATATATATATATATATATATACACACACACACACATAGTTATTTTATCATAGTTTTATATCTCAACGGTAGTGTTAGCCGTTCTTAGGTTTTATAAGCTCTAGATCCATGGTTATGCTAATTATGCTAAATACATTAGCAAGAATAGTGTTCATTGTTCGCCTTTGTGCCTTTGTGGTATACATATGCACTGCATGAGGGCTAAGAGTAGGTGGACAGTGGAGGAAAGCGATAAACACTGAACTGTGAACACTACTCTTGCAAATGCATTTAGCATAACAGTGACACAAAACTACGATAGAGCCATTGCATATGGATAACTATGCTCGAATAACTACGTGAGGCCTGTAAGAAGTGGCAGAAGCAAGGGGGCATATGCAGGGGCGGATGCACAGTAGGTGCATGGGGGTATAGCTGTACCCAAAATTTTTGCAAAAATACTAAGTAAATATACCCTTTAATCCATTATATATGTATAATATATTGTTAAGAAGCAAGCCCAAGTGCTAGTTCATTCGACGGGGAAAAAGTCTCACATAGAGCTTCTTGTTTGCATTGTTGCGTTTGAATCTAGTGATTTTCTTTGCTTTTTATGACAACGAAAAACTTATTGAACTTGCAAAGTTTTATCCTCAAGATTTCACAAGTACAAATCTGGTGCAACTTTCTTTGCCACTTAATATATTTATTGTTGATGTGTGTAACAACACAAGGTTCCGGTAAGCAAAGAATCCTAGTGAGCTCATTCTCAGACTTGTTGAGACAAACAAGCACAATTGCTTTGAAACAAGATGGGTGATCAATGCAATATTATTTTTTGATTATATTTATTGATGTTGTGACTTTTTCCTATGTGTAAGCAATGTAGATGTCATTAAACGCTTCCAAGAATCACGGAATAGCCTGTGAAGATTTAGTTTCTATTATAATAATTTATAAGATTTAGTTGCAAATTTGTAATGAAAACATGTAACTTGTTCATTTATATATCGTTACAACTATTTTATTATTATTAGTGATCGAATTATATCATTTCAATATCAATGAACTAGAATACTTTAGTCCGTACCCCCATGATCGAAATCCTAGATCCTCCACTGGGCATATGCCCCCTCTCTCTCCCCCGCCCCTAAGGTCAGCAGTAGATTTTCACAGTTTGTGATTTGTGCTGGCATAAGGTTTAGCTGACAGTGACATGTGACTGACCGAGTTGTTTGCCCGTTTGCTGTGATAACTATGCTCGAATAACTATGTGAGGCCGGTAAGAAATTGAGCATCTCTGGTAAGAATTGTCTGTCGACTCCGTCCATTGATGTCCAAGAGATATTCTAATTCCACACCGTATCTTCATTTAGCTAGCCACTCCATAAAAATTCTCTCTATATAATTCAACACACTCCAACAACACTAGCCATATCTTACACTCTATATCTATGAAAGGAGAAGAAAGGAATTGAATTTTGGAGCAACACAATCATGGGAAGCTGTCAGTGTCACATTCGCTAATATAGCAAGGCACACTGCCCAATTAAATTTGGCTTCCAACCTCACGGGATAGTACGTCAAATTGAATAGCTAGTCTGTTAAAGGTCAGATTTGTTGCAGGTTAGTTAAAAATAGAAATAGCAAGTTGGATCCCAACTCTGTTCAAGATGCTCTAAATCCCAGTATCTCATTTAAATAGTCTAGATTTTAAAGAGGTTTTAATTCGTAGATTTTTAGAATCCTGAAATCTAATGAAACTATTACAATTCCTTTTTATTCTGATTACCGGGATCCAATCAAACGGCACCGTAGGAGGACTTCTAGCAGCTTCCTTGGGTGAAGAGAACGCGGAGAAAACATTCCGCGGACCAAAGGGTCACCGGAGCACCCGACTCGAGACGCCGGGCGCCGATTCCGAGACGGCGATGGGGTCAGCCTGCCATCAATCAACGGGCGTTGGAAACTTTTGGGCGAGAAAAGCCAAAAGCCGCGGCTAATTAATCCGCCACCCACCAATGGAAAACCTCGTGTAATCCCCACCGCACCTCACAGTGTCCCACAGACCCACGCTCCCGCTCCGCTGCTCTCAGTCCCAGGCCCAGCCGACCAGCCCGGCGCGCGGTGGCAGCGCGCACACGGCGATGCGGAAGGACGCTGCCGCCGCCGGCATTGCGCCGGGTTCGGCGCCCGCGCTGCTCTGCTTCGACCTCAAGCCCTTCCTCGCCGCGCTCACCGTGCTCACGCTCCTCGCCGCCGCCTGGCAGCTCCGCCCTTACCACTCCCTCCTCGCTTCCCCATTCTCCGCCGCGTGCCCGCAACCCACCGCCGGCGCCTCGCTCCCCCGCGCGCTCGCCGTCCACGCCAAGAAGGCCTCCCCTGTCTCCTCCTCCGCCACCAACTCCACCGCTTCCTCCTCGCCGCCGCCGCCCGGCCCCGAGCGGCGGGAGTTCCGCGCCGTGGGCAGCGCGGCGGCGCTGTTCGTGCAGATGGGCGCGTACCGCGGGGGGCCCTACACCTTCGCGGTCGTCGGGCTCGCGTCCAAGCCCACGCACGTCTACGGCAAGCCCTGGTTCCGCTGCGAGTGGGAGCCCAACGACGCGTCCTCCTCGCCGCCGATGCGCGCGGCCAAGACGTACCACATGCTCCCGGACTGGGGCTACGGCCGCGTCTACACCGTCGTCGTCGTCAACTGCACGTTCCCGCGCGTCCCCAACGCCGACAACGCCGGCGGCAGGCTCATCCTCTACGCGCACTACGGGCCGTCGCGGTCCCCGGCCTCCCGCCACGAGCGGATCGTCGCGCTGGAGGAAAGCCCCGGCGCCTACGACGAGGCCGCGTTCCGGGGGACGCCGCCGCACAGGTACGACTACCTCTACTGCGGCTCCTCGCTGTACGGCAACCTCAGCGCGGCGCGGGTGCGGGAGTGGATGGCGTACCACGCGCGCTTCTTCGGCGCCCGCTCCCACTTCGTGTTCCACGACGCCGGCGGCGTCAGCCCCGCCGTGCGCGCCGCGCTCGAGCCATGGGTGCGCGCCGGCCGCGCCACGCTGCAGGACGTGCGCGCGCAGGCCGAGTACGACGGATGGTACTACAACCAGTTCCTCGTCGTCAATGACTGCCTGCACCGGTACCGGCACGCGGCCAAGTGGACCTTCTTCTTCGATGTCGACGAGTACATCTTCCTGCCCGACGGCCGCACGCTCGAGGATGTGCTCGCCGAGCTTCAACCGTACACGCAGTTCACCATCGAACAGAACCCAATGTCGAGCAAGTTGTGCGTCGATAATCCGGAGGCCGATTATTCCAAGTAAGTGACTCTTTATTTCCCCCAAATCGATCTGAATTTGAATTGCCGAACTATTCCAAGTATGGAATTGCAATGGAGCTTCTTGTGTATAGTAACACTGATTGACTAAAAGGCCCAATTGGTTGTGCGTTTGCTTCTAAAGCTACTGCCTTGTTGCAATGTCACTCCCATAGAAGCAATATAGAAGCGGATTTATGCAATGCAGCTTCATTTTCCCTGTCTACTTTATGTTTTTCAGTTGTCCAGAGAATAGAAAAGTCAAATTACATGATTAGGAGTCACCAATTCAGTAATCTGGTCACATTTCGATTGGCAATTGCTGCTTACAATGCAATCTTAGTTCAAACAGGTGACGCAACTGATTCTTCTTACTTCAAACTTGTGCAGCCAATGGGGATTCGAGAAGCTGGTTTTCCGGAACTCGATCACTGGAGTGAGGAGAGACAGGAAGTACGCGATTCAGGCCAAGAATGCATACGCCACAGGTGTTCATATGTCCGAGAATGTCATTGGCAACACCACACACAAGACGGAGCACCTCATCCGATACTACCACTACCACAACACCATCAACGTCCTCGGCGAGGTGTGCCGTGAGTTCGTCTCCATTCCGCCAAAGGGCGGCCTAACATGGTCCGAGAAGACACCCTGGTACTACGACGATAGCATGAAGCGCGTCGCCGATGCTGTGCGTGAGTTCGAGAGGGAGACCATCGGCGATGTGCGGCTATGACTGACCGCAGAGATAAAAGAGCTGATCGATGTACGGGATGTATTGCTGTGAGCCATTCAGGAGGGGCTTGGCGACTGCATTTCTGTCTTCCGGATGTTATGAAGCAGACGTTACCTGTGATTTGGGGCTATCTGAGCTGACAGAGATGCAATGAAAGCGAAGCTGCAACCTCAAGGGAAGAATGGCAGATTGTGTGCAGTGATGGCCCTGTGATTCTGATATGCGGCGAAGGTGAGGGTTCTTGTAAACAGATAGTATGTCATCAGTGTAAATTTCATTGTTTTATTGCTCAAATATACTACACATTGTATTCTCTTCTCGAAGTTTCAGCAATGTAGAAACCATTCAGAACCGTGCTGCATCAATGTAGATATGATATGACATTATTTTTAACTTGGTCATTTTGTTGGAGCCATAAGATGGAGAGCCTGAGATGTCAGCTGTTTTTCTTTCTGGCCCCATTCTGGAAATAATCTGGAGTCGTAGAGGCCAAGATGGTTTTGGAATTCTTGGGGCCGTAAAGGCTTAGGAGAGCCTAGAAATGCAGAGAGAAAAAGAATAGGGACCGGAGGGTGGGCACGGTGTCATGGACAAGGGTTGGCTTTTGCTGGTCCATTGCAAGAGGCCGTGGTATGGTATGCAGAAGTTTGTCTCCAGCTGCTGCTGTTGCCTTCCTTGTCATGGCATTCCTTGCGGGCCTGTTCGCTGGGGCTGATCTGGCTGACTGAAAGTACTGCTGACTGGTTTTTTGTGAGAGAAAAATATTGCTGGCCGGCTGATTTGGCTGTTCCTGCTCGTTGCCTGGTGGGCCAAATGCCCCATGCCACATTTGTTGGCGCGTTAAGGGTGACTAGGGGTCTCCATAAGATCAACTCAAACCGCTGTTTCGGTTTGATGTCACGTCGTCATTTTCGGGGTGGATTATTCATTAGTTAGTGTCCTGTCAATCACTCGTAGATTTTTTTCAGAGAAGTTGTTGAATTTCCCTCCGTTTCCTGTTCAGATTTAGGATCATTCGTTCTGTTGGAAGATTGGAGATTATTCAGGGCCTGCTTGGTTTGAGTGTTAAAGTTTAACAAATACTATAGCATTTTCGTCTTATTTGACAAAAAGTTTTTAATTTGGACTAATTAGACTTAATAGATTCGTATCGTAAATTACTCCTAATCTATGCCGACATGCATGCAATTAGCCTATATTTAGTACTCCATATATTTGAGGAAACATTAACGTGATAGGAGTTAAACTTTAACATGTGGAAACCAAACGGGCCTTAAGTACTGTCATCATTGTTCGAGGATGCAGAAGTTTATGCTCACAACTCACAAGTCTCAACGAGCTGGTGAGAATGACACGTACTCCGTATATGGCGAGAGGCAATCCCCACAAACTGGCACAACTGTTTTTATTTTGCAGAACAGCCTATACATCCAGCAAGTAGGGACAGTTGCACGCTTGCTGTAAACTCCCGTTTTTTAAGGAAGTTAGGCCCTGTTCAGTTCTCAAAAATTTTCTTTTCGTCTTATCACATCGAATCTTTGAACGCATGCATAGAACATTAAATATAGATAAAAAATAATTAATTGCACAGTTTAGTTGAAAATCGCGAGATGAATCTTTTGAGCCTAATTAGTCCATGATTGAACACTAATTGCTAAATAAAAACGAAAGTGCTACAATAGCCAAACCCAAAAAATTTTGCGAACTAAACAAGGCCTAAACTCCCGTTTTAGAATTCTGAAGAGCAAAGTTTGGTTCCGGACTGGAAAACCAACTAAATCATGTTCTATATAGACAATGTAATCCACCAGGAGATTCTTCTGTGCTAGACTGCTAGGTCTACATTTGTGGTACGCCCATAGTAAACTGTATGATTAGAGTAGGGCCTTGTTTTTTCAAATTCATCCCCATCAAAATATCGACACATATATGGAGTACTAAATGTAGATGAAATCAAAAACTAATTGCACAGTTTTGTTGTACTTTGCGAGACAAATATTTTAAGCCTAATTAATCAATGTTTAAACAATTAGTAGCAAATAAAAACAAAATTGCTACAGTGTTTAACAGTGATTCGGGCAACCTCCAGACATCTAAACACGGCCTAGGACGCCCACCCGGTGCGCTGGATTCAGTTCCAGGCAGGCTCCCAGGCTTCAAGCACACGAAGAGAAGAGACCTGTCTGTGTATCCATCCACACGCAAAAAAGGAGCGAAAAGGACCCGGCAAAGCCATACGCGCAGGGCGCAGCCGAGGCGACACAGGCAGCTTGTGGCCCGTCGCCGTGGGGATCCACGGGCGCCGGGAGCCGTTGTGGACTCGCAGCGCGCCGGGAACTTGACAGGAAAACAGAGAGTTTTTACGCTTGCGTACGAGTGGTCAGGAGCACTCCAGACATTCAGAGAATCAGAATTAGTCAGAACAACTGTTTCACAGAGGATTGAGGTCCCAGGACCCCGGAGCTGCACAGTTGCTGCTTGTCAGTCATCTGCATCTCGTTACAAAAGGCCATGACGTGGTGCTACAGTTGCTTCTTAACCTTGGCAACCTGCTGGTTTCAGGGTTGGTACAAGGATGCATCTGACTGGACGAAATTGTTAGGAGCTGCCAGCAACAAATGCGTACTCCTAGGCAAGAAAGATCACGTGGAACCCGTATCTGCTCCCCTAGATCGGGGCTCTGTGATAAGGTTTTTATTTCAACTCCGAGCGAGTTCTCGTATTGGTGGGGATTCATTCATTCACCTGAGACTTGCGCTGAACCTGAAGGACGCGGGAGCATCATCCAACTCGGGATGATGATGCATCGTTTGATGTTTCAGAGTTAGTGGTGTATTACGAATTTACGATGCACCTTGTCACCCCTCCAATTTGGGAATGAGTAGCAAGTAATACGGGAAGGGCCATGTGTAGTGTAGTGTAGCGATGATGTTCTGTCAGTCTGTAGGGGGAGACCGGGAGAGTGACCGAGGGAGCCTTAGCCTCCAGTACCACTCTTTTTAGGGCACTGCCGTAGGTAGTAGTAGGAGGAGGAGGAGGTTGGTGAAAAAGCCATCCTTCCGGTTTCAGCCAAAGTCGGCTCAGGTGACGCGATCAACGCATCAATGATAAAGGATGCATAAAACTAATCTTTCTTAGGTCTCTGGTAAGCAGACGAGTTCACACGCATTTCCATTTTCTTTGCAGAAAACATGATACTTGATCACTAAGGAGAGATCGCTTGTTCAAACAGTTTGGATTATCGCTATCCGGGGCAGGCAGAATGTGTCCATGCACTATAGCCTAATTCAACCTGCTGAACCAATCAGGGCGCAGTACAAAACAGTCAGGTGTGACGCAATCACGCAATGCTGTTGATAATCCCGGCAGAAGGTAAAGTATCCGTCTTTTTACCAAGCTATAGAGTAATTCAAAGTGGGTCACTTCACTGCACGCGGCCAAGTGGACCTTCTTCTTCGATGTCGACGAGTACATCTTCCTGCCCGACGGCCGCACGCTCGAGGATGTACTCGCCGAGCTCGAACCGTACACGCAGTTCACCATCGAACAGAACCCAATGTCGAGCAAGTTGTGCGTCGATAAATCGATCTGAATTTGAATTGCCGAACTATTCCAAGTATGGAATTGCAATATAGTAGCTTCTTGTGTAACACTGATAGAGCCCAATTGTTTGTGCGTTTACTTCTAAAGCTGCTGCCTTCTTGCAATGCCACTCCCATAGAAGCAATATAGAAGCGGATTTATGCAAAAGAAATTTTATGATGGTTGGAAAAAACATGAGTCATTCATTCGATGGTATCGGATGGTGTAAAAATAGGAGGTACTAAAGTGAAAGTACCTAGAGGTACTAAATAGATGGAGACAATACCAAAATTAGATGGGTAAGTATCAAACTACGTGGGTCTGGTTTTTATTTTTTATTTTTTATTTTTTATTTGCTTCAGTTATGGGTAAATTGGTAATTTTAGCATCTTCGTTCAAGCTCCCAGACGGTTGTTCGCGGCCTCGCCGACGGCCGCCGGCGCTGCCACCGTCGCGGCGACCTCGCAAGCGAAGAGCTGCTATAGCACCGGGCGCGTGTACTGGCCTCGGCGCCCTGATCCTCGGCGCAGTCTCCTGTTGCGCCGAGATCTCCTCGGCAGAGAATGGGACCACGGGCTCCTAGATATCTTGGATGATGGTGTCGATGAACACCAACATTGGGCTGTCGAGCATCGCCAAGGAAAGAGGTCCGGCTGGCTCTGTTCCAGAGGAGGTGCTCCAGCAGGTGCAGGAACGTGTGTCCGACTGTCCGTCCGTGTCCCTGAAGTTGCTGCCGAAGTGCCGATGATGGCGTGCACGGACGCGTCGGCCACGTACGCCGACACCATCTCGCTTAGGTTTACCGCCTCTGCTACTGCCCCGGCGAGACCGCCGCCGTCGCCGCCACGGAGCGGAGTAGCCGGTTGACCTCGTCCTCTCCCTACCTGAACGAGCGGACGTGGCGCGCGGTAAGCAGCTCCGTGGTGCAGATCCTGCAGAGCTGCCGTCGCCGAGCAGAGCCCTACCCGTGGGGTTAGCGGCAGTGACTAGGGCCTGGCGGCACCGGCGGCGACGACCTATCGTGTGTTCGGGACAACGGCGTCGGATGCCGAGCGGAAGGGCACAACCTCAGTTACCAATACACCCTTTATAATCTAAATTATATTATATAAAAAATCTTCCTCAATTAATTAGTTTTAAGAAATAGAAAAAATGAAAGTAGCTGGAGGTAAACAAGGTACTTTTCCAACCATTGTAGAAAGCCTTTATGCAATGCAGCTTCACTTTCCCTGTCTAGTTCATGTTTTCAGTTATCCAGAGAATAGAAAAGTCAAGTTACATGATTAGGGGTCACCAATTCAGTAATCTAGTCACATTTCGATTGGCGATTGCTGCTTACATTGTCCTTCATGCAATCCTAAGTTGCATGAGGCCGTTTTATTGCTCAAACAAGTGATGGAATTGATTCTTGTTCACCTCAAACTTGTGCAGCCAATAGGAATTTGAGAAGCTGGTTTTCCGGAACTCGATCACTGGGGTTAGGAGAGACAGGAAGTACGCGATTCAGGCCAAGAACGCATACGCCACAGGTGTTCATATGTCCGAGAACGTCATTGGCAACACCACGCACAAGACAGAGCACCTCATCCGATACTACCACTACCACAACACCATCAACGTCCTCGGCGAGGTGTGCCGTGAGTTCGTCTCCGTTCCGCCAAAGGGCGGCCTAACATGGTCCGAGAAGACACCCTGGTACTACGACGACAGCACGAAGCGCGTCGCCGATGCCGTGCGTGAATTCGAGAGGGAGGCCATCGGCGATGTGCGGCTATGACTGTCCTGACCACAGAGATAAAAGAGCTGATCTCCAAGTACAGTATGTATTGCTGTGAGCCATTCAGGAGGGGCTTGGCGACTGCATTTCTGTCTTCCGGATGTTATGCACGAAGCAGACGTTAACGATGGTTTGGGACTATCTGAGATGACAGAGATGCAACGAAAGCGAAGCTGCAACCTCAAGGGGAAAATGGCAGATTGTGTGCCAGTGATGGCCCTGTGATTCTGATATGAGGCGAAGGTGAGGGTTCTTGTGAACAGATAGTATGTCATCAGTGTAAATTCCATTGTTTTATTGCTCAAATATACACATTGTATTCTCTTCTCGAAGTTTCAGCAATGTAGAAACCATTCAGAACCGTGCTGCATCAATGTAGATATGATTATGGAATTATCTTTTTAACTTCGTCATTTTATTTGAACCATAAGATGGAGAGCCTAAGATAGTAAGATGTCAGCTTTTTTTTCTTTCTTTCTGGCGGCTCATTCTGGAATAATAATCTGGAGTAGTAGAGGTCAAGATGGTTTTGGAATTCTTGGGGCCTTCAAGTCTTGCAGCTAGGAGAGCTTAGAAATGCAGAGAGAAAAAGAAAAGTAGGGACCGGAGGGTGGGCACGGTGCCATGGACTGTAGCGTTGTATGATTGGGCAAGGTTGGCTTTTGCTGGTCCATTGCAAGATGCCGTGGTATGCAGAAGTTGTCTCCAGCTGCTGCCTTCCTTGTCATGGCATTCCTTGTTGTTCCTGCAATCCTGCTCGTTGCCTGGTGCTGGTGGGCCAAATGGCCCCTGCCACATTTGTTGGGGGCGTTAAGGGTGACTATTAAGGGTCTCCATACGATCAACTCAAACCACTGTTTCGGTTTGATGTCACGTCGTCATTTTCAGGGTGGATTATTAATTAGTGTCCTATCAATCACTCGACTATTTTTCAGAGAAGTTGAATTTCCCTCCCTTTGCTGTTCAGATTTAGGATCATTCGTTCTGTTGGAAGAATTTTAGTTCTGTCGTCACAATTCGAGGATGCAGAAGTTTATGGTCACAAGTCGGAACCAGCTGGTGAGAATGACACGTAAGTCCATATATGGCAAGAGGCAATCCACACAATGACTGGCACAACTATTTTTATCTTGCAGAACAGCCTAATACATCATCCAGCAAGTAGGGACAGTTGCATGCTTGCTGTAAACTACCGTGTTAGATTTCTGAAGAGCTAACATTTGTGGTTGATAATGCTCCAGTTTAGAATACTGAATTTCCGTAACGAAATAAGTCTCAGTGTGCACGATGAATTTTAAAATTTTACTGGTCCTTTGATCTTGTCTATCAGTACTCATCCTAGATACATCTCTTGTCTTTGCTACATATCTAGATTTATATGTTATGTATGGACACTTAATAAAAGCTATAGAAAAATCAGAGCTACATACAATGCAATTCGAAACGAAGGGAATACCATCTTGCAATCTGATTTCCTCTCTGAAGATACCATATGTAATGGAATGTAGCAGGATATGTGTCCAGAGTCAGGTCTTTGAGGGATCCTCAAACTCACCTGCGTAGATCTTGGCCGTCATCAGTGAAGAAATGGATTTTGCGTAGGTGTTGAAACCATAATCACTGCATGATCCATATAGAGGACGCCCACCCGGTGCGCTGGATTCGCGGTTCCAGCCTGCCAGGCAGGCTCCCAGCACTTGGAGAGACCTGCGTATCCATCGATCCACACGAAAAAAGGAGCGAAAAGGACCCGGTGGCAAGCCATCCGCGCAGCTGAGGCGACAGGCAGCTTGTGGGGCGTGGCCCGTGGGGATCCACCTCCACGGGCGCCGGGAGCCGTTGTGGACTCGCAGTCGCAGCGCGCCGGGAGAAAAGCAGTGTTTTTACGTTTGCGTACGGGTGGTGGCCAGGAGCAGTCCAGACTTTCAGAGAGTCAGAATTAGTCAGAACAAGTGTCAGTCATCTGCATCTTGTTAGAAAAAAGGCTGCTTCTTTAGCCTTGACAACGTGGTTTCAGGGTTACTACATTATTAGTATGTACTGTTTTACGATGCACCTTGTTCCCTCCAATTTGGGAATGAGTAGCGAGTACGGGAAGGCTGTGTAGCGAAGCGATGATGTCCGGTAGGTACCTTTTTCTGCTTTTAGGGCAGGGCACTGGCATGCTGTAGGTAGTACTAGTAGTAGGTTTGGTGAAAAAGCCATCCTTCCGGTTTCAGTCAATACGGCTCAGGTGACACGATCAACGCAAAAATGATAACAAAAAGATGCATGCGTAAAACTAGTCTTACAAATAGGTCTCTGGTACGCAGACGAGTTCACACGCATTTCCATTTTGTTTGCAGCTGGTATGGTATGCAGAAGTTGTCTCCAGCTGCTGCCTTCCTTGTCATGGCATTCCTTGATGTTCCTGCTCGTTGCCTGGTGGTCCAAATGCCACATTTGTTGGGGGCGTTAAGGGTGACTATTAAGGGTCTCCATAACATCAACTCAAACCACCGTTTCGGTTTGATGTCACGTCGTCATTTTCGGGGTGGATTATTAATTAGTTAGTGTCCTGTCAATCACTCGTAGATTTTTTTTTTCAGAGAAGTTGTTGGATTTCCCTCCGTTTCCTGTTCAGATTTAGGATCATATTCGTTCTGTTGGAAGAGAACTGTCATCACAATTCGGCGATGCAGGAGTTTATGCTCACCGGTCACAACGAGCTGGTGAGAATGACACGTGGTCCATATATGGCAAGTGGCAAATCCCCACAATAACTGCCACAACTGTTTTATCGTGCAGAAGTACGTACGGACAGTTGCATGCTTGCTGTAAACTTCCGTTTAGATTTCTGACTGATGATGAAGAGCAACGTTTGGTTCCGGACTGGAAAACCAACCAAATCATGTTCTATATACAAATGTGTAATCCACCAGGAGCAGGAGATTCTTCTGTCTAGGTCTACATATAATTGTGATACGCCAATGGTGCGCTGGATTGGGTTCCAGTCCGGCTCCCAGGCTTCCAGCACATGAAGAGAGAAGAGACCTGCTGTCTATCCATCATATCATCCATCTGCAGTTCTTCTTGCACGCAAAAAGGAGCGAAAAGGAAGGACCCGGCAAGCCATCCGCGCAGCCGAGGCGTCTTCCCTTCCCGGCAGCTTGTGATCCGTGCCGGATGATCCACCACGGGCGCCGGGAGCCGTCGTGGACTCGCATCGCACCGGGAACTTGGACAGAAAAAACAGTGGGTGTGTTTGAAAAGTGCACTATGTAAAAAAAGATTCCCCGTCACATCAAACTTGCGATACATATATGGAGTACTAAATGTGGATAAAATCAAAAACTAATTGTACAGTTTGGTTGTACTTTACGAGACGAACGTTTTGATCCTAATTAGTCAATGATTGGACAATTATTACCAAATACAAACGAAATGCTACAGTATATTTTGACTATCCAAATTTTGGATCTAAACACAGCCAGTGTTTTTACACGCTTGCGTACGAGAGTGGCAAGGAGCACTCCAGACATTCAGAGAGTCAGAACAAGTGTTTCACCGGGACCGGGGAGAGCTGCACAGTTGGTGCTTGTCAGCCATCGCATCTCGTTACAAAAGGCCATGACGTGGTGCTACAGTTGTTTCTTAGCCTTGACAACGTGGTTTTTTTTTCAGGGTTGGTTTTTTTTTTCAGGGTTTATTCATTCACCAGAGATGGTTGCGCTGAACCTCAAGGACGCGGGAGCATCATCTAGCTCGGGGTGATGATGTCACTGCAGATGCATCGTTTGATGTTTCAGAGTTACTGGTGTAGTACTACGATGCACCTTGTCACCTTCTTAGCGAGTACTCCTACGGGGAGGGCCATGTGTAGCGATGATGTGATGATGTCCGGTACCTTTCTTTCTCTGCTTTTTAGAGCAGGGCACTGGCATGCCGTAGGTAGTACTAGTAGTGGGTTTGGTGAAAAAGCCATCCTTCCGGTTTCATCCAAGACGGCTCAGGTGACACGATCAACGCAAAAATGATAAAAGATGCATGCGTAAAACTAGTCTTACTAGGTCGCTGGTAAGCAGACTAATCCGTCCACTGACGAGTTCACACGCATTTACGTTTTGTTTGCAGACAATATGATACTTGATCACTAAGGAAATTGCTTGTTCAAACAGTTTGGACTATCGCTCTCCGGGCTGGGCAGATGTGTAGCCTAATTCAACCTGCTGAACCAATCAGGGCGCAGTACAAAACAGTCAGCTGTGACGCAATCACGCAAAATGCTGTTGATAATCTCGGCAGAAGAAAGTATCCGTCTTTTTTACCAAGCTACTTTCAAAGCGGGTCACTTCACTACACCAGTAAGTAGTCTGCTACACAGATTCATAATCAGACAGTCAGACAGGCATCGTTATCACCTGCGAGGTGCCGGGCTCGCGCTGCCTTCCATGATTACGGGCTACGGCGTTGCCTTGGCGACCTGGATCACAACGACAGCAGCAAATTCCCCCGGCAAAGCTTCTTTCTCCATAAGCAGCTGCCTGCGAAACTGGTGGCGTTCTGTTTGACCTTTTCTTTTTTCCTCCCTGCTCCTGCCCCTGAGATGAGGTTTTGTTTCGATTTGCTGAACGAAGCTTGGTGGACACGGTGACGAGGTGGCCAGTTGCCCGGCGATGGTGGTGCATCTTCCTTCCTTGCAGATCAAATCGAATGTGGTCGTTTTCAGTTTTCACCATCGATGCTCATTCATCACCTATCCTTTTCAGATTCAGAGGCGACGAAGAGTCAGTCAGTCGATCCCAGTCGCCGTCACGCTTGGCCACCTCTCGCAGTGGGCTTCGCGAACTTGGATGGAGGTGTTTGTTGGGCCTGCACCGCAAGTCCGTCCGTCCCCGATCCACATTACCGGCCCATCCGCGTCGCTGCAAGTAGTCTCTTTCAGAGCCCACCAGCTAGCTAGTAGACGGTGAAGTGAACCCGGCCAGCCTTCGTCCATCCATCGATCAGGGAAAAGTAGCGAGCGATTAACTTGGCGGTCACGACTAATCCGGGAGCAGATAGAGGCCGGCCGGCGGCGGATACGCGTTACTTTCCGGGAGTTAAACGGGTGCCTGTCGATGAACAGAACAGGGTCAGGTATGGTCCTTTCCGTCCCATTTGCGCAATGGGCAGAGCCATATATTACTGTCCTTAACTCGCTGTTCATCAGTAGTGATAGATGTATTACTATCTGATTTATGTGCCATTTACGTGTGGTGTGGTGCCAACTACTACAGGTTTTCTTCCGACTGATGAGGACCAGATCAGAGATGTGTCGAACGAAGCAGCAAGAATCTAGATATGGATCGACGAATCGATGCAATCAATCACTGACTGCAGCTCCAGACACCTCAACTTGGAAGGAAGGCAGCGTGCCGACCTTGATCTTTCGCCGATTATTTATTCTACGCGCCGCGGAGGCAGAGCAGAGGCGTCTAGGCGGGCCGATCAATCCAGCTACTAGAAACAAAGCACGGGACACAACAAGACGCACGCACACACAGATGATCGCTGTCCATCCTCATGACGTCGAAGGGATACAGCAGTGGTCAGAAAGAGATGGCTGGGCCAAAACAATACAGCAACTACTGCAAAGAAACCAAATGAAAATTGCAGAGAGATATATATAGCTTGACTATCTGAAAGCCTAGCACTAGCACCCAAAAAAACTATAAAAAATCGTGCAGAAAAGACAGAGGAGAATGCGAGATGGAGCACCATGGATGAGGATGGTGGATGGAGAGTGACAGACAGGTGATGGGCTGAAAGGCGGAGCATCCGGACGGACAGGTTACAGGCAGAGGCCTTTCCAGTTTCGACGTCGTCTGCCTGACACGCCGCCGGGAGATCCTCTGCTCCTTAACCTCGGCCTTGTTTAGTTACTCCAAAACTTCTGAAAAATATATTATGTAAAAAGATGATTTTTCGTCATATTAAACTTGCGATATATGTATCGAGTACTAAATGTAGATGAAATCAAAAAACTAATTACACAGTTTGGTTGTACTTTACGATACGAACGTTTTGAGCCTAATTAGTCAACGGTTAGACAATTATTACCAAATACAGACGAAATGATACAGTGTCACTGCAGTGAATTTGATACTCAAATTCGGTGAACTAAACCAGGCCCTCGTCTCTTGCTTGCCTGACAACGGAAAAAAAAAAGGGAACCCGGGGTTGTGAGATTCCAGGTTCGTGAAACGGACTGACTCCGCGTCTCGTGCGTGGAAATATCTACCTCTTCTTTTTGGCAGCTTCTGCTATGTGCACACTGAATTTATGATGCAAAGCTTTTCCCGGAGCAACTTGCAAAGCGCCATCATCCTCGGTTCGGTTTTTCTTTTGCCGAAACTTTAGAATGCCGGTCTACAACTTGACAACTTTTGTAAAGTTTATGCGGTTCATGCCCGAAAAGAAAGAAACGAGTACAGAGAGCATCCAGGGGAAAAAATTGGTTTAGTAGAAAGCTAAAACCGGTCCTAATAAGTAACCAATTGTGCAAAAGTAGTGCAAATATAATGCAGAAACATGACATGGTACCTATGCTTCATCTTCTTCGTTGATAAATTGTAAGAGACCTTGGTTTGCGTTTGTGGTACAGATTGGTACATATTCGACTCCCAAAATGGCACCGCAATATCTTATATAACTAGCTAGCCTATTACATTTGAGCCAACACAAAAGAGAGAGAAGGAAGAAGAGGAGAGGTGAACCATATAAAATGATGTATGTATGCACCACAAAAGCCCCAAGACAAAGTGCAAATTCTCGTGCCACGAAAAAAAACGTATAATCGGTAATCACACAAAAAAATCCAGGTGAATGCATATTGGACCATGTAGAAATTAATGTGCAGCGCGAGTAATGCATTGTCCTTTTATGAAAAATGTTTTAAGTCAAAGATTTTTTTTGTTGAATAAAATAGCTATCATGACATACACATGCATTCTGTGGAAATTGGAACAGTGTGAACCATATACAGCATGTTTGAAAGCCAACAACACATGCTTTCCTTCTAGACTAACAGTCATAATATAAGTCCTATCAGGTACCTGTATGTGACGGTACACCTGTTGAGTACGTGTTAGAAAAATAGGCATGGTTACCGCGCATCCATCCAGTCCACTTGACGAACCAACTAGAGGTGCTACTTGGGGCCCAAGGTGCTATTGCGCAAACACAATTCAATGGTATCATTGTCATCGTGGACATTAATTAATTAAATAAATAAATCACAAGAGATTATCCAAAACGCATGGAGAGTTCATGCATGTCCATGGCAAGGAAAAAGATACAAGCCGAAGAAAAGAACCCACTCTCCTATTATTATTTTTGGAAAAGAAAGGTAAGATGAAACAGGCGCCTTCGTCATTAAGCACTAGCTACTACGGTCCACGTCAGTCGTCACCCCGTGTGGCCGTCTTCCACAAGCTACAGTGTCCCTATCGGACGGTCTGTATTGCTCGGCGCTCGTGGGAATCCCTTTTCCACTTCTTTTTCTCCGCCTTCCCGTTCCGTTTTATTCCTTTTTCTGGAATAAACCTCTACAAAGTCCTCATATTATAAAACAGACCCTGCTCCTCCTATACTTCACATTACACGCATTATTCGTTCACAGGCGTTAAAGATACGCATACACCTCCAGATATAAATTTCTACTACTATATACATCCAGAGTACGTATATAGTAATAAATTACAGAAATCACATTATATATAGAACAAGGATTTGATTTGTCCCATGCATCAGTGTGTGTGCCTGCCCTGGCCGCTGGCCGGGGAATAATTTCATTTCATTTATGAGGAAACGAAAAGAAATCAGGTGTGGAGAATTCAGCAATTACGTCAAAGGATGGGCGTGCGGCTGGGAAAAAGAGATTTCTTTTCGGGAGCCTTTAGCTATCGCAGGAAAGAGGCGTCGACACGTCTCCTACGCAAACCAAACCGCCTTACATCGGCGGCCACCGTTCCATCCATCCGCATTTTTTCTTCCTCCTATCTCTCTCTCGATCGCCGCCTGTGTCCAGGAAAAAGAGATATAGATGATATATTATATATTTATATATATGCACATATATATCGCTACATATATGTATATAATTTTCGCTTTCGCTGCTGCGATATATCCTTTGAGACGAGACGACGACGACACCGCCGAGAATTGTTGGCAGAAGCCCCGAAATCGGTGAATCGTCCATCCCCTCCTCATCTCCCCCTCCAGCAGTCGTCCTCCTCTCCTCCCTTATCGACGATACGGACCAGCCGCTGAATTCTTCTTCGTTCCCCTTCCCTCCTCCGTCGCCGTCCTACCCGACCTGTGAAGCAGGTAACGATTGACATGATAGGATAGATAATCCGTTGATTCTGTTATTAACCGCCCGGGCCGGGGGGCCCTCGCTCTTATCTTGCTTCCATCACATCGTGGAAGGTTTATCTCGATCGATCGATCGATCAGCTTCCTGCATTCATCTTCCCTGGCGGAGTTGAGTTCGAGTTGCACGAGCAGACGAGCTAAAGTCAAGGATATAGAGAGGAGTACATCAGCTGTCGCTCTGGAGGAACCTATACCAATGGTAAGTAAAATTCTCTCTTCATTTTTGCAATCGATGCTTGTTGATTTGGCATATACTTTTTTGCATGCGTATGGTGCGGCTTAATTTGCAGGTGTAGATCGACGAGACTGATGAGCTGCTGATCACCATCAGGTGTAGCAGCTTTTACGCATGTAGTACTAGTATGCGTATAAAGAGAGAGGACGAACTTGCATTTGATTTGGAGGAGACGACGTCGACGGGCGATGGCGTGTGTGATTGACGGATTACTGGTGGTGGTAGTGCAGGTGATGGTGAGCGTGGCGAGCCCGAGCCCGAGCCCGATGGTGCGGTCGGAGGAGGACCTGGGCCCGCCGTGGCTGCGGCCGCTGCTGGCCACGAGCTTCTTCGTGCCGTGCCGGCTGCACCCGGAGCTGAGCAAGAACGAGTGCAACCTCTTCTGCCTCGGCTGCACCGGCGACGCCCTCTGCGCCTACTGCCTCCCCGCGCACCGCGACCACCACGTCGTGCAGGTAGGTCTCAGCTACTCTCCTAGTAGCGATCTATGCTGGTGGTGCACTTCGTCCCCTTCGCCGCCGCCGCCGCCGCCGCTGACATACACGAACACATCATGATTCAAGACATGTATATGATATATGGGCATGCAGATCCGGCGTTCGTCGTACCACAACGTGATCCGGGTGTCGGAGGTGGGGAAGCTGATCGACATCTCCCACGTGCAGACGTACGTGATCAACAGCGCCAAGATCGTGTTCCTCAACGGCCGCCCGCAGGCCAGGCCCGGCAAGGGCGTCACCAACACCTGCGAGATCTGCTGCCGGAGCCTCCCGGACTCCTTCCGCTTCTGCTCCCTCGGATGCAAGGTGCGTCCGTCTTCTTCCTCGATCGCTAGTTTTTCTTTCTCTCTTCCAGTTCGTTCGTTCCAGCCACAGACGACAGACAGCTTCTCTTTGTTCTTTCTTTTTTTTTCCTCTCTCTACCTTTCTCTCTCTAAAAGCCTGGGCTGTGGTACGAGTAGCGGCATTTTTGTCTGAGGCTCGGTATGGGCCAGCAGCGCCACCAGGGGATCGGACGGCACCCCACGGCACAGCAACCTGTGCGCGTCCTACCACCACCTGGAGGCATCGGAAAGCAGACGAATCCTACCGCGGAAGCGGAAAGGGATTGGAGGTAGCGGACTGGGGTCTATGTTGGGGTTGTTGCCAAGCATCAAGCTCGATCTTGACACCCTCCAAATTTTTAAGCATTGGCTCCCGGCATGGCCTCTACGTACCTCAGATAACCACCAATGGCTACCTGCATTGGCCGCCGACCTCGAAAGGAAGAACCTGGAACCGTCAAGATCGAATGCTGTGGCACATTTTGGCTGGACGAGCCTTGGTGGAACCTAATTATTCGACGCAACATTGAGTGCAAGTGGCAACGTTTAAAACACAAGAATTAGCTGAAAAAAATGAACACAATAATCGTCAAGCACTTAGAGCTTGTGTAGGAGAGCTCCACCTGATTCTTATTTTCTGTGGAAGTTGATTCTTTGAGAGAAGTGATTTTGTGGCTGAAAGTGATTCCGTAGCATAAACTCTCAAAATCACGATAGAGATATAAAATCAAGATAAACTACTTTTTTCAGCTCTCAACCTCTTAGTTTATTCAGAGAATCACTTCACAAAATCAATAGAATCACTTCTCTCTACACAAAATTATTTGTTAAAGCTTCTGTCCGAATTCAACATAGAATCAGCGCTGAGGCTCTGCCAAACAAGACCTTATTAATACTATTCTTCCATAGCGAATCATCAGTCAGTCCTAAGAAAACATTCTAAAGCATGCTGGATAGTTGCTCCTTTGATGCTACATTAATTTGTGCTGGGAAGATACAACTGGTATCTTTCTCATAACCATATAGCCTTATTAGGAACTAATAAAGACACTCGATCGAGGCGGCCTAACACCTTTTCGTGGTCCCTCGAGAAAAGGTAGCAGTTGATGTGATCACATTTTGGCTCCATCTGCAAACTCTTTAATTCTTTCGAGAATTGAATTGTCTTCCCTTGAAAATTCTTGGATTCCAAAAAGTTCTTTTTGTTCCTCACCATGTTCATGTTGGGGAAAACTTGCACGGTAAGTTTGTTCTTCTTCTTTCCTTTCAAAAAAAAGTTTGTTCTTAGTAGTTTTTATTTATCTTTCGTGGCATTCTACGGATATGTCTCCATTATTGCCCGTTGAACTTTGGGTGGGTGCATTGGTACGTGTGCGGTCAAATTGAATGGGTCCAGACATCTCCCATTATAGCCCATTTCCATCAAGATTGTTGCTCCAAATAGAGAACACGGGTGTGGTACATTTGGTAGCTTTGTTGAGGCGAGAGCTTGCTGTCTTGCTGATTTCAGCTATGCCCAGCTTGCAACTGCAGCACATTTGGTTCTCTTGTCCAGCTCTTGCTTTTTTCTGCGCGCGGCTGCTATTTTGCGCTGAAGGTTAGCGGAATCTGCTATTTTTTTACGGTTCCAAACAACTAATTTTTCTTGCTAAGGATCCAATCGTACTGACATGGCACGTGCATCATTTGCTGGAATGTTTGAACTAAAAAGCTTAAATTGATAGGAAAATGTGGGAAATTTACTTGTACTTCGATACTTCTTCTCACGCACAAACTATACTAGGCCTCAAACATAAAAATAGGAGTCGACTGTAATTATTTTGTTCTATTGCGTCTGCCAGGAGACTCAAGACTCCCGGTATCGTGATCAGTTCAATCTAAAAGTTTCTGACAGAGAGACTTTCACTTATTAGACAAACACAATGGAGCTCAAATCACAATCCCAGCAAAAAAAAAATGATTAACCACGGTATCTCACCCAAATGCAGCATGTAAGAAACTAATCTGGCCTTGATAATTTAAGCTATATATGTCTCTGTCTAACTGTTGCACTAGGCACTATGTATAAAGTTTCCCTAGGGAGTTGAAGCTCTCACTGTTCTAGTTTAGGATAAAGCTGCTTTCAGGGGGAGTAGGTAGACTTGATACATCATCTGCTTAGGATCTTCTATCGCGAATGCACTTCTTTTTCGTTTTCTTTTTCAGCAGACCGAAGCATCCAGTTAACCTTCTATCACTTAGAAAGGATATGCAAAGATTGTGTGCGTTATCCGGATAAAATTGACTTCGCTGGCAGTGATGTTCTACCGAATCACCTTGTTTGCTTGTCGGATTTTGGGTATATATATTGAGCTATCAAGTATGGTTATGTTGATCCTTGCAAAGTTTAATGGGATCAAACAAAGAGAAAATAACAACGATCCTTTAGTTTCAGATATGGTTCATTTACGCTATGCCAAGAAAGTGTGGTTTAGGCTGATGTTCATGGTTAATTAGCCAATTAGGTCATGAATACCTGAATTATTTCCTGTATATAATACTTGTCGTCAGGAACTATCTACATTCTTTATTACTATAACAAAAGATATGTCAATTTTTTTTTCATCCTGAGAAGACACTGTTCATAGAGATGATAAGTAGTAGTGGTAGTGTCCACAGCTTGTCCATCTCAGTGCATGAAGCCATGTGTAAAAACATGCACAGCAATACACCTATTGATGAATGAGGTCATCTGAATAAGTAAATACGCAGTTCAGTTTGCAAGCTTTAGAAAGATTATAGGAAGGGTAAAATCAACGTCAGTTGGAGCGTTGGACAAGGAGTTGCATTGCTGTGCTCCCTGTTCCGCTGTTCGTTCGCACTTAGTGCAATGACGACAGATCCACGGATAATAATAACACGCCCCATCATGGAGGGTTTCCTTTTCTCTCTTTTTCACACGTCCTCGTCAGCTCACTTCACCGATTCCTTGGACAGCTACTCTTGTGGCCATGGAAATTTTCATTCTGCGAATCAATCTCATTATATATTCATTCATTCCCTCTCATCGATGGATGGACGTGTGATTTGTATAATTTACAGCTTGGAGGGATGCAGTGGGACCCGAGCCTGACGTTCGCCATACGGCCGAAGCGCGGGCAGGGCTCCGGCGACGACGGGTCCGGCTCCGACGACTCGTTCAGCCCCAAGAAGCCCCGGCGGATGGCCGGGTTCGACCTCGGCCGCTTCGAGCGGCCGGGCATCCGGTGGTCCGACGACGAGGGTAGCAGGTCCAACAACGGGCCCTTCACGCCGCCGATGAACCGGTGCCGGCCGTCCAGGAGGAAGGGCATCCCCCACCGCGCCCCGTTCTACGGTTAGCTAGTCTATAGCTACTCCAGTGCATGCAATGCATCCCTCAACCTTTAAAATAAACTCCATCTTCAGCCAGCACGATGCTGTGCGCCACTCAGCTGGTGTGAGCAGTGAATCAAGTGATCCAAAATCTGCTACTGGTAGGCGATTTTGGATATATGGTGTCATGCACCATATATAGCTAGGTATATATATGTGTAGCTATAGCCTGTTACATAGTTGTATACATGCATGCGTACACAACACAATAATGTATATAGGCGAAACATATCTGTACATGCCACCAGCATATTGACAAAGGTTGTCAGTATGTGTAGACATAATCTGAAAGAAGGAGATAGAAACATAGGTAGGGTTTGGATTTTATTAGGTTGGCTAGTAGTAGTAGTCGAGATTGATATGTGAAAAGGAACAAGCTAGTATCATGTATTTATCTCGGTTTGTATATTTGGCTGCTTGCCTGCACCACCCAATGCGTTTATTAGCGTTGTGGTGCCAAGCTAATAAACGTTTTTGTTAATCTCCTCCTTATACTAGCTTAATCTGTACATGTACAGACAGTGTATGTATGTATGTATATGTCTGTGTACTAGCAGAAATTAATAAAGAAAGAAAAGGGGGAAGAAATACCTTGTGGTGTGTATGTAACCTGCGATCTGCAAGAAAATGTCTGTAAATTTATATATGACTGATAAAGTGCTAGTATTTTCTTGAGTTGAGCTCTGGTTTTCTTTTGGCATGATCAAATCGGCCGTACGTGCCTCTGTTAGGTACGTGTTCTAGCTTTGGGCATCACCATCATCGTCCAGTACTCTTATGTCACATCCCTGGAGTCGATGCCGAACATTGACAGTGCGAGTCTGAAGTCTGAACAGCGGCGCAGCGCTGCCTGTCTCACTGCCATTTCTTTTTCGGACTTGTTTAGATTCCAAATTTGAGATCCAAATTTTGCATAGTAAATGTCTTATTATACTGTAGCAATTTTGTTTTTATTTGGTAATAATTGTTCAAATATTTATTAATTAGGCTTAAAATATTCGTCTCGCAAAGTACAACAAAATTGTGCAATTAGTTTTTGATTTCATCTACATTTAGTACTTCATATATGTGTTGATATTTTGATGATGGGGAATCTTCTTTTTACATAGTGAAATTTAGGGTGAATTTAGGTATCTAAACAAGGCCCAGGCTCCCAGCGCTCTGCTAGACTGCTACTCCCTCGGTCCCAGAACGAACGACGTCATGAGATACATGTAGATTAAATTTTCTTAACTTTGATTAGATTTATATCTCCAAATAAATTTATTATAATAATATATTTAACGATCTATCTAATGATACTAATTGTGTATTATAAATATTAATATTCTTTTATACATAATTGGTCAAAGTTGAAAAAAAACTGACTTCTCGGAAAACGAGTACGACTTCTATTTTGGGACAGGAGTACTGCTCTCACACGCGAGAAACAGGTGAATGGCAGCTACTGCTCTCACACACATAAAATACAGGTGAATGGCAGTAAGCTGCAATACCTTGGTCTTGTTTAGATGGAAGATGTTATAAAAATTTAGAACTGTAGCATTTCATTTGTATTTGATAATTATTGTTTAATCATAGACTAACTAGGCTCAAAACATTCTTCTAGTGATTTATAACTAAACTGTGCAATTAGTTATTTTTTTATCTACATTTACCGATTCATGCATGCGTGCAAAGATTGATGTGATGGAGAGTGAAGGACCGGAAACGGCGACCAGAGGGGGTGAATGGGAGCCGAAAATTTCTTTTGAAAATAATTGGCTACTATCCCAAAATCACCACCAAAAGTGCAATCAAAACACCATGATGTCCACGACCCAACTAGTGAGTGGGTGTTCCCTAAGAACACAACGGGACACCACAAACGAGCACGGAACAAGAACTAAACCAAGAGTCAAAAAAAAATCAACTTCTATAGAGAGGAAGTGAGTTCTCCACCTAAAGTACCCATGGCAACTGGTGACAAGAGTACTTAGAAAAAGATCCTTGAGACACTTAGAAAATCAATACAAAAGACGGATCTCAAAACGAGCACTCAAAAAGCCCAAACACATAATTTCAGCAAGGAGGTGCGGAGGCTCCGCGTTTTTCCCCGGAGGCTCCGCGGCCCGTAGGTTCCACGTTTTCGCCCGGAGGCTCCGCGGCCCGGAGGTTCCGCGTTTTTCGCGGAGGCTCCGCGCTGTCCAGAAACAACAGCACGAACCAAGGAAGAACGGGTCAAAACTTGATCAAAACAACTCGGATTGACTTAGAACTTTGCAGGTACGATCTTGGGAGTGTTGAGAAGATATCTTCAAGACATCAACACCCAATTTCAAGCCTATCATGAGAAATCAAAGAAAAACGAAAAAGCACCGGTTCTTGAGACCTAGACCAAGAAATCGCCCGATCTGCGAGCTCGTGGGGAATTGGTTGATTTCCTTCGGTGGAAAGATTCAACTCACGTCATAGCTCAAATCAAGGCAACAAGAACGAACCAAAATGGTCTATAAACGAAGAAACAAAGGAAGAACTAGAGGGAGAAGGGAGGAGCTCGCGAAGAACACATCAAGAACACACAAATTTCTTCATCCGCCGAACACCGGAGGACACCGGAGGATTCGGGACATCCTTCCCTCAAAGATTCATGGTTCTTACACTAATCGGTGGATTAGTGGACCTCTCTCTCACACAAGCACCTAGAGAAAGAAACCCTAAAGGAAAAAATGAAAATGGAGGAGGTGAGGGAGATGGGGGCTCCCTCATCCTATTTAACAGGGCTATTACACATTCCCAGTTTTGCCGCTGGATACAAATAAGCCAAACCATTTAGCCCAAGGGCGTAAAAGTCCAACCCGGTGTCATCTTCATCCGACGGCCACCGCGCCTCCTCACCGGTAGCTTCGCCTCGACGCGAACTCTCCGATGCCACCACGTGCCGTCCGTTCCTCCTCGGAACCTCCGCCCGGGTTTTGAGGCCCAAACCCGTAAACCCGCCACCGATGGTTTTGAGGCCCAAACCCGTAAACCCGCCACCGATGGTTTTGAGGCCCAAACCACCAAACCGCTCGCGAGTAGCGTACTCCATACGCGTCCCCCGCCGATGGTTTTGAGGACGAAACCACCAAACCCCCGATGTCGACGCGTGTCCGACCTCCCGCCAAGCATGACGCCTTCGTCTTCCTCCTTGACTCGGCCCACCGGCCTCCCGCCAAGTGCCACGACGCCATCGTCTCCATCTTGACTTGGCCGACGCCATCTTCATCACCATGTACACTTGCACTCGTCGATGTCCCAAGTGTCAGCCACCGCGGCTAGTCACCCAGCCTCTTGGTCCCTCGGTCCAAGCCTCACGTCCGTCCTTCACCACTCCCGGTCCGTCGGCACGGCACGTCCTCCTTGACTTTCACCTCGTCGTCGACTACCGCCTCCGTGCTCCACACCTGCACACCACGAGTCAAGAGACATGCACACATAGCTCTCACCATAGTAGGGTTAGTTACCACTCAACCTACTTCGTGGATCACATTAATAATCACTCATCACAAAACAAACACACAAGAGTATTTATCAACCTTGTATTCACAGAGAGAGTGAAAAAATTCTAACATCTAGAGGCAATCTAAACAAGGCCCTTGTGTATGGCACTATGGCAGAAAGGAATAGTGTGGCGTAGTGGCATTGGCATTTGGGTGCGAAGAAGGTACGGAGTAGTGTTCTGCTTCCATCAGGAAAGTTACCCAGCCAGAATATTCTAGTTGGGCCATCCTCAAGAGTCCAGATGGCTGGCCGTTTGCAAGCCCAGCTGCATTCGGCGACAAACGAAACCGTACGAAATGTCAGGTGATGGGGACAAAACTTGCTCCACAATTCCTGCGATGTACGGAGCACTACGTTACACAGCAGTCTCAGTTGAAGGACGAATTTTAGAGTGACTAATTCTTCTTTTCGTAGTCTATCTAGGTGCAGAAATAATTCATTCACTTTTAATACAATTGTAGAATCCATGCTGCGTAATTGTTAGTTTGAAACTAAGAACGAAAATTGTGGCCGGAGGTCTAGTGGCAAATGAAACCCTGCCGAGTGCCAGGTCCAGAGTCTGCCTGGAGACTGTACTGGGGTGTAACACTTTATGGCAGAGAATGGATGGACCACCAACTAACCACCGCACCAACGAACCCCAACGGCCCTCCCAGAGTCCCAGTGCCAACCGAAAGAAAAGCTACAGGCTATTTGCAGTCCAAGGCCTTCTTTAGATCGAAGAGAGAGTGAAATTTGACACTGTATCACTTTCGTTTGTATTTGATAATTATTGTCTAATCATGGACTAACTAGACTCAAAAGATTTGTATCGTAATTTACAATCAAACTGTGTAATTAGTTATTTTTTTATCTACATTTATTATTTCATGCATGTGTCTCTAAATTCGATGTGACGGAGAGAGAGTGAAAAAACTTGCAATCTAAACCTAGCCCAAGTAAACAAATCACGCGCCTCGTGCGGTGGTCGTGCCGTAGCATACAAACGGTATAATTACGTGACAAGGGGAAGGGAAGCAGCCGTGAAAAAGGCAGTTCCCGGGCGGGTCAGGCAGCCGCCGGAGCCGCTCGCGTCGCCGTCCCGGTGTCCCACCCACCAGCGTTTTCAGCAGGACGAGCGCGTCAGCGTCAGAATGCGCGTGCGGGCGGGTGCCTGCCTGCCACCGGCTCGGCGGGCGGCGGCACCGTTTGCAACACCTTTGGTCCGAAACGCTGTCAGGGCCGGCGGTCGCCTAGGGCCCAGGCCTGGAGGAGGCCATCAGCCGATCTACACGCAGCCCATATATACCATGGCTACTTCTCAAATGAGGCCATGAGGGGAAGCAGCTTGACACAGTCACACTCACACAGCCCACGCCACGAGCCCACGACGGTTGGGGAACCTGCGCAAGTTAGATACTCGCTCCATCCAAAATGAATAACTTTCTAAAAATTTTCATCACAAAGATTAAAGATTCTAGCAGAAGGCACGTGTATCCACATCTCCTTTTCTTTCCTGAAAAATATCTTCTAGATTTGGCGGTTATCATTTACGTGCACCTGTAATTACCTTCCACGTCTGGCCTAATTTGGAAACTCCAATCCCTCCGGAATCCCGGACTTTTCCCTGGACGGGTAATCCATGGGGATATCATTCCAATTATTATTCTAGTTCTTAGTGGGAGGTTTTCGATCCCTGGATTTTGCTCCCCTTGCTTCCAAAAGAGCCCTTAGGGTATGATCTATTTGGCGCGTGATTTGTTTACTTGGGCCATGGCGTTAAGTCGTTAACTAATCAATAAATAAAGATATATAGCGGTCAGATGCCTTATATCATGGCGGCACAACTGTAGAGTAGGTCACTGGAGTCAATCAGGTGAGAAAAGTGCAAAGTCACAAGTTATATAAAATAATAGAGAGAGACTACCTGTGTAAGTTTGAGTTAAAAGGAGTAGAATAAAGGAAGAATATTTGAGGGAAAAAAGAACCCATTACCTACTGACGCAGTGAGAACATCAGGAACGCATGGCGTGTAAAATTCTAGAATTGATACTTCAATGTTAGTGTAGTCATCTAAAAGAAAATAGAGGTAGTTAAAGCTGAAACGTCGAGATAACTTCGTCCATTTTAAACTGTCATTCTAGAATTGGGCTTGCCAGCGCCTGAACGTACAGGCGGAAGATACCCAGCTGGGCCCACGCGGGGCCCACGCCATCCCCCGAGCGTCAACAACATTAAGAAGAGGGGGAGGGGCGGAAGATACCCAGCTGGTGCCGGGAGAAGGAGGAGACACCGATGCTTGGCAGCAGAAGGCGAGGAGATATATGCAATACCCGATCTACTTTTAAAACATTTAGGTGCAACACTTCCGACATTCGTCTGAAGGCAGATAAAACACTTGAAACATGCATCTAAAACACTTGCAAAAACTACTTGAAACCGTTGCAAAAACATACGCAATGTCTAGATATAATACTTGCAATATATGTGTGAAACATATGCAACATCCTAATAAACACACTTGCAATGTGCGTCTGGAAAACAAATGAAACATTGGGAATAGAAGCTTGCAACATACGTGTACAACCATTGCAACATCCAATTTACTTTGCAACATCCATATGAAACACTTGCAACATGCCTCTGAAACATTTGAAACACTTCAAACATAGGCTTGCAACATGCGCTTTCAGTGTAACATCTACTTGTTGCTTGGACGAATGGAGACTCGTCGACGCGAAGCTCGAGACCGGCGCGGAGCTCGATGACGTGGAGTGTCGTGGGAGGGGGGAGCTAATGGGCGGGCTGCTGCGTGGCCCCGGTGAGCGGCTATGCGGCCACCGACTAGCTGGTGGGCGGATTCAGGCCAGACTGGGACAAAAGGAGATGTCGCACCGGCCCCACTGCCATTGAACGATCCGCTGTTTGCCAGATCCTTTGTCGAGTTCTCCAACGGTTGCGCATCTTGAGCATGGGCACGAGTCACGAGGCGAGTCCCTTCGCCTCCGCGCCGCAGGCAACGTTTGTCGCCAATCTCGTCGGCTCAGGCACAAGCATCAATGGGAGGAGAAGCAGCAGGGGAGAAAAATAATGTTGTGTTTGCGAAACGAGAGCATGAGAGAGGATAAAGATTGTGCTAGATCAATAGGAAGGAAGCAGCGTGCAGATAAGCATGGTGCGGGATTTTTTTTTGTTCGTGCGGGGATGCGCTTTGACTGTGGGTAAATTGTCCAATTCTGGCTAGGGCGTCGGACGCCCTAAGTGTAGCATTCCCGATCTAGAATTTCTACACATAATGGGTTTCTTTTTTTCTTTGTTTAGATCCCAGTCCATATACACAGTCACAAAGTAAGGGTATGCTTGATCTCAATTAGATTATAATAATAGTAATATCTTGATTATACACGTACGATTATAAAAAAGATGGATTGATAATAATCATAATAAACTTGATTGTTTGTATTTCTGAATTATACGGACGTGGAGTATTATTAATAGGAGTACCATTGACCTATAATCTCATAAAAAAAACATGTTTGGGATGGATTATAAAATTGCAATAAGGCCATATTTGGTTTGGACCTCCTAAACTTTAGTCATCTAAACCAGGGACTAAACTTTTGTCACATGATGTTTGGTTTGGATGACTAAAAGGTACTCAACCTGACACCATCATGTTTAGGATAATCAAAACGCCCCTATTTAATGCTAACTGCTGCCATGGGAGATTTGGCAGAGGCAATAAATGAGGGGTATCCCCTGTCAAAGTTGTATTTAGTCTCTTCTAGTCTTAATTTGGTGAGTAGATGACTAAAAGGCTTTTAGTCCCTTTTGGTCATAGTGCTCGGCTCTAAAGTGATTAAAAGAGACTAAATTTAGGTGTCCTAAAGTTTAGGAGGCACAAACCAAATAAGGGCCTAATTCGGTTGGATTATTAAAATCTAACTCAAAATCTAGAGTGTTTAGAGCACCTTCAAAATATTTTATCTAACTATAATTTAGTTAGGATCTCGTGATTTTCAACCGGTGCGTCGCCGACCACCACCAAGGACGAATACGTGGGTGGTCATGAAAACGCTAGTACAAAGGACGGAGTCGCTGTCCGACTGTCCCAGTCGGTCTCGCGATGCCGGCCAACTTGCTCAGCAAGAAGAGTGGCGCCATCAGAGCGGCCGGGTTTGACTTGACTTGTTGGAGATGCAGTTGAATCGGGTTTACTAATCGGCGTAGGAGCGACGCGGAAGGAGGCCGGCACCGGCGTGGAATTGGAACCGATCCAATTCGGAGGCGGTGGCGGCGGAGGGGGAACTCTGCCGCGACTGCGAGCTCTGTCTGCCACCACGCGCGGGTTCAGCGTGTCTCCATCCCGGCCGTCCGATGGGACGTCACCGTGCAAATTGTATACTTTTACAAAAGCCGGCCGTGAATACGTACAAGTTAGCTAGAAAAAGAATACGTACAAGAGTAGCACAGTACAATACTACTTACGGTACGCAATAGTAAAGGCCATTTCATAGTCTAATACTACAAAAGAATACTCGGTCGCGTCGTGTGCACTGTGCAGACGCCCGAGACGCGCACCCGCCGATGCTACTGCTGCTAGGGAGACAGAGTAGGAACGCACGCGCCCGCCAGGCAGACGACGCGCACCGCTAAGGCGCTAACATGCTCATCAAGTCATCATACATGCAATGCGATGTGAACGAACCAAACACTTACCAGGGTCTGAAATTCTCTTCTGCTTCCAGTTATATATTGAATTGAATAAATGTCAAGGTGTGCTGGTGTGGACTGCACCCTCGCTTCTTCGCGAAACGGAGACCGGAGCGGCAGCAGCAGCAGCGCCCAACGGCACAGACGAAATGCTGGTCGCGTGGCGTGCGTGCGCCGATTGACGCTCGAGTGGGCACGGTGCCGGTGCCGCGCCGCCGTCCGGCCTGCCGCGGCTAGGGACGCTCGAGCCCGCACACAGTGACAGACGGTGGTAGAAATCGAGCGGCAGAGGGGCGACCAAACATGTGACGTGCTCGGCAGCCATGCGGAGATCGGTTACTCCATCTTCCAAGTTACAAGTGGCTTTGTCTGGACATATTATTTATCTAGACCAGGTGTATAGCAAAATGAATGTACTGATAAAGTCAAAGCGACTTATAATTTAGAACAGAAGTAATATTTGTATTTTTATACTAATCTGCGCAGGAAAGATGCGAACAGCGGGATGGAAATTACTGAGTATCAGTTTGTTTGGGTGGCGGATGATGATCCAAGCGCGGGCTGCGGGAAAAAAAATCCAACACGGTGTACTTGCCGTACGGCGGCAGCCGACAGGAGCACAGGACACATTTCCGAGCATTGACCATGAGTCATAGTCGGCTCAGGAGACCATGTTACAAGACATACTTCATCTGTCCAAAAATAGATCAACTCTTAAAGTTATCTTAAATTAAACAAATTCACATATGACCAGTTTTATAAAAAAATAAAAATATATATATTAATGATTATGACATCAAATCGCGTTGAGATGTTGGTGAACAAGACGTGATAGTATCGATGTAGGTTGCTTGTACTTCCTCCACCCGAAAAAAAGCAACGCTTAGTTTCTAAGAAAGGTTTAGTAACGGGAATAAAAGTCATGGATCTGTTCGTTTATGCTGAAATTTGGTTTATGCTGATACTTATGCTTATTTGTTATGAGAGGAAAATATTGTTTGTTGGCTGAAAAGTAGTTCAAACGAACATGTGATCGTTGTCTCTACATTTGTTTTTGCTTCCTCGGTACTCACCACAAATGCAAGAGAGAAGCTTGCGCCGAGCTGTTCGGCTGATGGTTTTTTTTTTTGCTGCTGATAAGCCGGTTGATGCAGTTTTGCTACGAGAGAAAAACACTATGCCCTAGCTGATAAGCTCGGTGAATGGTTGAAATTGATTTTAGTGGGTCCTATGCATAGTACCTATCTTATGTCTCAGCTGCCTATCACCACACATAGTAGAACTGTACTTCCTCCGTCCCAAAAAGAGTGTCGTTTTAGAATTTCAGACATCTTGTTTGACCATCCGTCTTATTCAAATTTTTTTTATAAATATCATTTATTTTGTTATGACTTATTGTATCATTAGATATACTTTAATAATAATTTATTTATTTTATAATTTGCACAAATTTTTTGAATAAAACGAACGGTCAAACACGATGTCTAAAAGTCAAAAATGTCACTCTTTTCCGGACGGAGTAGTATTTGTTTAGAGAATTTTTTTAGTCCATAGTTGCATTTTTCTGACGGAGGTAGTACTCGTTACGGTTACGACTTACTCCGTACGAACGAATGAAATCAACTCTTTTGAAAAAAAAGCAGTGGTTGCGGGCGACCAACGCATAAAAAAAAAGTCGTTCAGTCGTCTGAATTTCTTTTTTTTTTAATATAAGCAGTTGTCTGACTTGATCGTACGTAGGTACTGAGTACGTGCGTACGGCAAGGGCCTTGTTTAGATACCTAAATTCATTCCTAAATTCTACTATGTAAAAAAAAGATTCCCCATCACATCAAAATGTCGGCATATATATGGAGTACTAAATGTAGATGAAATCAAAAACTAATTGCACAGTTTTGTTGTACTTTGCGAGACGAATATTTTAAGCCTAATTAATCAATATTTAGACAATTATTACCAAATAAAAACAAAATTGCTACAGTGTGACGGGATATTTACTATGCAAAATTTGCTTTCCAAATTTGGGATCTAAACAACAAGGCCAAGGATTCATCAGGCAAGCTGTTTGTGAAAAGGGTTCAGCCAACACGTGAATGTCGTGCCGCGATTCAGGACCGAGGGGAGCACCACGCGAGATCGGTCCACCTGTGACGTGAAGGAATCAAGGAGGTTACGAGGACATGGAGATGGAGTGCAGCAGTTGGTAGTACGAAGCTACGGATCGCAGGACAGGACCGAGCGTCCAGGTACTGCTCCTCCCCTCCGAGTCCTCAGGCTGCCAAAACCAAAGAAGCCCCAAGTCCTGTGCCGAAGATACAGGGATCGTTTGCTCGCTGCCCTCACCTTGGCCTCCCCCCCCCCCCCCCCCCCCCAGACAAGACACCAGCATCTTCAAACGCTCTAAATTAAACGCCTAGAGACAAACACGTTCATGGACATAGTGCTGGGGGGCAGGATCGTATGTGCGTTTCCTCCGGTCACTGGGTGCCGGCAGCGGCAATTTTCCCACTGTAACCAGAGATGCATGCATCTATCCCTTCTTCAGGCCGCACACAGTCAGTCTCGCAAGTGATTTACAGCGCAACCTAGGACTCTACTCCGTATTATCCAATCCAACTACTAGTCCAGATGCAGCGCCAAATGCTATCATGACATAACCACTACTAACTGCGGGACGACACGACCGAACCAAATCCTGGGCATGCATGCGCATCCTCGGTTCCTTCCTTTCTAGGCACCCCCACTCAGTCCGCGTATTGCGTGTAGGCCGCACGGCACCCGCATTTCGTGGCGAAAACAGGGGAATCTCGTAACAAGAAACAGTTGCGTGGCGTGCGATTGTGCGAACGCCGGGACGCGCTCTACTCAAGTGGACGACGCGCACCAGCCGCCGTCACCCGCCGCTGCCGCCGGCCGCCGGGCGCTACCCTAGCACGCACGCTCTGCGTCCGCGCGCCCCCTAAAAAACGGAGGCCTTGTTTAGTTCCTCCAATTCTTCTCTAAATTTCACTATAAAAAAGAAGATTCCTCGTCACATAAAAATGTCGATAAATGTATGGAATACTAAATGTTGATGAAATCAAAAACTAATTGCACAGTTTTGTTGTACTTTACGAGACGAACATTTTAAGCCTAGTTAGTCAAAATTTGAATAATTTTTATCAAATACAAACGAAATGCTACAGGAATTCTGATACAGTATTTTTCTTCCCTATTCTGTGAAAGGCCGGAAACGAGCGAGCGGCTCAGCCAGCGTTGGCAGCGGGCGGCGTCGACCAACCAATCCCACCAATCCTGCGGTTTGATCGGGTTCGTGCGTGCGTGACGAGCCCGTGACTCACCCACGCGGACGGACGGACGCGGTCATGCCGTAACGAACAGGGCCTCCTGCCCTCCTGTACTGGACATATCCATTCCAAACTGCGTGCGGCGACGGGCTCGGGTGGTTTCGCTTCCGCGTCAGCGCCCACGCGCGGCTGGTTTTGCGCTGTTTGCCTTGGAATTGTCGATTTGTCGTTCCGCTACTGCTTCTGCTTCTGGACTTTGCGACTTGGACCTTGAGGATGTGGCGTTTTGCTGTGAGCTCTGGGGGCTAAGGTTTTCTTGGAGCAGAGGTTAGGCTCGTTCGGGTGGTTTCCAACGGTACTAGAGCGTTTTCTGTGGGTGCATGGGATGGTTTAAGGTTGACTTCGCGCTAGAGAGGGACCTCAGTGTTAACAACTTAGTATAAATTATTATGTCTTTTACACGTAGTGTACCCATGTGTATAACCAAAAATTATATATATTTGTAAATAATAACATGACATAATTTGGAATGATGAGAATAGTAAAGTCTATTGTGTCTCTAGAACTCCACCTTTCTATAGAAAGTGTTATTTCTGTAAGCTTAACTTTATTTTACGGTGAGTCTTGTAATGCATGCACACCATTTAGCGGTAATTTATTTAGGGCCTGTTTGGATTCCTTGATCTAAATTTTAGTGGCTAAAGTTGAGAACTAAAAGTTTAGATCACTTTAGCTCATTTATGTGTTCTAAAATTTTTATGAGGTGATCTAACTTTTAGACAATACTTTAGACCTCATGTTTGAAGCCTTTATAAGAGCTAAAGTGGTCTGAAGTTTATTGGCTAAACTTTAGACTATGAATCTAAACATGGCCTTAGCAAAATTGGCTCAATCAAATAATGCAGTTGGTTCGTGGACTTGTCTTCTTTCCCAAACAAATGATTAAAATATGCTGCTCCAGCTACAAAGCAAAACATGCGAGACGTTTTATTTTATTATACACATGTCTCACAAAAAATTATATTTATACGGAACAATCGAACTCTATTTTGGTTCGCCGTTCTAGATGTATGGTTCGCTGGAGTTGCTGTCAAGTTGGCTGAAAATAAATAAATAAATAAATAAATAAATAAATAAATGGCTGCCTATGATTCCTGGAAACCTGGCAAGGAGTACTCCTAACAAAAACCGGTTGCCGTAGCATATCCAAAATAGTACAGGAACCAAGGGAGTTAAGTGCTAAATGACAGAACATTACGATTCGCGTCAACCTTTTTCCCTCCAATTTCGGCCGCTCCGCTATATATACAGGTTCCTTTTGGTCAACTCCTCTCCATTCCAAACTCCAAACAATTCAATCCGTGTCCACCGAAACTTTGATGGGATCAGGCCTCTCAAGCAGCCACCGGAGCAGCGCGTCGCTTCACCAGCCGCCGGCCCGGGTCATCGCGGCCGACGGCTCGCTGAGGGAGTTCGCGCCCCCTGCAGTCTCTGTCTCCGACGCGCTCGGCGCCGCCAATGCCGACGGCCGGTTCTTCTTCGTGTGCAGCGCCGACGCGCTCTACTTCGACGCCGACGTCCCGGCGCTCGACGCCGACGAGCTGCTCCGGCCGGGGCAGATATACTTCGTCCTCCCCGCGGCGATGCTCGGCAGTCCCCTCTCGACCGCCGACATGGCCGCGCTCGCCGTGCGCGCGAGCCAGGCGCTGGCGGCGGGAGCGGGCTCGCCGCGTAGTGGGCACGGACGACGCCCTCGCGGCTGGTGCGGCGGGTTCACGAAGGCGCGCGTCGTGCCGGCGCAGGCGCACGGCGACGAAGAGGTCAACGAGAAGCTGAACCAGAGGACTCTTGGCGGCTTCGAGACGACGGCTTCTCGTAGGCCGGCGAGCAACGCCAGGAAGTCTGCCGTGGCGGCGCGACCGGCTCCGCCTGTGAAGAGGGCGCTCAGCACCATCGAAGAGGATGCCGAGTGATAAAAAATGGCTTTAAGGCTTTAAGCGCGTGTATTGGACGCGACCGAGTGATACAATGCTGCACGAAGCCATAGGTCTGATTGATAGGTTTAGTTTTTCATTGGATTTTTTTTGTTTAGGATGTTAAAGACTTAATGATATGCAAAGAGTTTGAAAGGATATGAAATTTTGTTATTTGGTTGATCGACGTTTGTGTATTTAGACTAATTACAAAATTGATTAAATGAAAATTTTGGTTGTTGACTTGGTTCTTTTATCATTTCCCTTTGTTACGTTTGAGTGAAGCCCATTTGCAGTTAATTTTTTCTAATGATTGTAAAGCATGTTTTTTCATTAACAGAGAAGAAAGAGCATAGTAAAGCAACTCGCGAAAAAAAACAATTAAAAGGCGACCAAACACACATCATACATAAACTTAACGGCATACGAGCACATTCAACGACAGAAAATGATTGTATCCCACCATAATCCACAGTTCAGCCTACTCATTGATTCACCGAAGCAGCACGTGTCGCATGATCGCCTTCTGTCGAAGACCCTGTGAGTTCACTGATTCCATACCAATCATTTAGGGGATAATAAGTAGATCACAACAAAGAAAGACGTTCCTAGGAGATGAACTCCCTAACCAGTAAGCAGGAACTACAATTTTGATGAGCATGACTAAGTCCTCTTACGTTCTAGATAAACACATAAGGTTGATTTCAACTGCGTCCTCTGTAGCGTAGCAATGGAAGAGAGTTTCATACATCTCTTCCTAGCCTGTCTTTTGCTGAAGCATGTTGGAGCAGTCTTGGTCTTGTCATTCATCGAAGCAATGACCTTGTTTGTCACTCTCTCATAGTCTCATCCTTCAGAACTCAACTACATCTGCCTTTCTTTATGAAAGTTCTAATCGCAATGTGCTGGTCCATCTGTATAGTTCGTAATGATAACATCTTCAGAAACATACAACCTTCAGTCATGCGTTGCAAATCAATTTTCAGCGAGTTTGCTCAAGTTATACTTAGAGGAAAGCAAACTTATGAGCCTCTCATAACTCAATGGTTAGAAGCCTTTGTGCAGTTTTATTAGTTTTCTTTGTTTCTTGAACGTAACAGTAGTATTGTTTTCGTGTTTCAATAAAATACCAGTAGGGGCAATCCCTTCTCTTTCCTAAAAAAACACATAAGGTTGATTTCATGTTTGGGAAGTTCAGTATAGAGGAGAAAGAACTGTTTATTTTTGATGATGTGAAATAATCAAATGTTGGAACAAAAGACGCAATGTCAAGATGGCCGAGTTGGTCTAAGGCGCCAGTTTCAGGTACTGGTCCGAAAGGGCATGGGTTCGAATCCCATTCTTGACAATATTATTTTAAAATTTTTTAGCTCCAGCTCACTTGGATTAACCCATTCTTGCCCCCAGCTTATTTTTGCTCCAGCTCACTTCTGTTGATTAACCCATTCTTGCCCCAGCTTACTTCTAGCTCCAGCTCACTTGGATTAACCCATTCTTGCCCCAGCTTATTTTTGCTCCAGCTCACTTCTGTTGATTAACCCATTCTTGCCCCAGCTTACTTCTGTCGATTTACCTAGCCACCTGCCGACCTGTGACTTCGATGAACAAGCAGCATTGCAAGAAATTTATTTTTGCCCCAATGTACTTTTGTGATTTACCTGGGGGACCAGTTTCCTGCGACTTCAATGGACAAGCAGCATGGCATGATGCGGTTCTGAATTTTGTGCTGCTGGTTGCAGAAGAGTCGGAGTCAGGATCAGCAGGTGATCGATCGGTACGACATGGATGAGGATCCCCTTGCAATGGCCCAGCGTTTTTCTTTCATAATAAATTAGCGAACAATACTTTTCAGCGAAGCGAATGGAGGCGGCATTCCCTCCAACACCGAATATGACTAGCTTGCTGGAGCCTCCTGCTCCTGCTTAGGGATGCAAATGGCTCATCTTCAGTGCTGGTGTTGGATGCGGTGTTCTTGTGTCGGGTACCGTGTTTGCTCTGTTCTTGCTCGACGCCTGTCTCTGTGCCAAGGTGTCAAGCGCGCCGTCTCCGCCGCCGCTGGCGACGCGCAGATGACGCGCCACGTCGTGGGCACGGGAGGTGTACCTGGCGCCGGAGTATCTGGAGCACGGGCTGATCGGCCCTCAGCTCGACGTGTTCGCTTTCGGGGTCATCATGCTCGAGCTTCTGTCCGGGAAGGAGGTGGCGCCTGCTCGGGTCCACGGCTACAGTGGCGACGGCGGCGGCGGTGGCAGTGAACTATTGCTTGTTAGGTTATGATCTCCCTGTCATTAGGCCCAACGGCCTAATGGGCCTGGTTCTCGCGCCCTGATCGGGGGCGCCCAACCCAATATGGTTGGTGGGCCCCCGTCGCACAGCGCTATATATAGGAGGTGGGGGCCGGGGCTCAAGGCACGAGGTTCGCCGCAGCCAGTTCCCCACTGACATCCTAACCCTAAGACCCGATCTTGAGAAGGGGCGCTGCCAGTGACGGGAAGCGCCACCGACGCCGACAACGCCACTGCATCTCTCCATCTCCACCGACCGTCGCTGCCGGCGCGCAGATGGCGTCCGTCAACGAAACCCCGGCCGGAGCTTCCACAACTACGGCTTTTGATGGTTTGCGAATCTCTGCTCCACCTATTCCTTTCTCCCCTATCGTACTCGCGGTAGTAGATATATTAGGTCTCCTATATACACTGTGAATCATTGTTCAGTTATTCTCCATGACACATACAACCCGATCTAGTGAACTGTTGAACGTTGAACGCTAACAATGGTACCAGAGCCATGTTCATGAACGAAGAACCCTAGATCGGGTAAACCGATTCTAAATCGGGAAAGAAATGAAGAAATTAAAACAACCCGATTTCAAATCGGGCAAAGAAAGGTTCAACCGAACCCTAACCCTAACCGGGTAATAAGAAAGAGCAACCGAAGGAAGTTACCCGGACCCGTCGTTCTCACCGCCGGCGGCCTCCGCGCGCGAACATGAACTGGGCCACTGTCCAAACCGCTCGACGGCGGCGAGCTCAGCCTAGGGCGAGCTCGCACACCGCCGAGGGGTTAGGCAGTGGCGCTGTCACTTCCCTCCGCCACCACCTCGGATGGCTGCCGAGCGGCGCAAGAGAGGGAGGAAGAAGATATGGAGGAAGAAGAAAGGCGCGGTGGCCGGATTTACTCCGGCGGGGTGCTCTCCTTCTTGCCGGTGGTGGCCGGCCTCCATGGGCGCCGCCACCGCTGAGACCGGGGGGGAGGGAATCTAAATGGCGTCTAGGGTTCCTGAGAGAGCCGGCGGCCAGCGTTTTGATCAACCGAGAAACAAGGAGGACCATCCGATGAAATGTACGGTCTGGATCAGCCGGCGCCGTGGTGGGCCAAATCCGGCCTAGGCGGGATTTGGAAATCCCGGCCCAGGCCCAGGTTACGGCCTGGGCGCGGGGGGGCGAAGCGTCAGCCGGCTGGGCTGGGCCGTATTGGCCGCAGGCCGCGATTCAGCTGCGAAGCGGCTGGGCCAAACCAGGCCGGTCACTGGCGTGGGCCAGCTGCACTGACGGGCCGCGCGCAGGCCAGGCCGAGCCGCCGTGGGCCGGCTGCGTTGGCTGGGCCGCGCGCCTGAGACAAAGGCCTTCGGGCCAAATATGAAGAAAACGAATTTTTTTTCCAGAGGCAAATTTATATGAATTCGATAAATAAATGAATGAATTTGAATGAAATTTTGATAAGAATTTTCGTGCAAATTTGTCCAACGACGTTTTTGCTCAGAAATAATGAATTTTTTTAGTGCTTCTGGAAAATAATATTATGAGAATTTTATTATTGTTTCCGCTGCGTACTTGATATATTTATTTTCATTATCAAATTCGAACCAACGGGAGAATTTGGTTTTGGAAAAATGAATAATAATTGAAGATGAATTGTAGTATTGTTATTTTCTGACCAACGTTGTTAATAACAATATTATAATTTTGATTCATGGAAACCGTGCATTAATTTTATTTCTGCCCAACGGTGATGTAAAATTATTGCATAGATGAATTATATGTTTTAATTTGACCAACGTTGAGTTAATGCGTATGATCTTATGTATAAATGTTACTCACTTAATCTGATATGGTTTCAGGAGGCAAATGCATTGTGAACATCGCGAACATCCCGACACTCAATGGAACAAATTACCGTGTGTGACGGGAGAAATATGAACTTGAACTTGCATTGGGAGAGGTTGATTATGCCATCATCTCACCGTGTCCCACTGAACCTGTGGATCCGGTGAGAGAAGACAATGAATCTGACGCTGATTTCACTGCTCGAAAGCGTGATCATGCTGAGATAAGAATGAAATATGACCTTGAACATAGGCAATGGACTCTCTCCAATCGCAAGTGCCTGTTGGTGGCCAAAGCCACCATAGAAGAACAGATAAGGGGCTCAATCCCTGAATGTGCTACTGCCACAGAATATCTTGATAAAATCAAGAGTCAGTTTACTGGGTCTACCAAGGCCACTGCAAGTTCACTGATAAAGAAACTTGTGAATGAAAAATATACTGGCGGTAGCATCAGAGAGCACATCTTGAAGATGAACACCACGGCATCTAAGCTCAAAGAGATGAATTTGAAGGAAGATGATTTCCTGATTCATTTAATTTTTGCTTCTTTGCCAAAAGAATATGATACTTTCATTGTGAACTACAATATGCAGCCTGAAAGATGGGGCATAGAGAGACTTATCTCAATGTGTGCTCAAGAAGAGGAGAGGATAAAGTCCTCACAGAGTGAGTCCGCTCATTTTGTGAAGGATAATAAAAGAAAGAACTTCAATAACAAGAATTCTAAACCACAGGGGAAACCCAAGTGGGACAAGGCCTCTTCCTCACAGGGAAAGAAACCCCAGGAACCTGAGAATCAGCAGAGCAACTCCTATGGTGGAGCTGAAAAGGACCAATGCAAGCACTGCTTTAAGAAGGGACACTACAAAAGAGACTGTCCTGACTTCCTGAAATCTCTACTGAAAAGAGGTGATGAATTTATTACATTTGTAGATGAATCCCTGTATTTATGTTATGCTAAATCCACTTGGTGGGTTGATTCAGGAGCAACTACTCGTGTTGCAAATTCCTTACAGGGGTTAAGTGGGACGAGAACCTTGCAAAGAGGAGAAAGAACGATTAAAGTTGCGAATGGAGTACAAGCCGATGTTGAAGCAATTGGAGATTTATCTTTAGAATTGAACAACGGCTTCGTACTTAGACTGAAAGAAGTACTTTTCGTTCCCTCTTTGCGTAGAAATTTAATAAGTGTTTCGAAACTCGATGATGATGGAATTGATTGCCATTTTGGTGATGGCAAATGTAAGATACTTGTTAATAATGAATGTGTTGGTCTTGCCTTCCGACAAGACAAACTTTATTTATTATCTCTTGATGAAAATGCGAACAATGTATGCGATGAGAACATGAATGATTCCCCATCTGCGAATGTAATCAAGAAGCGGAAGCGAATTGATGATGCCTCTTCGAAATTATGGCACTGTCGCTTGGGCCATATTTCGAGGGGGAGAATGGAACGGCTAATTAAAGAATCAATTCTTCCGCACTTAGAATTTTCAGATTTAGAACAATGCGTTGATTGCATCAAAGGAAAGTATGTCAAGAAAATTAAGAAAAATGCCAAACGAAGCACAGGAACTTTAGAAATCATCCACACTGACATATGTGGTCCATTTCCTGTGAAAAGCGTGGATGGTTATGATTCGTTTATAACATTCACAGACGACTACTCTCGTTATGGCTATATTTATCCAATTAAAGAAAGATCGGAAGCATTGGATAAATTCAAAATATTTAAAGCTGAGGTTGAAAATCAGCATGATAAGAAAATAAAGATAGTACGATCAGATCGAGGTGGAGAGTACTATGGGCGACATACCTCATATGGCCAAATTCCTGGACCGTTTGCAAAGTTTCTACAGGAAAATGGCATAGTCGCACAGTACTCCACACCGGGGGAGCCTCAGCAGAATGGAGTGGCTGAAAGACGAAACCGTACCTTAATGGATATGGTAAGAAGCATGATAAGTTACTCCACTTTACCGATTGGTTTATGGATGGAGGCACTGAAAACCGCCATTCACATACTTAATCGAGTACCAAGCAAATCGGTGCCTAAAACACCGTATGAATTATGGACAGGAAGGGAACCCTCACTTAACCATTTGCGTGTGTGGGGCTGTCCAGCTGAGGCAAAAGTGTTTAACCCAAACATAGGAAAGTTAGACTCCAAGACAGTCAGCTGCCATTTCATTGGCTATCCAGAAAGATCGAAAGGATATCGATTTTATTGTCCTGACAGACATACGAAGATTATGGAAACAAGACACGCTGTGTTCTTGGAGGATAACATGATCAGGGGGAGCATGGTAGCACAAGAAATAAGCCTACAGGAGAAACGGGTACATGTACCCACTCCAATGGTTGAAGAACCATTTTTTACGCTACCTGTTGCTGTTGAGCCGACAGTGCAGGACACTGTGGAGCCAACACCTGTTGTAAATTCTCCCGTGGCGACAATAAATGAACATGAGGAACCTGTCCTTGAGGAGGCTGTCTTTGAGGACCCCATAGAACCAAACGTCGCACATGAGGAAGAACAACAACAGCCCAATGTGGAACAAGTGCCAGAGGCCCCTAGAAGGTCTCAAAGAACAAGAAGGTCAGCTATTTCTAATGATTATGAAGTTTATGAAACAGAAGAATTTCAGATGGGGGATGATCCCACCTCATTTGAAGAAGCCATGAGAAGCGACCACTCATCAAAGTGGCTTAAGGCCATGGAAGATGAAATGAAATCAATGAGTACCAACAAAGTTTGGGACTTAGAAATTATTCCTAAGGGAGCCAAAACAGTAGGTTGTAAATGGATCTACAAAACAAAATATGACTCCGAAGGGAATATAGAAAGATTTAAAGCGCGACTTGTGGCAAAAGGCTTTACGCAAAGAGAAGGGATTGATTACAATGAGACGTTTTCTCCAGTCTCATGTAAAGATTCCTTCAGAATTATAATGGCACTTGTGGCCCACTATGATTTGGAATTACATCAAATGGATGTAAGAACGGCGTTCCTTAACGAGGATTTGGAAGAAAATGTTTATATGGCACAACCGAAAGGTTTTGTTGTAAAAGGAAAAGAAAATATGGGATGCCGCCTAAAGAAATCAATCTACGGATTGAAACAAGCCTCAAGACAGTGGTATTTGAAATTTGATAGAACGATAAAAGGATTTGGGTTTAAAGAAAATGTTGAGGACAATTGCGTTTACGCAAAATTCAAGAATGGGAAGTATATATTCCTGATCCTGTATGTGGATGATATCCTGCTTTCTAGCAGTGATGTCAGTCTACTAATGGAAACGAAGAAATTCTTGTCCTCGAACTTCGATATGAAAGATCTCGGTGAGGCCTCGTTTGTTTTGGGAATAGAGATTCACCGAGATAGAAGAAAGGGGGTACTGGGACTGTCGCAAAAGGCATACATAGAAAAGATTTTGAAGAAATTTAGTATGCATGCGTGCAGTTCTTCACCTGCTCCTATTGTCAAGGGCGATAGATATGGGGAACATCAATGTCCCAAGAATGAATATGAGATTAACCGAATGAAAGCGGTACCGTATGCTTCAGCAGTTGGAAGTTTACAATATGCTCAAGTGTGTACACGCCCTGACTTGGCTTTTGTCACCGGGTTACTTGGCAGATATCAAAAGAATCCAGGAATAGAACATTGGAAATTGGTGAAGAAAGTCCTGCGTTATTTGCAGGGTACGAAAGGCCTCATGCTAACGTATAGAAGATCTGATTCCCTGCAGATAGAGGGGTATTCAGATTCCGATTATGCGGGAGAAGAAAGAAAATCCACGTCAGGATATATATTTACTCTCGCAGGAGGGGCTATATCGTGAAAAAGCTCCAAACAAACCGTAACTACATCCTCGACGATGTATGCCGAGTTTGTAGCATGCTATGAGGCAACAGGGCAGGTGAATTGGCTAAAGAAATTTATACCTGGATTGAAAGTGATTGATGAAATAAATGAACCGATGAGGTTGTATTGTGATAACAACCCAGTGGTACAATATCCTTACAACAATAGGTCAAGTGGTGCTGCCAAACACATTGACATAAAGTACTATGTTGTAAAAGATAAAGTTCGGGATCATATTATAAATCTTGAGCATATAAGGACAGAGAAAATGCTCGCGGATCCGCTCACTAAGGGCTTACCACCCAACGTGTTCAGAGAACACGTAGCCGGCATGGGTTTAAGGGAAAGCCTATGATTCCCGAACATACGAAGGGCCCAGAAGAAACTTCATTCCAAAACAGAGAAATGTGTTGTAGCTGTTAGTCTAACGGCACTAATTGCTGTGACGATGAAACAGTTCAATGCACTAATCTGCAATGGAATAGGATAGAAACAAGAAAAATATGAATCGAAAGTTTAAGTATGAAATTAAAGAACGAAGAAGATGATGAGAGATCAAGGGGGAGAATGTTAGGTTATGATCTCCCTGTCATTAGGCCCAACGGCCTAATGGGCCTTGTTCTCGCGCCCTGATCGGGGGCGCCCAACCCAATATGGTTGGTGGGCCCCCGTCGCACAGCGCTATATATAGGAGGTGGGGGCCGGGGCTCAAGGCACGAGGTTCGCCGCAGCCAGTTCCCCACCGACATCCTAACCCTAAGACCCGATCTTGAGAAGGGGCGCTGCCAGCGACGGGAAGCGCCACCGACGCCGACAACGCCACTGCATCTCTCCATCTCCACCGACCGTCGCTGCCGGCGCGCAGATGGCGTCCGTCAACGAAACCCCGGCCGGAGCTTCCACAACTACGGCTTTTGATGGTTTGCGAATCTCTGCTCCACCTATTCCTTTCTCCCCTATCGTACTCGCGGTAGTAGATATATTAGGTCTCCTATATACACTGTGAATCATTGTTCAGTTATTCTCCATGACACATACAACCCGATCTAGTGAACTGTTGAACGTTGAACGCTAACATTGCTGTGGCAGGAAGCAGAGAGGTTGACCACCGGCGGTGACGGGGTGCAGGACAAGGTGGCGGCATTCATGGACGCTCGGTTGCACGGGGACTACCAGTTTGATGTGGCGTTCGAGTTGCTCGGGCTGGCTCTGCGGTGCGTGGCGCGGGAGCCCCGGGCAAGGCCGTCGATGGGCGAGGTGTTAATGACTTAGTGTCGCTCTCGGTGGTGTACGGCTCCACGTTACAGTTTGGTTACAGTGGAGACAATTCCGGCTTCATGGAGACACAGACTCAGGGCATGCTCGGTTACAGTGGAACGAGCCTAGGAATTATTCCAACTGACGATGCTTATACAAATTTAGCTACTGTTCCACTTCGGAATTTTTTCAGGCAGTCGTTCCAGAGGAAACGAACGAGGCTCAGAGTGAAGCGTGACCAACTATATCGTGCTTATAGGAAGAGAAGAATGGCAACCCGTGCAGAACTCCATGTCGACTTGTGTCCAGTGGCGGACCTAGAAAAAATATTTAGGTGAAGCAAGCTTTGGCAATAATACTAAACACCAAAAAAAAACATATAGGCACATTGTGATTGCACAAATATAATAATAGCAAAACAATAAAGCCCTTGTTTAGATTAGGAAAAAATTTCAACCCGATGAATAGTACCACTTTCGTCTTATTTGACAAATATTGTTCAATCGTGGACCAACTAGGCTCAAAAGATTCATCTCGTGATTTACAACTAAACTGTGTAATTAGTTATTTTGTTTACCTACATTTAATACTCCATGCAAGCGGTTAAAAATTGATGTGATGGAGAGAGAGCGAAAAAACTTGGAATTTTGATGTCATCTAAACAAGGGCAAAGTCAAGTTTGGATCTAATTCTCAATGATTTTAGATAGGGCCCGAAGAATCTAGATTCTAAAAATGAAGCGTTCTGGATTATTATCTTTACATAATGAGAATACATAAATGGTAGTGTTAGAGCAAATAGTTGGATTCTAAAATCCCATTATAGAATCAAATGTTTGGATCAATTCTTATTACTGTATCTCATTGTCATTTTTCTTAGGAGATCCAACTAGAATCTAAACCAACCACAGTTGCAAGACGATACATTTAATTTGAAGAATAAATTTTTGTCTTGCACGTAATAACCACTCAAAATACAAAAAAATTGACTTGCCTTAAAATTTTATCAAGAGACATTCTCACTCACACTACCAAAATGGTGGAATTATCCAAGTGTTTTTAAGTAGTAATAAAACACTCACTAGTCATAGCACATGAGAATCTCACTAGGAGACATTTGGTAGGGAAAAATTATACTAAATTTTAAATACCAAAACACTAGGAGAACCCCACCTCACTAGGAGAAATTAAATATTCTGGTTGTGTCAATTGATGTCACATAAGGCAAAATTGGGCATATATTTGCGTAGTTAGTGCTCCCTCCGTCCTAGAAAGAATATAATTCTAGCACAATGTTATGTTTTAATACCTTAAGTTTGACCAATTATAGATAAAAAGGTATCAATATTTATGATGAATATCATTAGATTAATTATGAAACGTATTTTTACAATAAATTAATTTAGAGCCATAAATATGAATATCATTCACTAGAAACTTGGTCAAACATGAGCTATTTTACTTGGCACGTGACCCATAGTTATATTTTTTTTGGACGAATGTAGTAATAATTCACTAATTCTGACGTTTGTACCATGTTAACTACCACATCCACGTGCACGCAGGAGCAGACGAAGCCTTTTTGGTAGTTGGTGTGGCGTCTGTCCTGCTGGGGCGGAGCTGGGCTATTTCGTTCCTTGCCTCCTGAGCTGGATTGTTGGGCTTCAGTACAAACAATATATACAACCCATTGCCAACCACGCTCCACGGTAGCCCATACCGCTTGGATTCCTTCTCCGGTCGCACATGCGCAGAGACGAAGCCGCCACTAGGGGGCTTGTTTGGTTTTCTTGACAAGTTGTCTTGCCTGGCCTTGCTTGGCAAGGTCAGCCTCATCAGCTGGGGCGAGCCGGATTGGCTAGCTGGAGCAAATAAGGAAAAACTTGATAGCACAGATAACGAGGCAGGTGGCAAAAGCAACCAAACGATGTGAAGTTTGCTGATTCAGGCTAGGCGAGCTCTAGCAAGGATTCCAAACGAGCCAAGTCACCGAGCTTTGCAGGTCATGGAGACAGAGTGAGAGGGGAAAGAGAGGGAGTGGTACTGAGGTTGGCCGACCGGTAGCTGGGGCAGCCGCCCTGCCTCGCTGATAGAGTGGGTTCGTTCTTGCTTGTGTTTGTTAAACAATGTGCCAAAGATGAAATAGCCATTTTGATCCTCAATTATCACCAAGTCTCATTGTCAGACTTTGGACGTTCAAAATGCTCATTTCAAATATTAAATTTATTTTGAGCTCAGTTTATTATAGAACTATAAAAGTATTTGTCCCACTTGCTCGGCCTTATCAGTAAATACTAAGGACTCAAGTTTGTTATTTCAGACGGAAACTACTATTTCTTGATGTCCTAGTTCTTTATTTATGGATCATCGTGTGATATTTGATTTTTCGATTCTAATTGTACTTGTTGAGTGTTTTTACTCACCATTGCGTTTATTTATTTTTAGGTACCAAATGATCGCGACATGTATTGGAATTGGGAGTAGCACCTTCATGAGACAAACACCTAGTTTACATATGCTTATTTATTTAATTGAAGTTTATGCAACTGTAATAGCTTAATTAAAGATCACTTAAAGGTTGATTTGGATGAGATAGTACCTGCTGTTGGGGTGGTCTTTTTGTTTTGTTGTTAGGTTGGACTATGGTGATTTTGTCTTTATTTATGAGCTTATATCATCTACAATACATGTTTTTGCTTGCTTAAATGTCCAGTTTACAAGGCTGATTCTGCCAAAAAATAATTTCTAAATTTAGTATAATTTAGGTGTCGATTGGTAGCCTATGTTGGTGTTTCTAGCCAAGGTGATACACTTAGTGGTGGCAAAGGTAATAATTTTTATGGATCATGCTTCTTAAGTACCTCCTCACTAAAAAGAGATAAAATGGTTTGATATAGAAATAGAGATAAAAGGGAGTGGCTATCGTGTGACCTAGGAGATGCATCCTAGGGTCAGTCAATCCTATGGGAGGTCAATCGACCATGGGCCCATGCTAAAGAGACCCATCTTCACTCTACAAGTACCCCCTAGCTCCAAAACTGCCACAGAAAGGCTACAAAAGTGGAGTTGAGTTCATCATGAAAGGACAAACAAGAAGATTGATCCAAGGCAAAGCCCTATCAACGCACCACTTAGAAAATAGGGAGAGAATGAGGACAGAGCCATGGAGGAGCTAAAGCCATCGACTTCTCTTCCATTTTGTTCCTTGATGGATTTAGCTCAACTTTGAGTGACATCCGGGGATAGTACCGTCAATCTCTAAATTATTTATTTAATTAAGTTCAAGTTCTCACTTTACTTTACTTACAGGATCTCTGCTCACGTCAAGTGTTGTGTTCCTCAGCCAAGAGTTGAGTAGTAATTGATAGTGTACCGGTGTCTAGGAACTATGATATAAGTTACCTAAGTTGGTACCTAATTCCACATATAGTTGTAGTAGCCCCAGGGGTAACAACTTTGACATGTAGACAAAAGTCTACCATGTTCAGATTGGTGTTTTCATAAATCTTTTGCTAGCCTAATCCCAATCCTATTTGGGTCATCCCTCTTGGTGGTTGGAAAGGATCTTATGTTCTGAAGTAAGTTTGGTTAACTAAGAACATTCTTTAGAACTTTTAGAGGAACCTACAAAAAATCCTCGCTACCTCCCCCTCCAAATACCATATACCTTCTTCAATTAGTTATCCTTGGACGAGTTTGATTCATTGCTAGCCCACTTCATTTTCTCCATGGAAATCAATACTCTAGAATACTCGCGGATAAATGCTACTCGGTATTAATGCACTTGTGGATCTATCTATGCGTCATAACTAGTTCCAACAATCTTTCTAGCAGCATATACCACCCTTCTATTTAATGAGAAGTTGATGGTTAAGATGTGATTCAATATAACACTTGTGAACTTTCACTTTGTTGGCATGAAAACACCTAGTGTTGACCTTTCTCGTTTATGCTCTATATAGTATCCTGAAGGTGGTGTAAGAATCTTGATTGCTTGAATATTAGAGTGTGGGTCTAGTTGGCCTTACCAATGCTGCCAAGTCCATTGATTTTCATCAACTTGACATGTGAATGGCTTGGATGAGTCCCTAATGGATGATGTCATGAAGGCAGTGTAAGAAATCCGATTTGCTTGAATGTTAGTGTGGGGCTTGTTGGCCTTACCAATGCCGCTAAGTCCATTGATTTAATCAACTTGACATGTCAATGACTTGGATGAGCCCCTAATGGAGGATGGCAGTTGATGGAGGTTGATGCACTTTTTGACCGAAGGGATGAGGTATCGTGCCTCTCGGATGCCTTTTTGTGTTTAGGCTTGTTGCAGCCTTGATGCCCTAGTGAATATGAGTCCTTAGATAAGTTTGTTTACCATGTGATGAGTTTTGTGGAGTTTGGAAAACGCTTATGGCCGCCCATCCTTGCCGTACAACGACTAGTTGCTTGCCTCAACTAGTGACATGATCTTCCAAATTGCATAACTTTTGCATGTAGACTCCAAATTGAGTAAACCAAAACTCCATTTTGATCATCCTGACTAGCTCTTCAACAAGGTGCAGCAAAATATTTGGTTTGAATTAGTCTTTCACAATGTCAAAATACCCCTTTGCTTCTTTACTATATACACATTGAGATGTTCAAAATTGTTCCTAGCTTTGTCGTTGATTGTATTTGTGCATCAAATTATAAATATTCCTTAAAAACATGTTGGAGCACAAAACTTGTGTAAATGTTTAGTCTAAATTAAATTGTATCTTCCAACTAGCTTAAGTTCCACCATTCGTCATTGCGATGTGGTGATTCTAATGGTTTAGAACGATCACCAACAAACTTCTTTTAACAAGAAGTTGACAATTGAGATGGGATTCAATAGACACAAACACTTGTGAACATGCAATTGTATATTGCTCATATCTTGTGTAATACACTCGGAGAGTGAGGGAACACACTTTTTTTTGCACTTGATGTTCAATTATTCTAAGGGTGGCATGTTTAGTATGTTTGTATTGTATCCAACTAGATGTTTGACTTATCATATTGCTCATTAAAAACTACAATGGATGAGGAATAACACAATATTAGAAGTGAATCCATAAGATTGCACTCAAAGGATTCATTAATTAATGATTAATTCATACTAAGATGTATTTGAAAAGTATTAATGCCAAAATATTTTAGTATTTTATATGGTTATAAGATAATCTTAATTGAGACTAAAAATGGATGCTAATAAATACTTCCTCCGTCCCAAATTATAAGAGGTTTTGGCATTTCTAGATTTATAGCATTTGCTATGTATCTAGAACATAATATATATCTAGGTGCGTAGCAAAAGCTATGAACCTAGAAAAGCCAAAATGTCTTATAATTTAGAACGGAGAGAGTACCTGCTTAAATGTTTAATGTGATAGCTAAGGGTCCCAATAAGTATACAATATTTTATTTCACAAACTAATAAATATTCGACTAATAATCGGTAAATGCGCATAGCTATTTCAATTGAAAATAATTTTGTTGTTCACGAACAATTTTCTTTACACGCTTTCTAATGGCGACTAACAACTAGGCCCATGGTTTCCCACACAAAAGAATGGCCCATAGTCCAGTGAGATGTGGTAAGACTTGACGTGTAATATATTTCATTCATTTGAATCTCACGAAATTTCTTTCCCCATTCCCCCTAAATTTCTTCTATATATAAGGGATGGGTAGCGCAACCTCATTCTCACCAAACCACAATCACTCTAGCAAGAAATACATTCCTTGCTTGCTTGCATATTGGCTATAGTATCTTGTTGTTCTTTTTTTTGTCACACCCGGTTTTCTAAAGAACAAAACCAGGCTAATCATATGTGTGCCCAGGAAGTCCACACATATGCCAGAATGAAAAAGTATCAGAAACAATGTTATTATATCACATATACATAGCTATATTAACACTTACATCAGAGTATCGCGGAACGGTGACTAAACTTCAGACTCCATTCTTCTCAGGGACGGCTGACTAGTGGCTCCGTATGCCATGCACTTCTGATAAACTGCTGGAAACTCCACTACATCTTTATCCTTCTTCTGAATAGCACCATACTATACACTGGAGTGTGGGGAAATAGCGAGAGTGAGTCCATGTCGAACTCAACAAGTATAACACAGGGTTCATGAGGCACAAAAGGCTAGACACTGGTTGACTGCGTTTAGCTTTTAATCATCATATAACTAGCAATTGAGTAGCATCAAGGTATTCCAATTCCCATTAATGAACCAATGATCAATTGTAATAAAGATAATGAATAGCATTAACATGAGCATAATAATAACAACAATAATTAAGCATGATATAACAATGGTGATCATCTATTCTGTAAGAATCCCCAAGGCCGCTCGTATCCGTGAGCACGGCTAGTATACCAGTTTTTAACTCTGCGCAGAGGTGTACACTTTCACTGTGAGTCATGATTTCCAAATGCATGGGTTAATTACTCCCAAAACACTGAAAACCATATAAAGTAATTCAAAAGTTCGTCTAACAAGTTAGGGCCATTAGATTCACTCGGCAGGCAGATGTAGAACCCCCCTTCCCGATGGCACAACAACCGCAGCCTATACACACTAGGCCAGGGGCTCGCCCTACACCCAACGTGGCAAGCCTTTCTTACGCCATTTAAGGTAACCACTAACAAGCTAGAAAAGGTCTCTTGAACAACTAGAGCCAGAGCCATATAGCCCTCACAGCTGTACTGTATGTCCCAGTTATCACTTACAGGTAAGTCCTTATGGAGAGTAACCAGAGCATTAAAATAACCCACATGCTCTAGCCCCCTTTCAACAGTAATAAAATCATCTTAATTGGTTGATTGCATAATCCATTAGTCAAATTACAAGATCATTGTTCATAATCAAGCACTAGCAATAGCTACTCAAATGCATAACCCATAGGTGACAAGGAAACAAGATATCAATAGCTAAGTTATAATCTCTATGGTTGTCAAGAAGACACATGCATATGTATGATAATTTCAGTGAATAGGTAACAAGAATGATCCCATGTTATACTTGCCTCTTTTCCAAGGTTAAGCTGCTCAGAATCTTCAGCTGCTATCTTCTGGTCTCCAACTTTTGCTTCGACTGCCGGTCCTCAGCTCCTGGTCTTCAGCGCTAACGAACCACACTTCCTCTACTCGTAGCAACCAAGCAACACAAATAGACAAACAATACACACATCTTAGAATAAACATCATACAAAGAAGGCACTTTACAAGGAAGCACACTAAACGTCACGGCTTGTTGCTATGGTTACGAGAACGCAAGAACGACTAAGGACGGAGCTATCGTTACCGAGGACACGTCTATCGAGGTTGGCAATATATCTGAAGAAGACAAACTAACATTTGATCTATTTTTGGTTGAACAAACAAAATCATGGAGATGTTATTAATTTAGACAAATCATAATTTAATTTAAAAACCAAGTTAAATCTAGTCATATTTTATTTATAAACTTTACCATCTAAACCGAGCAAGTTAAACATTACTGTGCACAAATATATAAAGGGCATGTGAGAGCATCCAAACACACGTCAAAGTGCTAGCCTAAACAATTTATAAACTAAAAATATGTTTATGTTAGTAGCTAATTATTTTAACATTTATTTACATATACAAAATCGATGTTGTTTTTAGATTAAAAACTAGTAACCATTACTCAAATTAATATTTTACAATGAACACAAGTGATGTAGCGGCTATCGGGAGTTTTATGTATTACAATAGAAAAGAAAAGACTACATGCTTAATTCTTTTTAATTAAACTAGACCATGTGAAATAGTAGCTCAGATTAGTCAAATAATATTTTAATTCAAAAGCCAAGTTGAAACTAGCCGTATTTTTATTTGTAAATGTGCATGTATTATATAATCAAATTAAACTGTAACTTTGCAAAAGAAAAGTGCGTCTGATAGCATCTCCTCAAACTGTATATGACATGGGTTCAGCTAGACAAATTGTAATTTAGAATCACATTGATGATAGAAATTAATCGGCTCATCATGTTACAGATTAAATTAAGCAAGTTAAAATTAACAAAGGAACATTTAACTTGATATTTATCTAGTTAACATTTTATTATTCATAAAAGACCAGAGATAAACCTGAATAACTTTTAATTCAAAAAGGTACTGCATAATTATTAATCAAATTGCATATAAACCGACTTTATATGATCATGTTTAAACTAGGCAAATTATAACCAATAAATACATATTTAAGTTGACTAATATTTATAAAAAGATTAGAAACAAGTTTGCCTAATCATTAATCAAATTAGTAAGATTAATTTCATAAACATGTGACATGGTACATGACATTGTTCACATGTATCTTACATCGGCACGGTCGCAAGGCAACAAGAACGAAAATAGAATTACAGCCCTATGTTGATTTTAACTAAAAAAACTATTAAATAATTATTAATCAAATTAGTATTTTAATCAATAAATTCATAACTAAATGACACGATGAACAATGCCACTACTGCATAGAGCACGACGACACGAATCTAATGCGACTGGAACGAAGCAAAACGGAATTCAAACAAATAAACGCCAAAGGAAAGAGTGGATACGTACTGTACTTCCCAGGTGAGCCTGTTGTCCTTTGGCCACTCACGTACTAACGTTGATGCTGCTTGCTTGTATAACTCAACAACGGAGCTAGCTGATAGCGATTTGATTTTTGGTGGTGATGGTCATTAGGGCGGCACGCAGGATTGGCATCAGGGAACTGACTCTGCGCCAATAGTAGAGAAACACTCAAGAATGGAGTCAGGCGGTGACAAATGGACATGGAGATGGTAGCCGTACCATGATCTTTGGGCCTACCATGAAGCCACCAGATTACGTTCTCAGAGGACCAGAAGACAGCTGACGAGAAGATCGACGGGGCAGCGGTTGACGAGCTCCGTGCAGCGAGACGTTGGAGGCAGCGTCGAAGAAAAGAAGATGGAAAATCAAATTTATACTATCTTAGGATCCCAAACAACCAGGGCTTCCTTATGATAGTTTTGGTGTGCTTTGCTCATGTACACGTAGACGTAGGCATGCATGGTGGTTGCAAGTTGCGTCGACGGCTTGGTCTTCGGACGCCGGACATGAAAGCTCACGAGTGGTGGCCGGCACAAGCCCTGCAGCATTCAGAGCAGAGCAAAACACACACTGCATGGAGTCAAACTCTGGCAATAGATCAGCACGTGGGTTCTGATTGATCATACACAGCTTCATGCAAAGCTCGGGGGTCTGGCTTCTCTTCAGAGATCTGCGGCAAGGGAACCAATAATCAGCCTGGAGCAGACACCAAGGGCGATGATCCGTAGCTGGTGCATCTCAAGGACTTCGACGCAGTGCAACGGATGGATCGGCATCATCTGGGTAAAGCAGAGCACACCACGTACGTCAGGCTACCGAGCGCCGAAGGGAACACCGGACATGAAAGCTCACGAGTGGTGGCCGGCACAAGCCCTGCAGCATTCAGAGCAGAGCAAAACACACACTGCATGGAGTCAAACTCTGGCAATAGATCAGCACGTGGGTTCTGATTGATCATACACAGCTTCATGCAAAGCTCGGGGGTCTGGCTTCTCTTCAGAGATCTGCGGCAAGGGAACCAATAATCAGCCTGGAGCAGACACCAAGGGCGATGATCCGCAGCTGGTGCATCTCAAGGACTTCAACGCAGTGCAACGGATGGATCGGCATCATCTGGGTAAAGCAGAGCACACCACGTACGTCAGGCTACCGAGCGCCGAAGGGAACAACGACGATCGAGAATCGACCGACGGCGGCAAGCGGACTACTTCTCAACGGCCAGATACAAGGAGACCACAGGAAGGTGCTAGGGCTCACAGCGCTGGCGGTGTGTTTGCGAGCTCGGCGAGATCCGAAGTGTGCGGCGGCGGCAGCTCAGTCAAGATTGATTGGCTTACTTTTTGGGTTTTAGAAAAGAACAATGGACTAGGCTTCTATATATATGTGTATATGGACATGATGTTTGGCTGGCCATACATATACGTATATCCTTGTTCTTCTCAACAGCCACGTCCACGAAGTCCCAAACGAACATGCCATAGCCACGTATATGCGTATACCTCCTGAGTTCTCTCTATGGCAAATAAGTTGTATGCAAGATCAGATTCCTTACAGGTTGTACATGAGTCGTGGAGAGGGTAGAGGCATGAGCCTGTCCTGAGCGATGCTAGGCACCCTCGGACTAACAGACTGGCAACTCGATTCATCTTGGAGATTGACCATGGCTCTTAAAAAAATAGGCACGGTGGCTTATATAAATATAGGAAGCTCATCCAATTGACTGTACGTGCCTTTCGATTCCAACTTGGTGGGACTGCACATAAGCGACAGGAAAAAGAATTGCACTTGCATGCACGTATACATATATATATATGTATATTTAAGATACGGCGAGAGGTGGAGGGAGCTACGAGCGACGACTCGCGATAAGAGTCGTACTTCTGAAATCAGGGCGTCGAGGGCTACGCCGGCATATATATGGTCGTAGGGTTTGGAAACTTTTCGGAATTTCTTAATTTCGGGATTATTTTAATTCCGCGAATAAAATAATTCCAGAAAATCTAGAATTACCTTTGGCCGCGAAAAATAGCCTGGAGCTCAGAAAAATCACGGGAAACATCCTGGAGACTCTTGGAAAGATAAGTAACTCAACTAAATGAGTTTGAGCTCATGAAAAGATGGATGAAGAGATCAAGGAAAAAGATTAAGCTCACGGAAATTGAAAATTTTAAATCCAGAAAATACCAAAAAGTTTTCCGATGAAAAGTAAACGTCGTCCTATGATATTTTGAAAATAATAGCACTCACCAACACCAAAGACAAACATCACACAAATACCACATTATCAAATTAATATGAAAAAGTTTAAAACCACAATTTTTTATATTTAAATTAGCAACAACTTAACTTATCTAATAAATTTATTCAAATATTGAAATCATTCATTTTATTTAGTGTTTTTCATGCACAACCCAAAATAGAAAATTTTGGGTGTGACAATTCTACCCCACTTAACAGGAATCTCGTCCCGAGATTTGGAGAGACCAGGGAGAAAGATAAAGTTGGTCTGCAAGTCTTCACTCTTTCCTGATCGACTCTTATCCAATGATAATGCCACAAGCTCATAACCAACTTTGTAATGGTATCCTTTAGGCACTTACGATCCTTGTAGATGGTTTCAACAGTTTGCCAACCCTGAGAAAAGATACTTGCGCTCGATAGTGACTTTGCAACCATGTAGATAGGTGATGCTTCCAAGTGACGAAATAGAACATATAAAACCTCCATCTTGTATCGTCTTTAGTTCGACAATCCCTCTTAAGAAGAGATCAATTGGAGAACACCAATGGATAAATTGCATTTTTTTCTGAGTGATAACTACCATCATGTCCTTCTACCATCTCAAAGAAATTCATGAGCATATACAAGAACAAGTAACCTACACTTCCTCGCGAGCAGAAAAATGGCAGTACAGAAATACAGTTATAACTTAAGTTCTACGAATCCAATGATATTGTAGCTTATACCGTTGGAAAGCTTATCAAATTTACTACAACTTTCTTATAGAACACTTCTCCAGATTCTGCAGTTAAGGTAGTCGAAAACTGTGCACAACAGAAACTATTCCAGATTTCTGACAGCACAGATGCGTCACCTTGTGATTTTCATAAATCCCAAACCATAATAGCTATCAGGGTGGTTCTTACCATCAGAGAAAGATATTGAAGTATACTATTGTCCAGAATTTATCCATGATTTTTTTTGGCATCCAAAAATAGAGATATAAGCTAAGGAAGACATACTGCTCTTTAAAAGACAGGATAAGGTGGGGAACAAGATTCAGAGAGACTAGAGAGATAGATAACGCTAATCTTCAAGTCTTCATGCTTCTTTGATTTGTGCTGATGAGATATAAGACATGGATTGAGTATAGCCAAAAGATGACAAGAAAGATAAAGTTTGATCTTCAGTTCTTCGTACCTCGTCGCTTGAGATATTCAGGACTTGCTGTTGTTGACAACAGATGTTACCCCACTTAACAAAGGTCTTATTCCACCTGGTGATGTCATTGAAGGAAACACTTTCTTTAAGGCTTGCTACTAATGATAAGTCCTTCACTTAAAACTTACTAAACATACTTGATATGGGGGTGATGTCATCTAAGTTTTCATGAAACTAACTATAGGCTTCTAACCTCTCATTCCTATGTCGTCCATGCTAACTTGTATAGAGTATGTTGAATTGAATGTTGAACTCCCAACTGATGACAGCTTGAAGTGAAGACCAGTCCTGATGAACACCCGAGCTTCTTGTAAACGATCCAACAAAGCACTGATCCCAAGCAAACAACACTAGCACATGAGTAGACTTTCAATCATAGAGATAACCACTTCTTCCAAGTGAAGCACTAGGACATACGAAACCTTCATCTTGCAACACTCACAACTTTGCTACCCCCTTAAGAAAAAGAAACTAGGGGACACCAAAGTAGCTTGCATCTCTTTTTATACTAGATAACCATAATCATCTCTAATGTAGGATTCCAAGGCAAATCAATGAGATTCAAAGATATCCAATGATATATTCACTTATATAAGATAAGGAAGTAATGCAGAAAATTTCTGGGCGAATTCCAATTTTAACAGTTCAGTATATCTGGCATAACTCGAGCTACAAAGATCCAAATGAAGTGATCTTTACATGGTTGGAAAGCTTATGAAATTATCTACAACTTTTATTAATAACACTTTTCCAGGTTCTGTCATTAAATTAATCAAAAACAGAGCTTAGCCAAAACTGTTCCAGAATTCTAGACTGTGCAGTAACCTCAACTTAGAATAGATATATCTCTTAGCTCAAAATAGATAAAAAGGTATGTCCAGTGGATTTGGAAAGATACAGAAGTCTAGTTATTCCCAGTAAAATTTTATAAATTTCTCATGTCCATATCTTGAGATATAACAGAAACATTGCAGACTACTATAGAAATCAGCATACGGAGTATTACGTAAAACCTACCCCACTTAACATGGATCGAGCTACTCCTCAAGACTTATACCTTCCGAGCCACCTTTGAAACAAGATAACAAGGCAACACACAAGCAACACATCAAGCAAAACAAGCACACATCACATCATCGATACTACATATGCTTCTTCAACAATGGTGGTCATCCTACATGGCAGATTATAGATGATGAAGAGGCCATCGAATTTTTAAATAAGGTAAGATCAAAAAACTTTTTTTAAAAAACAACAAAACAAAAACCAATGGGATAAGCAGAAATAGCTCAAAGGAAGCTATCAAGAAGAGGATACAACAAGACAAAGAAGAGTTAATAGTCAAAATCAATGAGTCAAGGGATGACAAAATAGTTTTATCATAAAATAAGTTTTAGAATACGTCCAGTGCTACTTGGCATACGTCCTACAGTCAACACCGCTCTGATACCACTCTGTCACACCCGGTTTTCTAAAGAACAAAACCAGACTAATCATATGTGTGCCCAGGAAGTCCACACATATGCCAGAATAAAAAAGTATCAGAAACAATGTTATTATATCACGTATACATAGCTATATTAACACTTACATCAGAGTATCGCGGAACGGTGACTAAACTTCAGGCTCCATTCTTCTCAGGGACGGCTGACTAGTGGCTCCGTATGCCATGCACTTCTGATAAACTGCTGGAAACTCCACTACATCTTTATCCTTCTTCTGAATAGCACCTTACTACACACTGGAGTGTGGGAAAATAGCAAGAGCGAGTCCATGTCGAACTCAATAAGTATAACACAGGGTTCATGAGGCACAAAAGGCTAGACACTGGTTGACTACGTTTAGCTTTTAATCATCATATAACTAGCAATTGAGTAGCATCAAGGTATTCCAATTCCCATTAATGAACCAATGATCAATTGTAATAAAGATAATGAATAGCATTAACATGAGCATAATAATAACAATAATAATTAAGCATGATATAACAATGGTGATCATCTATTCTGTAAGAATCCCCAAGGCCGCTCGTATCCGTGAGCACGGCTAGTATACCAGTTTTTAACTCTGCGCAGAGGTGTACACTTTCACTATGAGTCATGATTTCCAAATGCATGGGTTAATTACTCCTAAAACACTGAAAACCATATAAAGTAATTCAAAAGTTCGTCTAACAAGTTAGGGCCATTAGATTCACTTGGCAGGCAGATGTAGAACCCCCCTTCCCGATGGCACAACAACCGCAGCCTATACACACTAGGCCAGGGGCTCGCCCTACACCCAACGTGGCAAGCCTTTCTTACGCCATTTAAGGTAACCACTAACAAGCTAGAAAAGGTCTCTTGAACAACTAGAGCCAGAGCCATATAGCCCTCACAGCTGTACTGTATGTCCCAGTTATCACTTACAGGTAAGTCCTTATGGAGAGTAACCAGAGCATTAAAATAACCCACATGCTCTAGCCCCCTTTCAACAGTAATAAAATCATCTTAATTGGTTGATTGCATAATCCATTAGTCAAATTACAAGATCATTGTTCATAATCAAGCACTAGCAATAGCTACCCAAATGCATAACCCATAGGTGACAAGGAAACAAGATATCAATAGCTAAGTTATAATCTCTATGGTTGTCAAGAAGACACATGCATATGTATGATAATTTCAGTGAATAGGTAACAAGAATGATCCCATGTTATACTTGCCTCTTTCCCAAGGTTAAGCTGCTCAGAATCTTCAGCTGCTATCTTCTGGTCTCCAACTTTTGCTTCGACTGCCGGTCCTCAGCTCCTGGTCTTCAGCGCTAACGAACCACACTTCCTCTACTCGTAGCAACCAAGCAACACAAATAGACAAACAATACACACATCTTAGAACAAACATCATACAAAGAAGGCACTTTACAAGGAAGCGCACTAAACGTCACGGCTTGTTGCTATGGTTACGAGAACGCAAGAACGACTAAGGACGGAGCTATCGTTACCGAGGACACGTCTATCGAGGTTGGCAATATATCTGAAGAAGACAAACTAACATTTGATCTATTTTTGGTTGAACAAACAAAATCATGGAGATGTTATTAATTTAGACAAATCATAATTTAATTTAAAAACCAAGTTAAATCTAGTCATATTTTATTTATAAACTTTACCATCTAAACCGAGCAAGTTAAACATTACTGTGCACAAATATATAAAGGGCATGTGAGAGCATCCAAACACACGTCAAAGTGCTAGCCTAAACAATTTATAAACTAAAAATATGTTTATGTTAGTAGCTAATTATTTTAACATTTATTTACATATACAAAATCGATGTTGTTTTTAGATTAAAAACTAGTAACCATTACTCAAATTAATATTTTACAATGAACACAAGTGATGTAGCGGCTATCGGGAGTTTTATGTATTACAATAGAAAAGAAAAGACTACATGCTTAATTCTTTTTAATTAAACTAGACCATGTGAAATAGTAGCTCAGATTAGTCAAATAATATTTTAATTCAAAAGCCAAGTTGAAACTAGCCGTATTTTTATTTGTAAATGTGCATGTATTATATAATCAAATTAAACTGTAACTTTGCAAAAGAAAAGTGCGTCTGATAGCATCTCCTCAAACTGTATATGACATGGGTTTAGCTAGACAAATTGTAATTTAGAATCACATTGATGATAGAAATTAATCGGCTCATCATGTTACAGATTAAATTAAGCAAGTTAAAATTAACAAAGGAACATTTAACTTGATATTTATCTAGTTAACATTTTATTATTCATAAAAGACCAGAGATAAACCTGAATAACTTTTAATTCAAAAAGGTACTGCATAATTATTAATCAAATTGCATATAAACCGACTTTATATGATCATGTTTAAACTAGGCAAATTATAACCAATAAATACATATTTAAGTTGACTAATATTTATAAAAAGATTAGAAACAAGTTTGCCTAATCATTAATCAAATTAGTAAGATTAATTTCATAAACATGTGACATGGTACATGACATTGTTCACATGTATCTTACATCGGCACGGTCGCAAGGCAACAAGAACGAAAATGGAATTACAGCCCTATGTTGATTTTAACTAAAAAAACTATTAAATAATTATTAATCAAATTAGTATTTTAATCAATAAATTCATAACTAAATGACACGATGAACAATGCCACTACTGCATAGAGCACGACGACACGAATCTAACGCGACTGGAACGAAGCAAAACGGAATTCAAACAAATAAACGCCAAAGGCTTAAAGTCGTAGAAAGAGTGGATACGTACTGTACTTCCCAGGTGAGCCTGTTGTCCTTTGGCCACTCACGTACTAACGTTGATGCTGCTTGCTTGTATAACTCAACAACGGAGCTAGCTGATAGCGATTTGATTTTTGGTGGTGATGGTCATTAGGGCGGCACGCAGGATTGGCATCAGGGAACTGACTCTGCGCCAATAGTAGAGAAACACTCAAGAATGGAGTCAGACGGTGACAAATGGACATGGAGAAGGTAGCCGTACCATGATCTTTGGGCCTGCCATGAAGCCACCAGATTACGTTCTCAGAGGACCAGAAGACAGCTGACGAGAAGATCGACGGGGCAGCGGTTGACGAGCTCCGTGCAGCGAGACGTTGGAGGCAGCGTCGAAGAAAAGAAGATGGAAAATCAAATTTATACTATCTTAGGATCCCAAACAACCAGGGCTTCCTTATGATAGTTTTGGTGTGCTTTGCTCATGTACACGTAGACATAGGCATGCATGGTGGTTGCAAGTTGCGTCGACGGCTTGGTCTTCGGACGCCGGACATGAAAGCTCATGAGTGGTGGCCGGCACAAGCCCTGCAGCATTCAGAGCAGAGCAAAACACGCACTGCATGGAGTCAAACTCTGGCAATAGATCAGCACGTGGGTTCTGATTGATCATACACAGCTTCATGCAAAGCTCGGGGGTCTGGCTTCTCTTCAGAGATCTGCGGCAATGGAACCAATAATCAGCCTGGAGCAGACACCAAGGGCGATGATCCGCAGCTGGTGCATCTCAAGGACTTCGACGCAGTGCAACGGATGGATCGGCATCATCTGGGTAAAGCAGAGCACACCACGTACGTCAGGCTACCGAGCGCCGAAGGGAACAACGACGATCGAGAATCGACCGACGGCGGCAAGCGGACTACTTCTCAACGGCCAGATACAAGGAGACCACAGGAAGGTGCTAGGGCTCACAGCGCTGGCGGTGTGTTTGCGAGCTCGGCGAGATCCGAAGTGTGCGGCGGCGGCAGCTCAGTCAAGATTGATTGGCTTACTTTTAGGGTTTTAGAAAAGAACAATGGACTAGGCTTCTATATATATGTGTATATGGACATGATGTTTGGCTGGCCATACATATACGTATATCCTTGTTCTTCTCAACAGCCACGTCCACGAAGTCCCAAACGAACATGCCATAGCCACGTATATGCGTATATCTCCTGAGTTCTCTCTATGGCAAATAAGTTATATGCAAGATCAGATTCCTTATAGGTTGTACATGAGTCGTGGAGAGGGTAGAGGCATGAGCCTGTCCTGAGCGATGCTAGGCACCCTCGGACTAACAGACTGGCAACTCGATTCATCTTGGAGATTGACCATGGCTCTTAAAAAAAATAGGCACGGTGGCTTATATAAATATAGGAAGCTCATCCAATTGACTGTACGTGCCTTTCAATTCCAACTTGGTGGGACTGCACATAAGCGACAGGAAAAAGAATTGCACTTGCATGCACGTATATATATATATATATATATATATATATATATATATATATATATATATATATATATATAAGATACGGCGAGAGGTGGAGGGAGCTACGAGCGACGGCTCGCAATAAGAGTCGTACTTCTGAAATCAGGGCGTCGAGGGCTACGCCGGCATATATATGGTCGTAGGGTTTGGAAACTTTTCGGAATTTCTTAATTTCGGGATTATTTTAATTCCGCGAATAAAATAATTCCAGAAAATCTAGAATTACCTTTGACCGCGAAAAATAGCCCGGAGCTCAGAAAAATCACGGGAAACATCCTGGAGACTCTTGGAAAGATAAGTAACTCAACTAAATGAGTTTGAGCTCATGAAAAGATGGATGAAGAGATCAAGGAAAAAGATTAAGCTCACGGAAATTGAAAATTTTAAATCCAGAAAATACCAAAAAGTTTTCCGATGAAAAGTAAACGTCGTCCTATGATATTTTGAAAATAATAGCACTCACCAACACCAAAGACAAACATCATACAAACACCACATTATCAAATTAATATGAAAAAGTTTAAAACCACAATTTTTTATATTTAAATTAGCAACAACTTAACTTATCTAATAAATTTATTCAAATATTGAAATCATTCATTTTATTTAGTGTTTTTCATGCACAACCCAAAATAGGAAATTTTGGGTGTGACATTTTTCTAGGATGCCAAGGAGGGCAAGGAGGTCAGGAGTGAAGTTCGTTGAGGATGATAAAGATCGTAGTCTTACATTCTTCAAGAGACGCTCTGGGCTTTTCAAGGCTACTTCTGACCTCTCCGCCCTCACCGGTGCAAGGGTTGCCATGGTATTGGAGTCTGAAACTAGAAAGTTTTCCTCTTTCGGCTCTCCAAAGGCTGGCTCCATTGTTGACTCTTTTGTTTTAGGGAATGCACCAATAGATTCTGACACCAGTGAAGAAGACAAGGCAAGAATCACTAGCTTACAAAATGAGTTGTTCTAGGTGGAGAAAGCCAAGGCCATGGAGGATAAGAGAAAGTATGAGACCATGGCACATGCCAAATAGATCTAGGAGACCTCAAGGTTTTCCAAGTTTGTTTATGGTGGCATAGAGGATCTTGATTCCACTGAGCTCTTTGAGATGTATCGTGAGCTCTCAAGGATCAATCAAGAGATCAGTGATCGATTGCCTACCTTGCTCCATGAGAATCGAGTAGAAGCCAGTGGTCAGCTACAAGATCCACCATTTTCCAGCCTACTTGGTGGCACTCAATGCCTTCATATGTTGCAATGCCACCAAATTATTCTCCATGGGCTCCCTCCCAAGCATCCTTCCATCAACATCCATGAGCCTTCCACAAGGTGATGGCACCTCCAATATTAGGCTTATGTCTGAATCCTCTTTTGCTAGAGAAAGGTCTACTGGTGGTGATGTTGGAAGTGGTCTTGGTGCTATTGGTGGTCCTATCTTCACTTGGGACTAGTTGTTGCGAGTTTAATGGTTGTCATTTTCTATAATTTGAATTATCTAGTTAGCTAGCTTGGAACTAGGTGAATAAATGAGGTTTTGATCATCTAGTCAAACCTCTTATCTAGGCATTCATGCATGTATGCGTGTATTGAGGGCCCAACTCTTGAAGTTTGTTTCATGAGTTTTATCTTTACATCCAATGCATTTGGAATCTTCCATATTATTGAATAAAGGAATTGCTTTGGTTCAAAAAGTAAAGGTGTTGCTGACGGTGTAAAGAAGAACATCAACGTGGATTTGCATTCTAGAAATTATGTCTTGCATAAATTTTGATTATTTTTTTTCTATTTTTAGAATATGTTGAAGTTTTTATGGATGAGAAAATATAATATATTTACTTCTGATGTTTCAAAATGTAGAATACAACATGTCCATGGAAAGAAATTGAAGCCACACAAGTAGCAATGACTAGGGATCTTTAATGGGAAAATTGGTTCTAGCACTGACGTAACATTGTTTCGTGAAATAGCTCTGAAAGATCTCAGAGACGTCAAGTACCACCAATTGAACGATCCATTACTCTTGTCGCAGCATGTACTGCAACAACATGATGTGTGATTTGAGCTGCTTGATTCTGTCTCCATGCCAGTAGTGCGCCCAAGATGTTGTGCCGCCACCTTGAGATCACCTGCTGTAGTGTGTGACATCAGCGAAGCCCTCACTATGGAGGTGTTGTGTGACTATTTGAGGGTCTAGGAGTTGGTCCGAGACGTGGAGCTGCTTACTCTCCAGTCTGACTACTTCATTTGGAGATGGTCGTCCAATGCAAAATACTCGGTGTCGTCAACATATAGACTATAGTTCCTTCTTCGCTGGCTCGACTACGTTGTTGGGAGACAAGGAGCTCTAGCAAGCCAAAGGCACCTCCACGAGTTAAATTCTTCTTCTGGCTGGCTCTACATAGGCGCCTTTGAACTTCCCATGGGCGTAAGCGCCATGGCCGTCAAGACAACGACGAGTGTACTCTCTGTGATCAATGCCACGAAACAGTGACCCACCTAATGCTCGGATGTGTTTACAACAGACAGGCCTATCACTTGATCTTGGAGCCGCTCGGTCTGACGGCCATGGTGGCTGTGCATGAGAATGAGTTGGGGGATAGGTGGCTTCACCAAAGAACACGGCTAGTCTGGATTCGACACGATGCTGCTGCTCGCAGCATGTCTACACTAGAAGGAAAGTAACTCCATGGTATTATGCAATGTGTCCATGGCCCCTGGGAGCGCTCATTCGCAGCCTGGTTCTAGAAGCTGCTGGTTGGGTCCAAGCTAGATACTCGAGCTTCTCGAACCTGTTAGCGCTTTGGTCGCACAACTCTAGGGCCATATAGTCCTTCATGTAATTTCGTTCGCTCGTCGGGCACTCAGACTTGCTCATGACTCGCTAGCGAGCTAGCGTCCTCCCTTGTAACGTTAAAACTTTTCCTGCCTTCTTAATGAAATACGGTCCTAGCCCGCTCACGAAAAAAATATATGTGAAACCTATATGCCATAAACTTTAAAAATCATAAGTTCTAGTATCCTACTATTTATGAGTTTTTTGCTATAAAAAATATAACATCGCCTATGACGGCAAGGATAAAACAGTAAAAAAGGTTCAAAAAACACGTTTCGCGCACTAAGAAACAGTCGAAAACGCAGCCCAACGTTGAGTTCTTTTGGCCCACGGTGTACAGTCTGGAATCGTGATTGACGAGTGACTCTGCGTCTTGCTGTGGCCCTGCCCTTTTTCTATGGGCCTTCTCTTCGTTTCCTCATTGGTAATGGGCTGGCCTAAGTATGGGTACCTTTGGGGTCCGGCACACGAACGGACCGTTGGCCCTCTGCACAACTCTGATTTCCTTTTTTTTTTTGGGAAAGCACAACTCTGATTTCTTTTTTTTTTTTGAAACTCAAAGCTGGCCCTACGGCCTTGTTATTGAAACCAGAGACTCGACAACATCGCGAGTCACCAAACTTTTTACAAACTCTGGGAGGGGGTTTGTCCAGACACAAGACTCACCCGGGTCCCAACTCATTCCTAAGCTAGCTAGAGCATGCGCAGCTGAATTACAGTTCCTAGGAACAAGGAGAACATCATTGCAAAAGAAATGCTCTTGGAGGAGAACACGTGCGTCCCTGATCAACATACCACTGGCTGCCAGGTCCAATGATGACGTGAGGAGCGCCTGCTGTAGAAGTGCCGAATCTACCTCAACTTGGACTCGAGAGATCCCGAAGTTCGTTGCCGATTGCAAAGCTTTCGCACATGCCGCTGCTTCCGCGGATAATACATCTGGGACTGTTGTTAGTCGACCTGCTCCAGCCATGATGGCTTCACCCTGATGGTCCCTAACAATGAAACCCCAGCCACCGTTGTGTGTTTCCTGGATAAAAGCACCATCGCTATTGATTTTTAGTTGTCCCAGAGGTGGAGCACTCCAGCGCTGCGTAGCTCTTGGAGTTCGATTCGATGTGCACTTCTCCTGGCCTGTAAGATCACTTACAAGGCCGAGGACTGCACCCACAACCTCACTCCTAGACAGACCACGCTCACCATGATCAAATTGGTTTCGAACGCTCCACCACTTCCAGAGCAAGATGATGGTCTTCAGCTGATCCGCCTCCTTTAGTTGTAGCACCGTCTGAACCACCTCCCGTGCCGAGCACTTGGACAGCAGCTCCAGACGAACATGCTCTAGTTGGAGATCAACCCAGCAATGTTTTACAAATTTACACTTTAGGAAACAGTGACCACCGTCCTCATCCAGCCGATTGCAAACTGGACAACGTGTGTCAAGCTTGATTCCACGCCTCTGGAGATTTAGCTTTAGTGCCAAACTATTCCGTGCTAATCGCCACAGGAAATGTTTCAGCTTTGGGGGACATGATAACTTCCATAAGCTTCGCCAGAACGAGGTTGCATTCTCAGTAGCATGGCTGCCCGAGCTGCACTGCCCCTCCTGTCGAACCTGCTCCTTCTCCTTGCCATCATCCAGGACGTGATATGCTGACTTGACCGAGAACAAACCTCTTCCATCGAAGTGCCAGGCCAAAAAGTCTTCGTGTCCTGGATTCGTTGGCGTTGCCAATATACGCATAACATCTTCCTCCCAAAAAACATCCCGGACAATTTGTTCGTCCCACCATCCTGTCTCCGGGTCCAAGAGTTCCTCCACGCGAGTTAGCAAAGTTTGCCCACGTGGAGTAATTGGGCGTCTGGTGATCCCATGACCGACCCAAGGGTCCTCCCAGATCCTGATGTTGCTGCCGTCCCCAATACGCCATATCAATCCCTTATGCAGAGCTTGAATACCTCGAATAATACTACGCCAGGTATAAGATATTCCTGGGCCTTCCTTGGCTTGTAGCAAAGACCCACCCGCAGCATATTTGGCTCTCAGAATTTGTGCACATAAGGAGTCTGGGTTTTGCACCAGTCGCCATCCTTGTCGTGCCAACATCGCCAAATTGAAGAGGTGCAGGTCTCTAAACCCAAGTCCTCCCTTCTCTTTTCTTTGGCAAATAGTATCCCAAGACACCCAATGCATCTTATTATCTCTATCTTGTTGTGCCCACCAAAACCTACAGATCATTCGGCCAATATCATCACACAAGGACTTCGTTAAATCAAAGCATGACATAGCATAGGAGGGAATCGCCTGTGCTACAGCTTTGATCAGCGTTTCCTTCCCGGCCTTTGACAATAATTTCTCCTTCCACCCTTGAATTTTCTTCCAAACTCTTTCCTTTAAATATGTAAACAGGCTAGCCTTTGATCTCCCCATATAAACTGGAAGCCCCAAATATTTTGCATTCATCGATTCCTGAGTTAGCTCCAATACGTCCATGAATTTTCTCCTTTCTTGTGTCCTTGTATTCTTACTGAACATGATAGACGATTTGTCCTATTAATCATTTGCCCCGAGCATACCTCGTACAGATGTAGCACTTGCCGTAGATGCCGTGCATTCTCCTCATTAGCTTTCATGAGAAGCAACGAATCATCCGCGAACAAAAGATGAGTAATGCTTGGGGCGTTAGCACATATGGAGACCCCTTGCAGCCGGCCTTCAGACTCCGCCGCATTCAGCAAAGCCGAGAAGCCTTCAGCACAGAGTAGGAACAAATACGGTGAGATTGGATCACCTTGCCGCAAGCCCCTGGTGGGCCTAATTTGTTCAGTAAGCTCACCGTTCACCTTTATTCTATAATTCACAGTTCTAATACAGCGCATAATTAAGGCAATCCATCGATCATGAAACCCGAGTTTTCTCATTATTTTCTCCACAAAAGACCACTCGACTCGGTCATATGCCTTGCTCATATCCAGTTTTAGAGCTGCATACCCATCCCCTCCCCCTCTTTTTGTTTGCATGAAATGTGTCATCTCATAGGCGATCAAAACATTATCAGTTATAAGACGGCCTGGGACAAAAGCACTCTGATTTTGGGAAATAATATCCGGAAGAATAATTTTCAACCGGTTCGAGAGTACCTTTGAGGCGATCTTATATACAACATTGCATAAGCTGATCGGACGGAGATCTGTCAATTTCTCTGGATTTTTCACCTTGGGAATGAGAACCACCACAGTATCGTTCCAGGACTCCGGCATAGGGCCACCATTCAGGAAATGTTTCACCTCCCTAGTGACGTCCTCGCCTACTGTTGTCCAGAACTTTTTATAAAATAGCGCTGGCATCCCGTCTTGCCCCGGTGCTTTCAGGTCGCCTATTCCGTCAAGCCCCTGTTTAATTTCTTCATCCGTGAACTCCTTCAACAGTCCTTCGTTCATTGCAGGCGTGACCTTTGTCGTCACGTGACGCAACAGTTCATCATCTCTGTTGCCTACGTGAGATGCAAAGAGGTCTCTATAGAAATTTGACACTACGTCCAGCATCTCCCCCTCATTTTCCACTACCCTGCCATCCTCCAGAACAATTCTCCGTATGTGACTCTTTCTTTTCCTTTCCGATGCATATTGGTGAAAAAATTTTGTATTTCGGTCACCTTTTTCCAGCCAATGCACCTTTGCTCTCTGTCGCCAGTACATATTCTTCTGATCCTCCAATCTTTCCAGCTTGAATTTAAGAAGCTGTAACTTGCTCGTCGATGAGGCCGATATCGGCCCCCGCCGGCAAGCCTCTAGCATCTTTTTTGCTGTCTTAATTCGTTTTTCTAGGTCTCCAAGGACATTTTTGCTCCAATCCGCCAGGTCAAGTGCAACATTTTGCACAGCGTCACAAACCTGACCAGACCGAGCGCCCAAGGATAATTTCCAAGCGTTCTCCACAATCACCTCGCACTGTTCCTCTTGGACCCACCCGGCCTCAAAACGGAAATTGTACGAGTGATTCCGATGTGGCACTGTGTCCCTGCCACACTCCGTCTCCACTATCACCGGGCGATGATCCGAGTGCCTCGGGTCACCATTAGTGACCTTGAATGTCGGAAATCTCGCCCTCCAGTCCCCGTCTGCTACAGCCCGATCAAGCCTCTCCCTTATATAGTGCTCACAGGTGTGGCTATTATTTCTCCAGGTAAAAGGATCGCCTATAAACCCGAGATCAGATAGCCCACACTCCTCTAGTGCTTCTCTAAACCGGTCCATACAACTCTGTGGCCGAACAGGCCCCCCTTCCTTCTCACATCCCAAAAGGATTTCATTAAAATCCCCCATGCAAAGCCACGGATGCCTCCTAGCAGCATTAAGCGTCCGTAAAGCTTTCCACGATAGGGGCTTTTTGTCCGAACTAGGTTCACCATAAAAGCCTGTGAACCTCCAGACAAAACCATCCGCTTCCGTTATGTCCGCATCAATGTAAAATTTTGACAACATGCGAACATGGACATTTACCTCTTTTTTCCAAAAGACTGCAAGACCACCACTTTTCCCCACACAGTCTTTAACCATCATTTGTGTCATTCCTAGCTTCCACCTAAAACCATCAATTTTGCGCTCGTCCATTTTCGTCTCGGACAAGAACAAAATATCGGGGTCCTCCTCCTTCTGAAGGTTCAGAAGGCCACTCACTGCCGCGCCGTTCCCCAACCCGCGGCAGTTCCACGCTATGATCTTCATTGGGTCTCGCGGAGCTGTTCTGACAGCCCCGCGTTCAAAGAATCGCTCACAAGTACACACTCACCCTTCTCTCCCATCTTCCCCCTCTTCCTCCTCTCCTCGACCTCTGGATCAATATCCATCGCCTCCTCTCCACTCCTTTTCCCCAAGGTCTCCACACGATCAGAAGACTTGGCATCCACCCCCTTCTCCCGTGGCTGCTTCCTGTACGTGCCAGCCTTCTTCTTATTTTGGATCAGCTCCAACCCGTCTAGCTGTGGCAGCACCACCCCGGTCGTCCCAGTTACGTACATGCCACTGCTCACTCCAAGCATGGCACTATTTTCATTCCCCCCGGCCGTGCCCTCTTCCACAGCTTGTTCGGCAGATGACCCCACCAGCTCCAGCTTCTTTTTTGCAGCTGGATCCGCCAGGGGAGCAACACCAGGGGCATCCTGTAGCTTAAGAGGACTGGTCACCTCCTTTTCTTCCCCTTTCTCTTTCGGCCTCTCCGGCGACTTCCTCCATGATGGTGCATCGCTCCTAGAGCGACCACCACTGCCACGACTCCCCGAGCCATAGCCTCCACTCCATGCTCCCGAACTCCCACTCCTATTCACCTGGAACGATCTCCCCTCGCCCTGCCGACCGCCCTCTCCTCCAAACCTCCGCTTAGGAGGAATGTACCTAAGCTCTCTACTGAAAGGAGGCTTCTCATTCTTCCCCAACTTGATGTGGCATAAATTGTTGGTATGTCCAATAACTCCACAACAGTAACAAAAATCTGGAAGGTACTCATATGATAGTGGACACCAGCGATCCTCTTCGCCCCCTTCTGCCAAGACTGTGACACCGCGCATCAGGGGTTTGCGGATATCAAGTCTCACCTTCAGACGGAGGAACCTCCCGGCCACCATGTCATCCGATTCCACCTCCATGAACTCGCCAACTTCATCACCAATCACCCTAGCCGTGTCACCATTCATCAAGCCCATCGGAAGGTTCGCCACCCTGACCCAGATCGGAATATACGAGAAATCAATTTCATCAAGGGTTTTTGAACCATCATAGTCGGCAACAACCAGGAGCTCCTTCGAGATCATCCACGGCCCCTCCTCCAGCGCTTTCCTCTTCCCCGCCGCCTGACCAAAGTTGAACAGGAAAAAATTGTCTCCTAGATCCTTGCATTCGGTGCCCTTCACTGGGCACCAGATCCACCCCACAGCTTGTTCAATGATCTCTGGCCGAACGCCTCTTTCCGAAAGCAGCTTCCCGAAAGCCTTCAACGGAACAGCCCCCGCTTTCCCCTTGGGGCCCGATCCAGAACCAATGCGGACTGTCTTCTTCTCTGCCTCCGACAGCTGCAGCTTCTTCATCAAGCCCTCAACCCCCTCCATCACCGCCTCCCAAACAGATTGATTCGGTCGTGGAAGCCTTGGGCGTTAGGGTTTGTCAAGGACTGCGCGACAGTGGACACCGGGTGCAAGATTGTGTAGTGGACACGGATCTACTCCAAGGGATGAAGGAGCAGATCAGGCAAGGGAAAGAAAAAATGAGAACGAGGGCTGAAATCTGGGCAGCAGGATCGGGAAGCACCCCACCGAGAGTCCGGGAACCAGCCGCCGCGAATGCCCTCGAGTCGCCTAGGGAGGCCCTAGGCGCCGAGACGAAACAGATTCTCCTTGTTGCACCCACTACAACAACTCTGATTTCTGATTTTGTTTCTTTTGAAAAAAAATGCAATCCAAGTCAAAAACCCAACCGCTGCGCACGTTAATCAAGGGCACTGAGCAAATCTGAGCCATCCGCCTCTATGTCGGTTCAAACGACGGCCACAATCGAACTTTGTCACCGACCTACGAGGCCGCAAGAAACGCCGGGCTCTCAGCTATAATAGCTAACGATGCACCTGACCGCGCCCCATCCCATCCAGATCGAACAAACCAATCCATCCATCCCTAAACCCTAACCGCTCCGATCCGATTAGATCGGCTCCGCCATGGCCCCCGTGCTCCTCGGCCCTCCCGCCATCCGCGGGGCGCGCCCACCGCCCTCCGCCGTCGCCGACGCCGAGGCCCCCGCCTCCCACCCCTTCCTCGACCTCCTCGACGCCGGCTTCAACGCGCCCGATGACCCGGACGCCAAGGCCGCAGCGGGCGCCGCACCGCGCAAGGCGCGCACCGAGAACAACTCCGCCACCTACGCCAGCTCCGGGAACTCCTGCCTGGACCTCTTTTTCCAGGTGGTCCCGGACACGGCGCCCGACCGCGTGCGCGCGCTCGTCGCCGCCGCCTGGGACCACGACGCGCTCACCGCGCTCAAGCTCGTCGCCAACCTCCGCGGCGTGCGCGGCACGGGCAAGTCCGACAAGGACGGCTTCTACGCCGCCGCGCTCTGGATGCACGAGCGCCACCCGCGCACGCTCGCCTGCAACATCCCCGCGCTCGCCGAGTTCGGCTACTTCAAGGACTTCCCCGAGCTGCTGTACCGACTCATCCACGGCCCCGACGTCCGCAAGCTCGCCAAGGCCAAGGCGGACGCCGACAAGGAGCGCAGGGCCATGAAGGTCCGCGTCGCGAAGCTGGCGGAGCGACGGAGTCGTGCCCGCGAGAACTATGCCGCCGTCGTAGACGCCACCACGATCCCAAGCAAGCCCACGCTCGCCGACTACTTCACCGCCACGCTCGCCAGGACCAAGTCCAAGTCCAAGCGAAGCAGAAAAGCGGCGGCCGTGGCCCCGGTGGACACGGAGGAGCCTGATCAGGCGATGGAGGTGGAGCAGAAACGCGAGGCGCCTCAGGAGGCGGCTGCGCCACCGCAACCGCAGGAGGAGGTGGCCGCAAAGAAGAAGGCCAAGAAGAAGGTGCCCAAGGCGGCCAGGCTCGCCGTGAACGCGCTCGAGACGTACTACAGCGATCGCGCCTACCGCTTCCTGTTCGACTGCGTCGCCGAGTTCTTCGCCGACCTCCTCGCCTCTGACCTCAAGCAGCTCGCGCCCGGCGGCAAGAAGAAGAAGATCGGGCTCGCCGCCAAGTGGTGCCCCACGCCAGACTCGTCGTTCGACCGGACGACACTGCTCTGCGAGGCCATCGCGCGCCGCCTCTTCCCGCGCGACTCCAGCACCGACTACACCGACCTTTCGGAGGAGCACTACGCCTACAGCGTGCTCCATCGTCTCCGCCGCGAGGTGCTGGTGCCGCTGCGCAAGGTCCTCGAGCTCCCCGAGGTGTATATCAGCGCCCAGAGGTGGTCCGAGCTTCCCTACACTCGCGTGGCATCCGTGGCCATGAGGCGCTACAAGTCCCTCTTCAAGAAGCACGACGAGGTGCGCTTCGGCAAGTACCTGGAAGACGTGGAGGCGGGAAAGGCTAAGATCGCGGCGGGCGCGCTCCTGCCCCACGAGATCGCGGCCGCGGCCTACCGCGGTGAGGCTGACAACGTGTCGGAGCTGCAGTGGCGCCGGATGGTGGACGACCTCCGCAAGAAGGGCTCGCTGAGCAACTGCATCGCCGTCTGCGACGTGTCCGGTAGCATGAACGGCACCCCAATGGAGGTGTGCATCGCCCTGGGCTTGCTCATCTCGGAGCTCAGCGAGAAACCGTGGGCAGGCAGGGTGATCACGTTCAGCGAACATCCGGAAATCCATATGATCAAGGGAAAAACCCTCAAGGACAAGCTGAGCTTCGTTCGAACTATGCAGTGGGGATTCAACACCAACTTCCAGGCGGTGTTCGACCGCATCCTCCGCACGGCAGTGGACGCCCGGCTGGCACAGGAGAAGATGATCAGGACCGTGTTCGTCTTCAGCGACATGGAGTTCGACCAGGCTTCGGCGAACCGGTGGGAGACCGACTACGAGGCCATCAACCGCAAGTTCCGGGACGCTGGGTACAGCGACGTGGTGCCACAGATCGTGTTCTGGAACCTGCGGGACTCGCGCTCCACGCCGGTGACGTCGACGCAGCCAGGGGTTGCGATGGTGAGCGGATTCTCGAAGAACTTGGTCAAGCTCTTCTTGGAGAACGATGGCGTGGTGAGCCCGGAGGCTGTCATGGCCCAAGCGATCGCCGGCAAGGAGTACCAGAAGCTAGCCGTGTTCGATTGATTCATTGATCGAGGTGATTGACGTGGGGGGGGGGGGGGGGGGGGGGGTCGATCTTACTCTTAATACTCTGCATAAATAACCTGAACTGCACGAATGTGGGATAAATGATTGGCAAGTGTTTTTCGTCCTGCATAGTTTTCGGAGCTAGCCTTTGGGTCTTTCATTTCTCCAGTTGATTGTTTTTGCTTGGTTAATCCTAATGAAAAAAAATTCGTTGTCTCATTTGTTCTCACACAGGCTCGTTCATTTCTCCAGTTGATTGTTTTTGCTTGATGTGAAAAGATGTGAAAAAATAATAATCTTACGGAGATTGTGTTGGTATATTCGGCAAACAAAAATATACTACATGAGCTTGTTTTCACGCTACATGTGCTTGTTTTCACGCTTTAATTTCTTCTGAGTTAAATTATTTGTGCTGTGACGAAGATTCTTAACTATTTCTATTATTTCTATGTATGGACATCTGAGATCAATCTCTATGATTGGGTTACGCTTCAGTCTGAGCCCTGAACAATTAGTTTTTTTTATCAATTTACTGTTGCCCCTTGCTTACATTCTTATTGGGAATGGCTCAATAGTCGATTCAAGGTTGAACCACAGTAGCTGCATTCTAGCTGATTGCTGATATGAAAAACCAAAGCAGCTGGGCAATTACTGCTTCTGAATATATAAGTTTCAGAAGAGTAGAAACTGCTGATTGAACAGCTCCCAAATTCACTGCAAAGAATTAAATTCTTATGTGTGTTTGTTTAAATTCACTGCAAAGAATTAAATTCTTATGTGTGTTTGTTTTTGTAGCTACATTTAGCCTGCAGATAACAAATTCTTGCCCATTATCAAAATTTGTTTGCCCAACAAGATAATGGGTGTCCACAGGATTTCTTGTTTAACCATTTCGAAGATTTCTCGTCTAATTTTACTGTAGTCCACATTATCTTGGCTTAACACTACTAATTCTATCCAGATGTGCTTAACTGGCCCTACTGGTTCAGCCGTAGGTTGCTGCATTATTTTGTTGATGAATAATATTCAGTCCCATGTGATCCAACATCAGTAGTGTTGTTTCTTAATGAGCACGGTTAATTGAAGTTACCATTGTCAAGAATAAAAGACTTTTCAGTAGTTTCCAACCAGTAATGGTGCAATCTTTTTAGTAGTTTCCAACCATTAATTGTGCAGGCAGTTGGGGGGCCCTAGATTCTCCTGTATAATATCCGCCTGAAATTCTTGTTATCCTTTGACCCCTTGGTCGTCTTTGTTCTGAACTTCTGATTTGTAAAAAGTTTCCATGACTGACTGAACTTGTGATGTCGGATAGGATATGAGTTAGTAATCTACGAGTACAGCAGGTACCAGCTACTAGGAATCAAGGAAAGTTTTGATCGATGTTCTTGCATTTTGTTGTCTTTAAATTCATGAGACTGCATTAGAAACTTCTTTGCTGAATCGTTTGCAGTGCTCTCCAAAGAAATGAGTTACACTTTCCTAATTTAACATGTGTGTATACAATTATCTGTTTAGGCTGTGAACACGATATATGGATTCTTTCATCTTAGCTCTTTCAAATCTTGTGATAATTGTTTATTGAATATACACAACTCTACTTGAACTAACACCGAACTAATTAAACGTCAGGACATATCTAGGGTTATCTGTGCAGAAACTCTTTTCACATTGGCTAGCCATCTGTGCAGAAGTCTGCCACCAGCAGTAATGGTAATAGCTGAAACAAAATGTGAGGCTAACGGACTCTTGTTGATCGTATCCACTGCTGATATCGCTATCATCATCTTTTAATCTACCTGAATCAATCCATGTTCACCTTACGCCAGTTAGCTTGAACCTGGAATTGCATTTCACAAATACAAGTCATTATTAGTGTTGTTCCAGATCAGAGACATTAAATTGCATTACTTGGGTGAGATGAAGTTCCTCTGAGCATTTATCGTTGTCTCTTGAACCAGGGTTGCAGGTTTGCTTCAGCAATTTATTTACCAGGGTTGGCAGTGCAATCTTGCCTATCGGCAGATTAAGATAGTACTTGCCTTACCACATATAGAAGCTAATAGACATTTTCTTATTTCAGGCCATACTACAAGACAACTCAGGTGATGGAGAGGATCAGTTGGAATAAAAATTACAACTTGTCTGCACTCTGTAATAACAATGACGTTATATATTAGCTTGCGGACTCTGTAATGTCTGCACTCTGTTATAACAAGGATTCAGGCCACATAGAAGCTAATGACTGCTATCTTGTTGTCTGCTATCTTTTCAATATATTAACTTGCTGTATGTAAGTGGCTATCCTGCTTGCGGACGTTAGCGGGCTTGCCCGCCAGTCCCACTGGTCGCATAGCCCGCTTATTAGCTTGGTGGACAGCCTTGCGGCTGGCGGACTGTCCTCGACCTGCCCCGCCTATAAGCATACGGGAGTATATCCCTCACGAAACATTTATACGGGAGTATATGGCATCATCCGCCGCAACCAACAGATTCCTGCTCAGCTTGCATGAATGAATCAATCAACCAGCAAGGAACAAAAAGATTTTATCATAAGACTAATAGTATGAGTTGCACACGATCAAAATAGGGTTTGGTTCAATAAACTTCGTTATCAAAAGCATGCAAACTTTGGACAGTCCCGTCTCAATTTAACTGCGTTTTACGAAAAAAAAATTCTCCCTCCAATCTGAATTTTTATTTTATAGGAGAGCGCCTCTTCTTAAAAAAAAAAAAGGAGAGGACGATGAATGGCCCAGATCCACAATTCAATAATCCAGTTGCCGGTGAATTGAAGCTGGCTAAGCAAATTTAACATTATTTAATAATTAAAATACACATGTTTAAAGTTTAAACCATCACACAAAATCACAACCCCACATGGCTGCCGTTGGAGTTGTGCCAATCAGGCTCCATCAATCAAATAGTGAGAAACAAAAATTAATAAGTCAGGCTTTTTCACAACTTGAGCAATAAGTGTGTTGCCATGAGATTTTATATTAGACTAGTAAATATGCCCATACGTTGCAACGGGTAAGATATTATATATATATATATATATATATATATATATATATATATATATATATATATATATATATATGAAAAATGAGAACATAAATGCTATGTTTTATTCTTTTATGAAATTGGTTAGCTATAATATAAGTTAATATTGGCAATAATAGAACAAAGTCCTATGAAGTTTATATTAAATTGATACAACTTTGCTCGATTATTTCTTCCGTGCAAAACACAAAAATATTTACTTCCTATCGAGACATCCTATCGAACAAGCACCAGGCAGACAGGACATGGGATCTAAGATATATGAAAACGGCTCACGATCAACCACGCAGTTGCTACGTCAACACAGTGATGTGAGAGCGACTGCCAGGCAACCACTGACGCTGTACTACCACAGTGCTTACGACAAGCACGCTGCTTGGAGCTGTCATCCAGCTCTGTGTGTCACACACCCACGTCCTTCACTGCTGCGAAAGGGAGGAGAGAAAAGGGGTTACCTGCGTTGTGCTAGTGGTCCTCTCCGCGCCCATTTGCTCCGGCGTTTCGATATGAGATTCAGGTTGGCGCCCACTCCGTACCGGCAAGTGGGTTAGCGGCCTCAACACAGAGGCCCGCGGTGGCGCACGCCGAGCCTGGTGAGCATGGATGCCGAGCCTTAAAACAATGCATAGACGTCCCTCTTCACTCGTTCACCGGTCGTTGATCTTCAGACTTCACATAGACGTCGCACTTGACTCATCGCTTCGCCATCACATGACCTGGCTTTCCGTGGCGGGAGTCCTCGCCAAGATGGGCATCTGGCACGGTGACACTGATGCCCTCGTTCGTCTTTCGATGAGTAGATCACAGAGATTCTTGGACGCCGACGCCGACACTAACAGTTGCCGCAGGTCACGTACCAGCATGACGTCGGAGTTCACGGGGCACCCGACTCTATACACCATCCTCTGGGCCTTTTGTTGATCAACTCAACCACGTCCACCCAACACCGGCAAGGCTCGTAGAACCTGCCATCCGTGAGCTACACGACGCTAAATTGCCAGCGACCTGCGTGTTCTTGTACAGCTGCAACCGGCATCCGCGGCGCCGTTTGAAGGTGTATTGTACGCACCATCGTACAATAAAGAAAACAAATCTAAAAAGAGGCTTGTTTCGGTGGTTGTAAAGTACTGCTAGTACTTTTAGATACTTTGTATTTTTTATTTTGACAAACAATTAATTTAAGAAAGAAAATCAGTAAAAATAAATTAAGTGAGAGAAGGGTAGTAATAGGTGGAGCTTTAACGGAGAATATACTGCGTACGTGCCTTCTCCTCCATGAAGAAGCTATTTGACTGCATGACCCGACGTCTATAGATGTTGCGTAAAAAAAAGCAAGACCCGACGTCAAGATCGGCCACGGGTATGAGCCGTTCCTGTGCGTGAAGAAGATGAGGGAGCTGCTGCCAGAGGCGAGCTGCTTCCTCTCCCTGCTGCTACTGCCCAAGGAGACGGACGGGTCCAACACGCGGTAGAACTCCCTGAAGGACACCCTCGCGCGTGCGGACGCATGGCTGCTGTCGTCGCAGGCCTCCGGCGGGCCCTTCATGTTCATGAATGTGCAGACGAAGGTGCTGCTGACCAAGATCTCAGGCGAGACGGCGCTGTCCACCGTGAACAGGGCCTCGCTGTTGGACCTGGCTGGCATGGCGAATGCAAGCCTGTACGGTTTCGAGGACTACCACGGCATGGACATCAGCGCGGTGCAGGCTGTCTGGGCGACACGAGACTGGCGCTGGAGTTGCACTGCGTAGCGTGCAGGGCGTCGAAGCTGCTAGTGCTGTCCCGCGTCGGCGGCGAGAAGGTGCTGCCCTGGATGGTGTCCACCGCCGGGAACGTCAAGTGCTTAGACACCGTGTCGCTGAGCCAGAAGCTGTCGCTGCACCGCCACGCACTCCACCCCATCACACTGCACTTCCTCTGCCTAAGGACGCCAACGTCAAGAAGGTGGTGCCGCCGCTGCCTGTGCTCCTGCTGCCGTCGCCGCTCAACGTGGCAGCAGACGACCTCAACGGGACGGCCGGGTCTTGCCAAAGGACCCGAGGGATTTGTCGTTTAGTTCCAGAACATTGACCTTCGAGACCTGCATATTTTGGTACTTCCTGATACTTTCCTAGTATATTTTCACAGTCTAATCCGAACCAATAGACGGTCTATTTTTTCAATTTTCCAACAAATATATTAATGTATGGAAGGAATCAGTGACGAAGAACAATCTTGCCATGGTACGACACACTAACGAGTCCTGGTCGGAAACACACGATCAAACAAAATCAAAATCGTATTCGACAATGTTATATGAGCAACAATGCAGGGACTCTCGGAGGGAATAAAAACACGACCGTGTAAGAGCACTTGGCCGGCAATATTACGAGCAACAATCGATCGTATTTGGATTAGGATTTCAACTATCTATATATGTTACCTTAAGAACTCATGTTGGATTATGATTTTGATATGTACCTATCCAGGTTACCTCATGAAGACCTATATATAAAAAATAGGAGAGTCGTAGAAAGACGTACAGAAATAGATTTCACATTCATGGAGTTAGTTAGAGAAGGTCATACCAGAAGAATGGATGGACGAAAAAAAAGAGCCTGAAATTTTGCCTCTTTACTTTATTATTAGGTATAAATATACATAGAAGGAAAAGGGAGTAGAAACAAACTGCGGTTTGGATTAGGTTACCTCAAACATAACTTGTTGTAGCCAACTAGAAAAAGTGCAACTAAATAAAGACCAGAAAGGACAAACAGGAAAGACTAGAAGGAACAAAAAGGAAAGGAACAAACCGCACAAACAAACCATTACAACAATCTAGATACGATATTTTTAAAAAGATTGGATTATTCGCTAAATATGAACACTACTCCGTGTTAACCACTCTACTACCGTGTGTGCTTGCAGGAGGAAACGTCCAGATCTGCTCATTCTTTGTGTACTTTATTTTCTTTCTTCACCACCTGCTCGCCTGGCTCGGTCGTCACTGCCACTAATTCCCAAGATCTTCTCCATCTCCTACTCGAGTGCATGTCTCTCACTAGTTCTAGTAGCACAACACTGCCTTTGTCGTTGTTAAATCCCAGCCACCTTCTTCCTCTCCCAGCCGGCAATCTGGCATCCCCACTATACACACCGCCCAACCGACCTTTCCCACAACCTCAGTGACGGGCATCCTGGCCGCTACCGTTCGACCCCTTCTAATGTCGATATAGCTTAACACATGTGCTTGTGTGCATGCCCAAAAATTATCACCGTGCGCGTGCAAAATTAAATATTTACGAGTTATTAATGGTTAAAGCTCAACTTGAGAAGTTGTCTTATGCCTTTTTCAAATATATATACCATCAAAACTATATTATTATGTCATCAAAATTTGTGTGCTTATTTTATTGTCTAACTTTTGCTCCACTAGTTATTTATAGATTAATGTTCTTTGGTTTAGAGATTCTGGTTGCTCCACCTGGTTGCCAACAACACTTGTTTTGTATAAGTGTGTTCCTTTCTATCGAACGTGTTGGGATATCTCCAATTGGCTATTGCAAAGCTTGCAGACTGGGTTGTTCTCTTCCAACCTCAGTTTTCTTTAGTATAGTTTATTAGGCAAATAAACTACATTTGGGATCTTTGCCTTCTAAATTGACAAAAGCTTCATCTTTAGCGTGTTTCCACTAAATTGGGTAAGATATGCAGTACGTGTTGGTGTAGTTCCCGTCGTCTAAAGTTCATATCCTCATAGTGATGGATGCAACGAGAAGGGTTGTCTATAGTTTATATCTTCATATCCAAGTGATGGATGCAATGAGAAGGGTCATTTACATTTCATATCCTCATATCCAAGTGATGGATGCAATGAGAAGGGACGTGAAATTGCCTCATGTCCTTACATAAAGAATGAAAGATTTATTATGTCATCAAGAAAGGGGATCAATGGCAAGCAGGCAAGCAAGAAGCAAGATGAGAAAGCAACTTACAATAAAAGGCATCGCATTCGCTACACTTGCTATGGTAAGGAGATATCACCCTACGCTTTGATATCAATATTGCGTCTTAGAAACAATAAAAGCTACTCCAAGTCAGCAATATTATATGTACTAATTAGGCGCTATATAGGATTTTTTACATGCCAAGTAAATAAATAGGGGAGAGAGAATGAAACTATATCATGTGCAAGATACAATTTTATCACAATATCTTTTGTTTTGGCACTAAAGTGAATGTTCAACCACCACTCTCATAGAAACAACATCGCAACATTATTTTAAAACAATAGAGGTGATGTTATATGAGGTGATAGTATTAATACAACATCAAGCTACTCCTAGTGGGCAGTGTCATATACATTTATTAGATGATCCATGGGATGTTTTGAGCATTAACTATGAAAGAGAATGAGATACAACTTTGGCATGAAAACAACAATTGAGTACTAAATTTAATAGTTTGCCCCCAGCTTTCATATGCCAATATATGAATCAATTAATTAATTTGACAGTGTTGAATATTGTAGCATAATACTATGCATTGTAGATTTCTTTTTCTTTTCGGTGAAATTTAATACCCTCCATGTGACGTGGAAACCTATATACATGAGTATAACACCATGGACTCAGAGCAACCTTACCATGAAGAAGTAACACTTTCATCAATAGAGTACTCCGAACTTAGATTCACTTCTTAACAAGCATGACACCAATCAAAGGTACAAGAGATGGATTGCCAAAAATGTTCCATCTTAGGATTATTTAGAATTTAGGACACATGAATCATAGTAGACGTTAAAACTAACTCTTCAAAAACTTTAACAACAAATGCATCAACTATGTAAACTAAAACACTATAGATGGATTGATTGATTGATTGATAATGTTGCATAGTTAAGATGATCTTTGAGTCGAACCTCTCAAAGTGGAATGGCTCCTATATCTGGCGTAGTTTTGATCAACATCTCCAACATAGGATAGACGTTTCCATCCAAAGCAAGGCTTTGAAACATAGGATTATTGAAACATAGGATTGATGTTTCCATCCATAACTTTAATGTGTGTAAGGATTTCTCCACTTTTCATTTGTTTTGGAGATTACAAAGTATGTCCGCATATATTTTGTAGAAATAGCTAATTGATAAGAGATTGATCTATTCATTTCAATGGAACATGGCACGCACACACACCATGATCTCATGTAGATATATAGATACTCCAGAGTGTTTGTTTGGATAAATCCATTCCCTCCTAATACAAGTGGATTGGAGTGGAAAATTAATAAACTAATTTCTCATTAGTCCCTTCCAACGCTTGTGGATTAGTGAGGATTATTTTGTTCCCATATGTGTCATGAAAAGAAGTCACTTTACCATCACTAGAAAAGGTCTAATGCAACAATGTTTGCGGAAGATTTCCTCTCATTCCTCTGCACATTATCGCAATACAATTAGAAACAATAGACCCATCTGCTCATGTATTTTTTTGGCAAAGCAACGTGATGTGGACTGAAGGGCGCCTAGCCTAGTTACAACCTAGGAGGTGACTAGGAGAGAGAGGCATGAACCCACATTGCTATACCATGGATATAAATACAACCCTTATTTTAAATGGGTCTCATATTTGTTTTCCCCTAATTGATGCTACTATGCTATTTAGAAATTTTTATCTTGTTCCACCAATTAGAAATATATTTAATATAGTAGATAAAATTTAAATTGGGATGTATTAATAGCCAAAAAGAGAGTGAGAACACCCATATATAGGTGGTTGCTTCCAAGCCAAATCATGGTCAAGAAATTAAAGTAGAATTTTCTCTCAAGGGCATATATATGATCTTATGAATGTGACCTTAGATCTATACTTAGATTTATACCCCCTAGAATAGACACAAAACTTAATATTTCTCTTATTACTACTATATGGTATTTTCTTGGAACATCAATTTATATAATGTGGCAATGTTGGGTAAAACATCAAGTTACTCCCAATAGAGAGTATAATGTACATTTATTAGATGCCATGTAAGATGTTTTGAGCATTAATTATGCAAGGGAGGGGGATACAATTTCAAAACGAAATCCAATAATTTGGCATTAAATTCAAAAACTTGAACCCACCATCATAAGCACAATATATGAAACAATTAGTTACTCTGATCATATCAGATATTGTGATATAATACTATGCACTATAGAGATTGTTTCTTCCTATGAATTTGATGTCCTCCATTGACATGGAAACCTCAATATGAAAAAAAATATTGTGGATTGGGATCAGTCGTACCATCAAGAAGTAGCACTTGCATCAATATATTACTATAAGCTTAAATTCAGGTTCACTTCTTAACTAGCAAGAATCCAATCAAAGTTAATTGTGATGAATAACGAAAAAGTTCTATCTCCAACTTATCGAGAATTTTATGCAAGGATAATAATAGACATATGAAATTAACTCTTTGAAAATCCAATTATGTTAAATTGAAAATCTACAATTGAATGGATCTAGGTTAGCTCCTCGATTGATTTATTATACATGTTGAAGGCAATCTCTGACTCTTGCCTCTCGGAGTGTAATGGATTTTGCATCTTCGGTGTAGTGTTGATCATTATCTCCAAGACAGCTGAGATGTTGTCATCACACAATAGCTTTGGATCTGACAAAGTCATACCACATGTATCTCATAATAATGGGAAACTAAGAATAGACTAAACAATTCATTTTAATTGTGTATGACATAAGCGCACACCATGATCAACATTAGATGTTACTAGTTCTATATATGTGTTTGTTTAAAAATTCATTCCATCCAAAAACACGTGGATTGATGTGAAAATGAACTAACTTCCAATATTCTCTTCCAATATGTATGTATTGATGATGATTTTTGTATTTCTAAACTAGGCTAAAAAGAAATTACTTCATTGTCACCACAAAAGTTTAATGAAAAAACATTTAAGGATAAATAGTCTTGTTCCTCTGCAATACACCATGATAGTTAAAACTAGAAACAATGGACCTCTCTGCTCATGAGTTTTTTTTGCCAAAACAATGCCCATGCTTCTAGGTTGAATGGAATCTGGCTTATTGCGATCCACATATATTCTTCCATTGTCATATCATTAATGAAAACAGTGCACTAAGCTTGAAAAAAATAGGATAAAGCCAGTGGTTAGACAAGAATCATATTGTCCGTAGCACCGCAATGAATCAAGTGGATCATCTTATGGAGGAGGCGAGGGGTGCAACAAATGAGGTAGACCTTATGTGATACCAAGCAAGATTTAGGGCAGCAATAGGGGTGGGAAACACAAAACTAACTTCATGCCATGGAGATCTACATGAAATGAAAATTTTAATGATGTTTTCCTATTTAAAAAAAAGAACATAGAAAGCCTAATAAGCAACCAGAAACATTGTGTTTCTCCTTCTTTGTCTTTTCAATTGCTACAACCATTAGCTCTTACACATGTGAATTGGGTTAGGGTTACAGTTAGGGTTAGGATCCAAGTTGGAGTTGTTACTTTTGGTGATTTTGCAGTTGGTAGCCGACAATGATGGTGGGTTATGGATACTATAGTGTCATGTCGTGTTGTTCTAATCGATGGTAGTGAGGTAGCATTGGTTGGCCAATGGAGGTGGAGGTGAGTAGGTGGCTTCATGCTAACATCCTCAAAGGGGCTAGATTAGGCCCACAGTGTACGATAGTGGCACATGTTGTGGCACGGGAGCTATTGGAGACGAAAGAGGAGGATGGCATGAGGGTGAACAAATGCGAGATGGCAGTGTGAGCATAAGATGGCTGGTGGTAAGAAAGACAATGTCGTAAGGAAGGACTGAAAGATACCGTGTCACAATCCATGTCATGGGCCATGGGCAGGTCGTGTAAAGACCAACCACCCATAAGGAATTACCTAATAAATAGACAAACACGCATGCAGCCAACGTAGGAGAGATGGAGGCACGAGCAGATGGAAGCATGAGCCTTTGGCCATTGCAAAGAACTCTTATTTTACATGGGTTTTATATTTTTTATTAATTGATGCTAGTTACAAAACTGATCTTAATTCATCAACTATAAACTCATATTATATCCCTGTCTCTATATCTACCTAATATTAAAGACCAAAGCGCTTCTTATAAATCTACTTTTTTCTCTTCCCAAACTACCTGTTTTTCATCCTGCTTTTGTATTTTCTAAACTATCACCACGTCCTCCGTATCAATTTAGATTCATGACCCATATTCATACGTTGGCACCATAAAGCGATGACACGAAGTCCGATTTTAATATATATTGGGTTCCATGCAATGCACAATAGAATTTGGAGTGGGTTGTAATAAGAATAATAAATTATGAAAAAAGAGAGCGGGAAGGTTCCCGCAGTCGGTTATTTCAATTCCAAGCCAACTCGTGGAACAGAATAGTAAAATTTTCTATGGCCTATGTTCTTATGTAGGTGGCCTTTGGTCTACATTGAGATTTGCATCCTGTGGAATACACAGGAATACAATATACAATAAGCTAAGAGCACACCTCCAAAAGTTTTTCTAAAATTTACTCTCTAAATCATCATTTAGAGAGTCATTTGAGTAAAAATCGTTTTCTATATCTTCGTACCCTTCAATAGCTTTTCTATATCTTGTGTACACTCTAGAGAGTCATCCTCGCTCTTAATCTTTGACTAGTGAGAAATCCAGAATATAGAGGATATCTATGTTTGAAGATCTAATTAAAGAGGCTCATTGGGGGTATTTTTTCACCAAATCTCTATTCCTATAGATTAGGTAGGATATAAAGAATCTCATGGGGATGCTGTAATATTAGTCTTAGGACCTGTTTGGATTCATTAGCTAATAATAGTAGCTAGCTAATATATGTTAGCTAACTATTGGCTAGCTACTTAATTATTATCTAGGAGGGAGTTTGGATACACAGCTAATTGATATGGTTGGGTTGTGGGTCCACCTATTAGCTGCTATTATCTCATTTGGTCCATCTAGTGAGATAGTTGTTACCTATTAGCTGCTATTATCTCATTTGGTCCAACTGGTGAGATAATTGTTATCTAAAGGTCCAGCTAACAAGTACTCCCTCTCTTCTAAATTATAAATCGTTTTGACTTTTTTGATACATCCATTTTGCTATGTATCTAGCTATAATAATATGTCTAGATACATAGCAAAATGGATGAACAAAAAAGTCAAAGTGACTTATAATTTGGGACGAAGGGAGTAGCTATCTATCATCTATATCTGTTTTGGTAAAAAAGATAATTATTTTTTTTGAACCAAACAAAGCCTTATACAACCTTGTACAAATCTCAATGGTATTACATCAGCACAGGCCCACGCGAGGAAACATGTTCGCTCGTGGGCTTACCGTTACTGGACCGCGTGTGTTTTCAACGCTATATACAACGCGCAGGTGGTGTCCTCCAGCGCCCCGCCAGGTCATATCTCACATCCTACCAAAGCGTCGCTCCCCTTCCTCGTGCTGTGAGCGTCGTGGGGAGGAAGACGATTTCGAGGGAGGGAGGGAGGGAGGCAAAGGTGAGCTCGCCCGCTCCAAGCTCCCATTCCTCTCGATTCCGGTATCTCTCGTGTTGTCTCGAGGTGCTGGATCTCCCCCACTTTCCTCAAAATCTGTGTGGAGATTTGAAACCATTTCGTCGCTCACGATCGAACGCGTCAGAGGTTTTGCAGGATCGTAGCGCGGCGCCGCGGCCGGCGTTTGTCGGCGGAGTTGGCGTCCATGGAGAGCACCGCGGGGCCGAGGAAGAGGCAGCAGGCAGCCTCGGCCTCTGGATCCGTGGCCCCGTACTTGACCGAGGAGCTCGTCCGGAACATCCTCCTCTACCTGCCTTCCAGGTCCGTCCACCGCTGCCGCGCCGTTTGCAAGGGCTGGCTCCAGATCGTCTCCCACCCCGAGTTCGCCGTCGACCACCACCGCCTCCAGCCGACGCTGCCCCTCGTCTCCTTCCTCCGCGGCGGCGCCGCCGGTACCAAGGCGGAGACGGAGACGGGCCCCGTAGACCGCTGCGTCGACGCCTTCGACCTCGGCGCCGCCGGCAGTTTCCGTCCGGTCGTCCGGTTCACCGACAAGGAGGACCGGTGCGGCGGCGGCTTCCACATCCTCGGCTCCTGCGACGGCCTCCTCCTCCTCAGCTACGCCGACCGCTTCTACGTCTGCAACCCGGCGACGTACCAGTGGACGCGCCTCCCGACGCCGCTCCGCGCCTCGTGGTTCGCCGGCTTCTACCGCCACGACCCCACCGGAGAGTACCGCGCCTTGTTCTACCGGGACCAGTGGCCCGGCGAGGACTACTACATCATGGTGCCGGACTCCAGGAGAGGGAGGGGAATCGGCTTGCCGGCGGAGAAAGACGGGTACAAGTTCAGGGGACAGCCGTATGGCCCGCCGGTCCTGCTCCGTGGCCACCTCCACTGGATGCCGCGGCAGATGGAAGGCTACGGGATACTGGCGTTCAACACGACCACCGAGGCGCTCACGGTTATGTGCCCTCCTGTGATTCAGGAGCACATGTCGTTGGCTGCGGTGGGCGACGAGCTCGCCATGGTCAGCTGCGGCAACGATGTCACGATGGTCGAGCTCTGGCTTCTCAAGGATTACGAGAACGAGATCTGGGTCTGCATGCACCGGATCCGACTGCCGGCGGTGAAGGTCAGCACCTTCACGTTCGATGAGTCCTGGCGCATGTTCTTCATGTCAGAAGAGGGAGTTGTGGTAGTCACCCCAGAGCAGAAGCTGGTGCACTATGACATGAATGGGACTCTGCTGGAAAGCTTCCCTTGCGATAATGGCCGCCATCTCAAGATTGCTCCGTATACCTTCAAGGAAAGCCTCGTTCGGCATGCATTCTTTGAGAAACAGGATTGCAATGCCGATGATCATGAAGATGAACCACAACCACCACCTTTCTTCCAGGGGCTGTAGGCTCGGTGGTGATCTCCTGTGGACCTTGGTTGGAGTTGATCGATCAGCAGTTCATGCTTCAGATATATTACAAGTTACAACCTCGGTAGATGAAGTGAGAGTAAGCTAGCTTTCCTTCTGCATCTCTTTTATGTTCAATAATGTCACTATGTTTGTCTCCTTGATGGGAGGCGCCATTGTGCAAACTGATTCCCATCTCTTGTTAGTTCGATGTTCCAATTCCAAAACTATTTCTGTTCAGTTTTGAGTATTCCTGAACCTTTGTTTTAATGTAAAAGCCTGAGTTCGTGCTTCTTGCAATAATGCAATATAATGTACTTTCTGGCCATGGTGGCGGCTGTTCGATTTATTTTCAACTATTCTACTATTTGATCTATTGTTGTGTCTCCAGTATTTAGCGCATTTGTTTGATAATTGGTGTATTTAGCGCATTTGTTTGATAGACTATTCCATTATTTGATCTAGATGTTTGCCTCCAGTATTTAGCGCATTTGTTTGATAACGGATGTGCTTAGCACATCTGTTGATTGATAATGGATTTGAAATGGAAAATTCTTGTCTATGTTCGTTGGATTTTGGAAGCGAAGAACTACTAGCGGTGCCTGCCCTCTTCTTCTTTAATTTTCCACTTTATTAACAGTAATTTCGATCGTGCCGTTTATTTAACTGCATATCTTTGGTGTGGCGCTGTACACTGTTTCGTACTAGCTGTGAAAGTTATTTTCCCTAGCTGGTGTCGATCAGATTCAGGTTTGGAAGCTCTGGCACGTGACCAGTAATTTATGGAAACTGCCATCTAGGTTAATTATTGTTTTTACCTGAATCTCAATCACAGTATAGTAGTAAACAAGTAAACGATCATGGTATATATGCATTTGTTTGACTGATACCTGTACTAGTCATCTAACCTGGACCATCAACTGCATATAGCACTGCTTCTTTTTTTTGGAATGCATATAGAACTACTAATCATGTCATATATATGTTGCTGCTTATGTAACATGGAACCTAATGTTTGAACATGTGCATATTCGATTGGCAATTGTTATGAATTGGAATATGTGTTTTCTTCTTTTCTTATAGAAAAAAAAACTATATATGTTTTGCTTCAGTTGGTTAAATTTGTCCTGAACTTGCAATCCTACACCATCAGCATATTAGGTACTCTATAAGCTTTTAGAGACTACTTTATTTTGTTACTCGAGCTCTAGGCTTGAGGGTGACACTGATATGTGGTGACATGAAAATGAATACCTTTGTGTTGAATTTGACGCTAGTTATGTTTAGGCCACGTTTAGATACCAAAGTTTTGGCCACCAAATTCACTATGCAGAATTTCTATTCCCGTCATATCAAAATGCCGGCACATATATAGAGTACTAAATATAGATGAAATAAAAACATAATTGCACAGTTTTATTGTACTTTGCGAGACGAATATTTTAAGCCTAATTAATCAATGTTTGGATAATTATTACCAAATAAAAATAAAATTACTACAGTGTGACGTGACGTTTACTATGCAAAGTTTACCCCCAAACTTTGGCATCTAAACGAGGCCTTACTTTAAAGTTCTTAGTTCCTTCTGTTTTGCGATGCTTACAATTTGAGAATTGAGAACGGCGCTGTTTACCTGGTTAATGTGTTTTTATTTACCATCTGTTTCTAATATGAGATAATGTTAGTCATATATGTTCTATTTATGAGGTACGCTCTTCAGGAGTTGCTCGTGTTTTCTCCCATACAATGATGTTGCGGAGTGAATGGATATCCCGGTTTTTGGCCGTTCCGTAAAGTTTACCTGCGTTCACAAGCGATGAACTGCACTCATCGTATGTATATATACTTGCCTCTGTCTGTAATGGTCGGCTTCCTCTTCCGAGGGGTACCAGTTTTGGTGATGAACTGCACTCATCGTATGTATATATACTTGCCTCTGTCTGTAATGGTCGGCTTCCTCTTCCGACGGGTACCAGTTTTGGTGGACGTGGACGTCCAGTAGATAATACGTTTGGCTGAAAAGTCATGGCTGAAAGTACTGTTCATTGATTTATTGTGAGAGAAACACATTGTTTGTTGACTGAAAAAATATGGCTTATAAGACAAACGAACAGGGTGTTCATTGATAGTTGTACACTAGCATAGATGATAACATGAATTCCAAAGTGACGACACTGCTGCTGCAATTGGTGTCTTCGTTCCGCACAAAGCTAGCGTTGCTGGTCTATTTCCTCCGATCCTCCTAGACTCCGCCGCGCCGGGGAAAACAAAGAGCCCTGTCACTATATACAATGCGTCCTGCCTGCGCCCGTGCCCCGACCAAAAGAAGCGGCCGATATGGAGTCGGCGGAAACAGAAATGGCGCACGCTGCGGCGGCGGCACCACACAGCGCCACCATCACGAGGCCCGGTGCTGGCTGTGGCGGCGGCGGCGGCGCCGGTGACGAGGAGGAGGTGCGGCTCTGGGCGGCGTTGGAGCGGCTGCCCACGGCCCAACGCGCCCGTAGCGCGATCGTCGACGACGGCGCCTGCGGGAAGGCGGTGGTGGACGTCGGGGACCTCGGCCTGGCGCAGCGCCGCGCGCTGCTGAACCGCCTCGTGGGCTCCGTCGACCGGGACAACGAGAGGTTCCTGCTCAAGCTCAGGGAACGCATCGACCGGTACGTATACGGACGCGCGTGCTCGTTGTTCTCGCTTGATCGTGTGCTCGAGCTGGCGCTCACGTTTCGGAGTGGAGACAGAGATCTAGAGAGAGTTCCTGTTCATCCACTTGTATTCGACTGGTGACTTCCGTCACGGATGTCGTTGGAGCTGCATGTGTTCTTGATTCCCATTCTACATCGCACTCGCGCGCTCGGACGATTACAGTGTCATTGGCAGGGCCACGATTAGAGGTAGGACTTAGGCCGCCACAGTCCTCTCGTCCTTTGTCCCATTCCAGATCATGACCTCTAGGCTCTAGCACGAGGCATGTTCAGCCGTACCGATATGGTATGGTAGGTCTTTGCTTTGGCTTAAGCACAACCCATGGCACGTCACGTCTTTGTATAGGGCTTAAGGTTTGGTTTTTGAATAAGAATCGAGAGATAGAGAGGAGGTGAAACGTCGAGCTATAAGGAATTGAAGAAAATTGGTCTACTAGGCCTGAGATGATGAGTCTGAAAGAGAGTACGAAGAGGCTATTGTTTTGGCTCAATTCATGAATAGTTGAATACCCTACTATTTTAGCTCTATTTTCGTTTTTCTATTACACATGTGTATGTATACACTATACACTATATGTATAAAATTTGTTAGCAGAAAACTATAGGTATTTAGCTGAATACTCTTGAATAAAGTTAGGTCTACCCCATTGCTCGCGTACGTAGCTGTCAAAAATTGTGTTGCGATTGCGATCGATTTGTTTTAAAGAAAAAAAATAACCCAAAGATGTTGGCACGAGGCTGGGAGGGACGTCTAGTAGTTGGACCGACCTCCGTGGGCAAGGATCTTGTTCTTACCGTACCTGGATGAAGTTTGTTGGATCCATGAACAATCGGAATTTTGTCGTGATGAGGAGAAATCTAAGATACATATAGGCCATGTTTATGTGCTAATAATTAGCTGGCTAATCTAATATTAGCCGGCTAACAATTAGCTACCTATTAACTAGAGGGTGTTTAATGCACAGCTAATAAAAAAATGCTACTAAGATAACTATTAGCTGCTAATATCTGATTTGATCCATCTAGTGAGCTAATCTGTCTAGAGATCCAGCTAATAATTAGCTATTTTATTAGCTGCACTTGTTTAGATTCAAAAGAAATAACTATTAGCAGATACTCCCTTCATTCTAAATTATAAGTCGCTTTAACTTTTTTTTTCATCTATTTTGCTATATATCTAAACATACTATTTGTCTGGCTTCATAGCAAAATAGACGTACCTAAAAAAAAGTTAAAACGACTTTTAATTTGGAACGGATAGAGTAGCTGTTATCTGTAGGATCTCAACAGACCGTCGCATCATTTATTACATCTTCTTGTTAGAAGTTGACATTGGTCCTTAGGATCCGTGATCGTGCCGGAAGTCCGAGCTAGAAGAAGGCATCACTTTGTCCTGATCGGAATCGGAATGTCTTTAAAGACATCAGCTATGATGAGATAGACACAGTGAAGAATAAAAAATAAATACATAATATAACTGAGAGGCGGGGGCAGCAGCATGGATGGGAATGGAATTGAGCTGTGAGGGATGGAAAAGCAAGGGACGACAACGAGAGTGGTGGCATTGGCAAGGCCCTTTGGATTTATTTTTTGGATTGACTGCTATGGAGGCCAATCTTTCTTTCTTTATTTTCCATGTCTCCACTTTGTGCTCTCCGCTAAGGTTTCATAGTGTGTGCGCTAGGATTACTTTTGTAAGCATCCAACTATGTTGGATTTTTTTTTTACGAGACCTCGTGCAAATACGCAAGGATTACCATGAATGTACGCAAGTACATCTTACCTTTATGATGAGCACATTTGAATAACTGAGTTAGATCGGCAAATGTCGAGATTGACAATAGTAGAAAGTTTTGAGATTCAGTTTTTGTTTCATAAAAAATAGACAATTGTACAGAAATTAGTGGTACAATTTAATCTGTATATATTAAAGCATAAATCCAAGCATAAATCCTTAAGGGCCTATTTGGATCCTTGAAATTGAATTCATTTCAATAAATTATAATTTAGGCACATATTAATTAAGCTAATATGATTGTTTTTTTACCATAAACTACTATGATTGTATATGGAATATATTTGTATACTATTGTTAGCCATGCAAGGGAGATGTTCATACGTTGGATTTCTACTATAGGGAAGCTAGTTGAAGAGCGTGCTATAAATTAAAGAGTAGAAATATAGCATGGTGATCTATAGAATTCATTTTCATCTCCCACCCTATGAATTTGGAATGGGCTTTGAAAAGTTGTGGAATCTCAAATCCTAAGCCAAATAGCCTATCCATTAAGTATATTCTAATTCCTCCAAAATGAAAGGATCCAAACGACCCCTATTTGATTTATTTGAACATAAATTGGATTTGTTAAGAAAAACTAACTAGAGGGCTCTCATTTTACTAACACAAGAGACCTGATTTGGAAAACTATCTCATTTTTTAAAAGCAACTTATTTGGAAGAAGCAAGGGGAGTAAGTAAAAGTTGTGGTGAACTGACGCCTGAAAGGATCAAGATGCCCAAGAGGGGGGTTAAATTGGGCTTTTCTAAAAATTAATTGCAAGAATTAAATTCTACAAGCCGGAATTCACCCCTAGTGCCTACTTGTGTTCCTAGAGAGTCTACCGATAAAAAGTTTTGCACCCTAGTTTCCAATCCTAGTCTAGCATGGCAATTCTAGGAATGTAAATCAAGCAATGAAAGTAAATACGAGAATGTAAATACTTGAATGTAAAGGGCAAGGAACACGGCGATGTTTTTCCGAGGTATCGGAGAGTCGCCACTCCCCACTAGTCCTCGTTGGAGCACCCGCGCAAGGGTGTAGCTCCCCCTTGATCCGCGCAAGGATCAAGTGCTCTCTACGGGTTGATTCTTCGACACTCCGTCGCGGTGAATCACCCAAAACCGCTCACAAGATGATTTGGGTCATCCACAAGCTCCGCCGGATGATCACCAAACTCCCAATCACCACCAAGCCGTCTAGGTGATGGCGATCACCAAGAGTAACAAGCTAGAACTCTCACTTGACCACAACGAGCCCAAATGAGAAGGTGGATGCACACTTGCTACTCTCTAATGGCTAGTGAGGAACTCTCAAGCTTTGATTCTCAAATCTCTATCCTCACTAGAGCTCTTGCACTCCCTTGCACTCTAAAGGGTTTTCTCAGCTGATCAAAATGAGCAAGAGACCTCTAAAAGAGGTGGTGGGGATGTATTTATACACCCCACAGACAAAACGAACTGTTACCCGCTGACTCAGCAAAACACGGGCTGACCGGACGCGCTGGTCGAAGTGACCGGACGCGCCGGTCGCTCGTAACGAAATTCCAACTGAGTGACCGGACGCGCCGGTCAGGGGTGACCGGACGCGTCCGATCGTGCAGGGAGCTTACTGTAATCGCACCGGACGCGAGACCGCGTCCGATCGGTGATGACCGGACGCGTCCGGTCGTCTCTGGACCTTACTGGACTATGACCGGACACGCCGATCACACCCAGGTCGCGTCCGATCGGGTGTTTCCCTCAAGTGACATGTGTCGGCCTCTGACCACCGCGTCCGGTCCTCGCAAGGACCGCGTCCGGTCGTCAGCGCCGAAACCCTAGCCGCGGAATTGTACTGACCGGACGCGTCCGGTCATGCCGAAGACCGCGTCCGGTCAAGGGAAAACGACCCGAAACTTTCCGAAACGCGTCGCAACTTGAACCAAGTTGCTTCCAACTGAACTTTGAGCTATTCTAGAGCTGCCTAGCGCCAAGTTTAACAAGTGTGCACCACACCTAAACATAGGACTCGCCTAGGTCAAGCTACCCGCTCATGCCCCCCTTTATAGTACGGCCAAAAGAGAAAAACGAAGATCCTAACGACTATTCCGAATGTATCTCAACACCTCGACATCCGGAACTAACCGTCCTTAATCTTGACGTCACTCTTTTTGAAAACCGAAACGATTTCCATCAAGGGACATGAATACCGTGGTGCCCAAAGCAGTTATAACCTCCATGACCTAACTTACCAAAGTTTCTGCAAAACACACGTTAGTCATGGTAATAAAGCGTTGTCATCAATTGCCGAAACCAAACCTTGGGGCCTAGATGCTTTCAATCTCCCCCTTTTTGGTGATTGATGACAACACTAAGATTCAAAAGATTTGAGTTGAGGTTTTCGAGCATGCTTGGTTCACATAAGCAAAAGGCAATAAGCACAAAGGGTTAGGAAATACTTATGTGCCCCAAGCCAAAAGAGTGTACTCATAAGATAAGACAAAAAGCGTTAGTACACAAAAGATATAGCTCATAAGAAATCGGAGTAAGGCACAGAAGCACAACCTTAGAGCTATAACTAAAATGGTGACATTAATTAACACTGTGACTAGATAAAACATTAGACTCAAAGTTTATCACACGACGACATGTCACACGAATGCAATGACTGAAAAGTAAACATGATGCATGAATGTAGCACACAACTAAGAACGAAAACCCTCTAACAAAACTCCCCCTGAAACTACTCTCTCTCCCCCTTTGGCATCAAGCGCCAAAAAACTAATCTAAGGATCTGACGGGGGGACAGACGGAGTCGTGTCGGGTGCCGAGGTGCGCGGAGTAATCACGAAGTGCAGAGAATCACCCTCGGAATCTGAGCTATCTGGCTGACCCTCTGAAGAAGCACGTGGCTGTGAAGTGGTCTGGGTCTGAGAAGGAACAGGTACTGACGTAGTAGCAACAAGAGGATCCGTCTGAGTGACCTGAGCCTGTAGCGAGCCAATAGCAGGGGGATCTGTCGAGGCAACTGACGAAGGAATAGTCTCTGTAGTCCCGGTCCCTGTCACTGGAGGAATAGCTGCCTCGGGAGCTGACAACCCTGAAGAAGTAGCAAATGTAGTAGTGTGCGAGGGTGTCGGCTGACCAGTCAACTCGCTGTAGGTAGCACTGAAATCACCGATTGGTGTGCCTGTCAGGAGGTGAGGGCGAGGCTGGTCTGAAGGTGTAAACCCCGTGTGAATAGGAGTGAAACTCGGGGACTGGAACGACTGGGGAACCTGCTGCTGTGGAGATGTGAACTGGAAGCTCGGCTGTCCCTGACTCGACGGACCACTGGACTATAAAGCATGAGTCATGATAGAAGCAGGCGGAGGAACCCTGACAGTGACAAGGTGGCGCAGGAGATCCAAGTACTGCTGCTGACTAGCTGCACTCTGTCGCTGTATCTCGTATTGCTGTCTCTGCATCTCAACCTGCTGCCTCTAGATCTCAAGCTGCTGACGCTGAAACTCGTCCTGACGAGCCTGCATCTGTGCGAGTGCTGCAGCTGTGTCCTGAGCCTGTCGCTGAATCTACTGCTGCTGCTGCTCCTGTGCCTGGGTCAGCCACTCAAGTATAGCCACCATGGCTGGGTCTGAGCGGGAGGCTGAACCAGAGCCACCGGCCTCGTGGTCGTGAGACCGAGAAGACCGGTACCTGGGGATGGGCTGGTAGTCCTCATCGGTGCTGTCAGATGTCACATCCTCAGGAATATCAGCAGGCTGAGCGTCAAGATCCGCAAGCTCTGCCTCAGCAAGCTCGTCAACTGTGGCGTCCTGCTTAGCTGCTGTCTCAGGAACCTCAGGTCGGTCACGCTGTCCTAGCACTGGGGCCTGATCTCTAGTGACTGAGGCCCAAAGCTGACGAATATCATACTCAGGGAAAGCAGTGGTAGTGTCTGATATCTCCGCTCTGATCTCTGGTGGTAGCTGAATGGATGACCTAATGATGAAGCAGATCCAGTGTGCATAGGGCAGCTGACGATTTCCCTTGAAGCCCTCAGCTATGGTGTCCTCCATCTCACTAAGTATGAGATCCCAAATGTCAAACTGTGTCTGTGAGAGGAGGTGGTGAACAACCCATAGCTGCATCCACGTCAGTCCCTCTCTGTAGCCAAGTTTGGGAAGAAGAGTGCGTCTGACTATAGCATCCAGAACTCTGGCAAGTGGTGTCAGGCTGGCAGGCGTGCGACGAGACCCTTCGCCAAAAGGCTCACGGAAGCAGGGGCGAACCAAGTCTGTAGGAGGCACTGCCCCGCCGTGAGGGCGTCTGGGTGGAGGAGTCTGACCAAAGCACAGCTGATGTATCTTCGTGTCGGAAGCAGGGAGCCTGAGAATCTCCCGCACTCTAGTGCTGTATAGTCTGTGATCGCGGCCTCGGAATGCAAAGTGAATGAACTCATGGGCAGGATCAATCCACAGTGAAGCATAAAACTCTCTGACCCATGTGCCGCAGTATGCACCTGTTCGTCCAAGAAGATCTGACAAGCCTGGCAGATAGGACAGGTGCGGACGAAGCTGCTCTCCCACAACCTCAACCAGTGACTCAAGCCGACATACCCTCTGTGGTCAAAAAGCAATACCGCTGTCAACTAGAGCCCTGTAGAAATCCTCCTGAAGTGGGGTATAGAAACCCTCTGAAGCTCTGTGATCCCTCATAGGTGGAAACCATCGGCTGACCTCCACGAACCTCAACCCCTGCACCTGACGTGCTGTAGCACCCCTCAGGTCAAAGTGCTCGACCGGGGGTGAACCTCTAGCTCTGGGAGGAGGACGTGCTCCACGACGCTGGCCCTCTGGCCTAGGAGTCACCTGAGTACGTGCGCGTGTGGAGCGGCGACGCGGTGGAGACTGAGCTGGCTGCTCCTCTGTATCCTCTGTAGCCTCTGGAGCCTCTGGAGCCTCTGTAGCCTCTGTAGGCTCTGTAGGTGGATCAACTGACATACCCTCTGTAGCTCCAGTATCCTCTGTACCCTCAGTGGCCTCAGTGCCGAGCTGTCGACCTTCAAGATGAAAGCGACTCTCGCCTATGCGTATGCCACTGCTCCTGCCACCTCTCTCTGCCTGCTCTGCTGCATCTGCCACGGCCTGAGCAATCTCTGCCTCTATAAGTGTCTTCTTCTTCTTTCTGGCCATGATTTTGATGCGCTTTCCACGCGCAATCTCAGACCGACGAGGAGGACTGTCATCCCCGTCACCAGGAGCACCACTGGCGTTCTTGCAACGCACCATGCTGACAAACTGACTGAGAACCTCTGTAAGATGGACTCGAGAGGCTTGGCCTCAATCCGTATCCGCAGGCTTGGCCTCGGATTCAAACAAACTGATCTCACCTTGACACACCGACAAACTCGCTGCATCGACGGAAAAGAGAGATCTACTATAAGCACATATATAACTAAAAGGTACGAAACCCTAGAGATAGCAAGCATATGAGATACGATGTGAATCGAAACGCGAAGCTACCTCGGATCGACGAGACGACGGCGACAAGATGAGGTGACCTAGATCGCGAGATTCCCCGAATTCGTTGAACGAGCTCTGAAAGGATCGAGTCGAAGATAAGCAATGGAAAGTTACGGTCAACGGTAAGCCCTAACGACGAAATTGAAAAGAAATGATCGAAATCGAACGAGTTCGTCACCTTGAGCTAGGGTTAGGGCAAACCCTAAAGGACAGGCTCGGCCGAAGGAAGAATCGAGGGGCTAGGGTGGATGCTTGGCACGAGGGAGCACGAGGTGGCGCTGTGGAAGAAACGGCGAGGCTCACGGCGGTGAAGACGGCTTGCCGGCGGTGGTGGCGCGCAGCGCAGCAGGCGCGGGCGCGGCTGCAGGCAGTGCGCGAGCAGCGCGGGCGCGAGGGCAGGGAGGCAAGGAGGCGCGCGGCTGGGTCACGGCAGAGGTCGCCGGAGGCAAGGAAGACGGCGAGGCGATGGAATCCGGCGACTCGGCGGTTAGGGCAAGCGGCGCCGGCGGAAAAACGCGTGCGGGTGAAGGAGGCCGAAGACGAACGGTTTTATGAAGGGGTTAGATCCGCTCGACGCGTGATGACCGGACGCGGTGGTCGTTATGACCGGACGCGGTGGTGCAGCGTCCGGTCACACTCCAGTAAGCTCCTGGAGTGACCGGACGCGTCCGGTGAGGACTGACCGGACGCGATCAGAGTCCGGTCGAGGGGAACTCGGGAATTCATCGCGAATGACCGGACGCGGTGGTGGTAACCGGGACCGGATGCGGTGGTCAACAGAGGCGCGTCCGGTGCAGCGTCCGGTCACTAGATCTGGAGTTGGTCTTCTGGATGACCGGACGCGCTGGTGGACGCCGAGACCGGACGTGGTGGTGAAGCATCACTGCGTCCGGTGCAGCGTCCGGTCCAGCGTCCGGTCGCTGTTCTTTGCCCTTCTTCGTTCCAAACACCGACGCGACTTCTCCCAATCAAGTTCCAATTCAAAGAGACACAAATAAACACCAATTGGAACCTGATATGAGTGACCTCACTCAAACCCTCAAATTTTTCAAAATAGTTTGCCTTAGGCTAGTATTATTTTTAAGAAAATAGGCAGTAAACACCCGAGGAGCAACGTATGGCCATGCAATAGAGTTTTTGGACCTTTAGGAGCGTCAAAAAGCTCTCTCTATCCATGGACGAACACAGAGGTTGCTCAAAGCTAAACCGAAAAGAAACGACAAACAAACAACCATGCATATTCAATGCAATACAAGAAAGTAGAGCTAGGTTGCTTGTCTAAGTTTGATCCACGGTTAGGCTTCTTCACTCCTCCAAAGGAGAGTTATCGTAACCGTGTTAGCCAAGCCCTAAATGCATTGCGATAAAATAAACATGACATATAATACAATGCAATGCAAGGGACAACATACGCTCAATTTTTAAAATTGCTTGAATCAAGCACATTGAGTTCACTTCTTAGCCTACAAAAGGTGGCCTCATCCAAAGGTTTAGTGAAGATATCCGCTAATTGATTTTCACTTCTTACACCTTCTAGTGATATGTCATTTTTAGCAACGTGATCTCTTAGAAAGTGATGGCGGATATCAATGTGCTTGGTGCGAGAGTGTTGTACCGGATTGTTAGCAATTTTGACGGCACTTTCATTGTCACATAAAAGTGGCACCTTTTCAAGAACAATTCCATAGTCTAGGAGGGCTTGTTTCATATATAAGATTTGTGCACAACAAGCCCCCGCGGCAATGTATTCCGCCTCGGCGGTGGACAAAGCCATCTGTTGATTGATAATGGATTTGAAATGGAAAATTATTGTCTATGTTCGTTGGATTTTGGAAGCGAAGAACTACTAGCGGTGCCTGCCCTCTTCTTCTTTAATTTTTCCACTTTATTAACAGTAATTTCGATCGTGCTGTTTATTTAACTGCATATCTTTGGTGTGGCGCTGTACACTGTTTCGTACTAGCTGTGAAAGTTATTTTCCCTAGCTGGTGTCGATCAGATTCAGGTTTGGAAGCTGGCACGTGACCAGTAATATATGGAAACTGCCGTCTAGGTTAATTATTGTTTTTACCTGAATCTCAATCACAGTATAGTAGTAAACAAGTAAACGATCATGGTATATATGCATTTGTTTGACTGATACCTGTACTAGTCATCTAACCTGAACCATCAACTGCATATAGCACTGCTTCTTTTTTTTTTTTGGGAATGCATATAGAACTACTAATCATGTCATATATGTTGCTGCTTATGTAACATGGAACCTAATGTTTGAACATGTGCATATTCGATTGGCAATTGTTATGAATTGGAATATGTGTTTTCTTCTTTTCTTATAGAAAAAAAACTATATATGTTTAGCTTCAGTTGGTTAAATTTGTCCTGAACTTGCAATCCTACACCATCAGCGTATTAGGTACTCTATAAGCTTTTAGAGACTACTTTATTTTGTTACTCGAGCTCTAGGCTTGAGGGTGACACTGATATGTGGTGACATGAAAATGAATACCTTTGTGTTGAATTTGACGCTAGTTATGTTTACTTTATAGTTCTTAGTTCCTTCTGTTTTGCGATGCTTACAATTTGAGAATTGAGAACGACGCCGTTTACCTGGTTAATGTGTTTTTATTTACCATCTGTTTCTAATATGAGATAATGTTAGTCATATATGTTCTATTTATGAGGTACGCTCTTCAGGAGTTGCTTGTGTTTTCTCCCATACAATGATGTTGCGGAGTGAATGGATGTCCCAGTTTTTTGCCGTTCCGTAAAGTTTACCTGCGTTCACAAGCGATGAACTGCACTCATCGTATGTATATATACTTGCCTCTGTCTGTAATGGTCGGCTTCCTCTTCCGACGGGTACCAGTTTTGGTGGACGTGGACGTCCAGTAGATAATACGCTTGGCTGAAAAGTCAGTTCATTGATTTATTGTGAGAGAAAAACATTGTTGGTTGACTGAAAAAGTACGACTTACAAACAAACAGGGTGTTCACTAGCATAGATGATAACATGAATTACAAAGTGACGACACTGCTGCTGCAATTGGTGTCTTCGTTCCGCACAAAGCTAGCGTTGCTGGTCTATTTCCTCCGATCCTCCTAGACTCCGCCGCGCCGGGGAAAACAAAGAGCCCTGTCACTATATACAATGCGTCCTGCCTGCACCCGTGCCCCGACCAAAAGAAGCGGCCGATATGGAGTCGGCAGAAACAGAAATGGCGCACGCTGCGGCGGCGGCACCACACAGCGCCACCATCACGAGGCCCGGTGCTGGCTGTGGCGGCGGCGGCGCCGGTGACGAGGAGGAGGTGCGGCTCTGGGCGGCGTTGGAGCGGCTGCCCACGGCCCAACGCGCCCGTAGCGCGATCGTCGACGACGGCGCCTGCGGGAAGGCGGTGGTGGACGTCGGGGACCTCGGCCTGGCGCAGCGCCGCGCGCTGCTGAACCGCCTCGTGGGCTCCGTCGACCGGGACAACGAGCGGTTCCTGCTCAAGCTCAGGGAACGCATCGACCGGTACGTATACGGACGCGCGTGCTCGTTGTTCTCGCTTGATCGTGTGCTCGAGCTGGCGCTCACGTTTCGGAGTGGAGACAGAGATCTAGAGAGAGTTCCTGTTCATCCACTTGTATTCAACTGATGACTTCCGTCACGGATGTCGTTGGAGCTGCATGTGTTCTTGATTCCCATTCTACATCGCACTCGCGCGCTCGGACGATTACAGTGCCATTGGCAGGGCCACGATTAGAGTTAGGACTTAGGCCGCCACGGTGCTCTCGTCCTTGGTCCCATTCCAGACCGTGACCTCTAGGCTCTAGCACGAGGCATGTTGAGCCGTACCGATATGGCATGGCAGGTTTTTGCTTTAGCTTAAGCACAACTCATGGCACATCACGTCTTTGTATAGGGTTTAAGGTTTGGTTTTTGGAATATGAATCGAGAGATAGAGAGGAGGTGAAGCGTCGAGCTATAAGAAATTGAAGAAAATTGGTCTACTAGGCCTGAGATGATGAGTCTGAAAGAGAGTACGAAGAGGCTATTGTTTTGGCTCAATTCATGAATAGTTGAATCCCTATTATTTTAGCTCTATTTTCGTTTTTCCTATTACACATGTATGTATACACTATACACTATATGTATAAAATTTGTTAGCAGAAAACTATAGGTATTTAACTGAATACTCTTGAATAAAGTTAGGTCTACCCCATTGCTCGCGTACGTAGCTGTCAAAAATTGTGTTGCGATTGCGATCGATTTGTTTTAAAGAAAAAAATAACCCAAAGATGTTGGCACGAGGCTGGGAGGGACGTCTAGTAGTTGGACCGACCTCGGTTGGCAAGGATCTTGTTCTTACCGTACCTGGATGAAGTTTGTTGGATCGAAAGTCCCAGTCTTCCAGATAGTGTTTTTGAGTGTCAAAACTGAAAGAGCCCCTTCCCCCGCGCCGCTCCCGCACAGGCGGCACGGGGGCGAAACCCTAGCGCCGCCGCCAAACTTCCTTCCTCCCTCGTTCCTCCCCCTCGCCACCACCGGAGGAGGCAGCCGGGAGGCCCGCGCGGCCTCCTGGGATGGTGGTGGTGAGGCCTCTCTCGGCGAGGCGGGCGCTCCGTGCGGGGAAGGGCTCGAAGGCGGCCATGGCGGCAGTGGAGGAGCGCGGGTCGGTGCTCCGCGACCTTGGCGGCCCTGCGGCGGTGGTGGCCGTGGTGGGGTGCGGCCGGGGTGGGCGCTGCTTGGCGTGGCTCGTGCTGCGCGGCGTCGTGCGGGTGCTGCGGCGACGCCTGCTCTGGCGCTCGGCGTGGCCCGGCGGCGGGTCCTCGCGCAGATCCGGCAAGGGGGTGACCGGATCCGGTACCCCTGTGCTGGATCTCGCGCAGAGGCGCGGCGTGCGGCCTGACCCGGCGGAGTAGTAGGGAGTGGAGGCGGCGCGGACGGGTTGCGGCTCGTGCAGCTGCTGGTGGCGTGCGCCGAGGGCCGCGGCGCTGCTGCGGGAGCTCCTGGGCTCGGCCCGGTGGCGAACCCATCTCCAGAGATCGGGAGCGGTTTCTTCAGCGATGTCGTGGTGGCATGGCCGGTCGTGGATTCAGCACGCCGGTGGTGCCATGGTGGTGCTACTAGCGGTGCCTGGTCCGGGAGGGGGCCGCTCTTCTCCGCTTGGGTCTCGTCAGCGGTCCGGTGTGGCTGTTGCCCATCGGGCGCAGGGGGTAGCGGCGGGGTTCCCCCCCTCTCTGCTCGCCCCATGTTTTCTTCTTCATGGTGGCCGTTTTGCGGCGGTGGTCGGGGTTGTGCTGGCGTTGGGGGGCAGTCTTCGACTATGCCGTCCCTCCCCCATGTCCCCGTCTGTCGTCGTGGGGCGGTCGTTATGAGGACGGAGGCCTTGGCGTCCGCGGAGGTGCTAGTCCGGGGCTCTGTTCCAGACCTAGTACCTTCGGGGTGGCAGTGGTTCTAGCGACGGGAGCTCGGTCAGCGGCGGTGGCCGGCGGCGGCTACGGCTACGGCGGGTGGATGGTGGACGTACATGGTGGCGGGAGGCTAGTGTTCAGCAGATGGTCCGGCGGGGTGCGGGAGCAGCTCTGCGGCTGCTTGCGTGGCCGGCGCGTCGACCCCGGTGAGGCTTCTTCTAGAGGGCTGGCAGCGACGACTCGGTGTCTGGCGGGGTCCCGACATCTTGACCGACGTCCGTGCTATGGGTTCTTTGGGCGTATGCCTGGCGACGGCGACACCTGCGGGTGCCGTTCCCTTGTTGAGGGCGTCTTCTTTCCATAGCACACTCCACGGGCGAAAGCCTTGTCCTATCTTGGACGAGCGACGGCGGCGCTTGGGCGTCGTGACCTTCTTGAAGGCGTCGTTGTGGATTTCGGCTCGGTCGGGGTATCTCGGGCAGGGCTGGTTCGTCGTTCTCGCTGTTTTGTTGCGCGGTTGGCGGCAGTGGTGGTGTAGGCGTAGTTTGTTTTTAGTCGTTTTTTCTTTCTTTGGTTAGTCTTTAGTTGCTTTTTTGCTCTTTGGTGAGCTCTAGTGGAGTGGTGTAGAGGCTCGTGTCGATGACCTAATCCGACCGAGTTTAGTGGTGTCAAGTGGTTGCTCGCGTCGATGACCCAATCCGACCGAGGGGTTGAGGCTTGTGTCGATGTCCCAATCCGACCAAGCAAGGAGTTGAGTGGGCGCTAGTTGTAGCGCGAGTTGTGTCTTGGTATCTAGGTGTGCAGGAGGAGTAGGGTACCCTCCAATTGTATGGTTTTTTCTGGCCTGGTTTTCCAGTCAAAAAATTGGGCTGGCACTTGCCTTTTCCTTTATTCGTCTAATAGAAACCACGGCAAAGCTTTTGCCGTCCTTTCGAAAAAAGAAGTTTGTTGGATCCATGAACAATCGGAATTTTGTCGTGATGAGGAGAAATCTAAGATACATATAGGCCATGTTTATGTGCTAATAATTAGCTGGCTAATCTAATATTAGCCGGCTAACTATTAGCTACCTATTAACTGGAGGATGTTTAATGCACAGCTAATAAAAAAATGCTACTAAGATAACTATTAGCTACTATTATCTGATTTGATCCATCTAGTGAGCTAATCTGTCTAGAGATCCAGCTAATAATTAGCTATTTTATTAGCTGCACTTGTTTAGATTCAAAAGAAATAACTATTAGCAGATACTCCCTTCATTCTAAATTATAAGTCGCTTTAACTTTTTTTTGTTCATCTATTTTGCTATATATCTAAACATACTATTTGTCTGGCTTCATAGCAAAATAGATGTACCTAAAAAAAGTTAAAACGACTTTTAATTTGGAACGGATAGAGTAGCTGTTATCTGTAGGATCTCAACAGACCGTCGCATCATTTATTACATCTTCTTGTTAGAAGTTGACATTGGTCCTTAGGATCCGTGATCGTGCCGGAAGTCCGAGCTAGAAGAAGGCATCACTTTGTCCTGATCGGAATCGGAATGTCTTTAAAGACATCAGCTATGACGAGATAGACACAGTGAAGAATAAAAAAATAAATACATAATATAACTGAGAGGCGGGGGCAGCAGCATGGATGGGAATGGAATTGAGCTGTGAGGGATGGAAAAGCAAGGGACGACAACGAGAGTGGTGGCATTGGCAAGGCCCTTTGGATTTATTTTTTGGATTGACTGCTATGGAGGCCAATCTTTCTTTCTTTATTTTCCATGTCTCCACTTTGTGCTCTCCGCTAAGGTTTCATAGTGTGTGCGCTAGGATTACTTTTGTAAGCATCCAACTATGTTGGATTTTTTTTACGAGACCTCGTGCAAATACGCAAGGATTACCATGAATGTACGCAAGTACATCTTACCTTTATGATGAGCACATTTGAATAACTGAGTTAGATCGGCAAATGTCGAGATTGACAATAGTAGAAAGTTTTGAGATTCAGTTTTTGTTTCATAAAAAATAGACAAGTGTACGGAAATTAGTGGTACAATTTAATCCGTATATATTAAAGCATAAATCCAAGCATAAATCCTTAAGGGCCTATTTGGATCCTTGAAATTGAATTCATTTCAATAAATTATAATTTAGGCACATATTAATTAAGCTAATATGATTGTTTTTTTACCATAAACTACTATGATTGTATATGGAATATATTTGTATACTATTGTTAGCCATGCAAGGGAGATGTTCATACGTTGGATTTCTACTATAGGGAAGCTAGTTGAAGAGCGTGCTATAAATTAAAAAGTAGAAATATAGCATGATGATCTATAGAATTCATTTTCATCTCCCACCCTATGAATTTGGGATGGGCTTTGAAAAGTTGTGGAATCTCAAATCCTAAGCCAAATAGCCTATCCATTAAGTATATTCTAATTCCTCCAAAATGAAAGGATCCAAACGACCCCTATTTGATTTATTTGAACATAAATTGGATTTGTTAAGAAAAACTAACTAGAGGGCTCCCATTTTACTAACACAAGAGACCTGATTTGGAAAACTATCTCATTTTTTAAAAGCAACTTATTTGGAAGAAGCAAGGGGAGTAAGTAAAAGTTGTGGTGAACTGACGCCCTTAGGGTTCATGATTGAGTTTACGTATGGACTATGGTACCAATGCAAAACGGAGTTCAAGTGAGGCTGCACTGCAAACAACTGTGGTAGGAGATTGCTGGAAGGTGCTAGAGGAGGCAGGGTGTGTTGGTGCCAAGTAGTTCGTGTCGACGGTCATGAAGTAGGGCAGAGGAAGAAGATGCACAAAAGGAGACAGAGTTGGCCCATGTATAAATATATCTTATCTTATTGATATGAAGGTGTAGTTGAAATATTGTTTTAAAATGGCTATTGATGATAAGTTTTTAATTATAGTGTAAACAGGCAGCTCTCTAAAAGAACATTTACACGAGCGTGTCTAGAGTCTATACAACCCTTTGATGCATGTAAGGCAAGCCAAAAGAAGAAGCAACCCTTTGATGCATGTGCTCTGGTTGGGATGAACCAACTTGTCCATGACTAGAGCGAACTGTGTTGCAAGTCTTTAGAGAAAAAGCTTCCCAAAAGTTGTTGATTAGTCTTATCGGTCGGTAGTCCTTGATTTCCTATGCCTAACTTGTTCTCCTTTAAAACGATGAGAAGGGCATAGTTAATCAAGTAGAAGCTCCTCCCATCAAACGACCAGTGACCATGGAAGGCGTTCATGACATCAGCCTTGATAACTAACCAAGTTGTCTTATAAAAGAGGCTAGTGAAACCATCTGACCCAGGTGTTTTTTTCTTATTGTATGTCCTAATGACCCACTAGATCTCTTCTATGGAGAAACAAACACCCAAGGAAGAGAGATTGACATCATGGCAAGGAAACATGAGGGCAGCAAACACAACTTCTATACATGGGGGTACCAAGCAGCTCGTTGAAGTGATAAAGCCTCATCTGCCTTCTCTTGTTCTTGCACCAACGAAAGCTCATCGACTCTGAAAGATTTAATGCAGTTCTGCCGGTTATGGTGGAAGGCTTTTAAGTGGAAGAATTTGGTGTTCACATCTCCATTGGCAAAAAAAGAACAAACACGGCCTTTGATGAGCTATCGTGTGTTACAGTGATGCTAGACCCAAATAGTGACCATTCAACTCCTTACAGAGTTGGAACTCATCAGCGCTCAGTGACCTAGACTCTTGAGCAATGCCCAACTTGAATATCACCTCCTTTGTGATCGTGAGTTGTAGTACCCATGAATTTTTTTACTCCAACATTGGAGGGCTTTGGAATTGTTTCATAGTCATTGATCCAAAGTGCAACAGTTCCACACTTCATCCCTCCTAGACCGTGCTTCAAGGTATCCCTTGAACTTTGGACATAAGGACTCATCACAAAAATGTTCCTTGGCAGGTGAAACAATGTTGTTTTTCAGGACTAGGGGCACATGATCATAGCAGTTAGACGATGCCACCCATAGAATATGGTTTGGAAATTTGTCAACCCAATTTGATGTGGTGAAGACTCGACCAATGCATTCCATTGTTGGGTGACAGTGCTCATTACTCTATGTAAACAAATGTCCATGGAGGTGTAGCCGAAGGAGTTCAAGATCCTCTAGGAAACATCAAAATTAACCTATTGTCCGGTGGTAAGAAGCTCACTATTTTTGTTTGCCTCCCTATAGATAATGTTGCAATCCCCCAAAGAAGCCAAGGTCACTAAAGCCAATGCTGGTCTTGGAGCTCTTGAAGAAAAGTGACCTTATCCAAATCTATCTATGGCCCATATACTGTTGTCAACCACTATGTCATCCCACTGACCGGTGACCGACACTTTGGATCCAACCGAGCACCACCGACCAAACATAATGTTGGACATTGTCTACAAATCAAAATGCCATGCTAACATGACACAACCATAAGACGGCGCAACTGGCAATAGCAAATGCCAAACCGGCTTCCAAGCATGTCATGAACCATAGAACTGTCTAGAAGGTCTAGTTTAGTTTCCTACAAACACAAAAGAGAGATGTGTATTCTTTGAACTAAAGTTATGCTCTTATACAAAGGATAAAAGTTTAAGAATTCATTTTTTATAAGGGCAAAAAATGAATCACTTGGTTTTTTGGCTTTTTGACCCCATATTGTAGGGTGGATCTCGAAAGATATAGGAAAGATCTCCATCCAAGCCGTACATACAACTTTCATTAAATACGTCTTTCCACATAATTCTATAATGATCTATGAGATCGAGTATGGAATTCTGTTTACTCACTTTAAATTGAGTACATGTTTCCTGCCTTTTCCCGTTAGGACCAAAAATCCTGTATTTTCCATATCCACACGATCAAGTCCTTAGGTTTCCAAAATAGTGTAGTGAAAAAAGAAGTGCTTCTAATCATTACTATTTGACGACCTGTTCTAAAAAAGTGAAGATGTTTCGAATTGTTTGTTGACTTAGACAAAGGAAAAATCTCTAAAAAGAAATTCCATATTGACCTTGGACATATAAAAGTTCCGAATCAAATCTCTTTAAAAGAAAATATTTTGTCTCGTGATAGCCTTGCTCAAGTCCTCTATTGGGTATGGTACATATAGTAGAGATTTTTTTCTTATATTTTTCTATTAAAAAATGGCGCATTTGCTGGTCGTTGAACTGGTTGAGCCAGGCGGCCAGGCCCGGCCATTCTCGGTTCAGTCTTCTTCCAACGTGGCTGCCGAACACCCTCTGCCCGCCGCCGCCGTCCTAGCGCTCACCTCCACAGAGGTCGCCCTCGCTCAATGCGACGTCTACCTCCTCGCCCTATGAGTTCTGAACCGGTAAATGCCGCCATTCCCGAAGGCATCCACCTCACCCGCTAACCCGCACGGCCCTAAGTGACTGGCGGCCATACCCATCGTCTTCGTCGTCTACGGGCGACAGATGAGTATGTGAAGATGGACTGACAAGATATGGAAGGTGTTGGAGATGAATCAATGGGCTCGTCTTTACCAGATGCTTTTCGTCGCGCTTGGTTTCATCCCGCAACATAGAAATTGTATGGTGCATGCTGCCGCACTCTTCTTCGATGGAAGCTGACCCAAGCCATAAGATTTCCTCGCATTGTTGTATTTTATTTTGCTTCTCAACGCGCACCTATTTGCCTTTTTTTAGTTTAATAATATAGCGACGAAACTGCGTCGTTGCACATGTGTAGGGGCTTGTGGGTGTGCTTACAAGGACTAAATTGAAAATGACAGAAAGGATATATTGAAGGGATTAGAAAGGGACTTTTTTATTACGTTGCCATTAGACTGAATATATGAGATGCAATTAATGCTTCTGTTCTAAATGTTGTTTGTAGAGTTGGGATTGTTCTTCCGACAATTGAGGTGCGTTTCGAGCATCTGAAGGTTGATGCTGAAGTTCACGTTGGAACCCGGGGCCTACCAACTATTCTGAACTCAATCACTAACATTTTCGAGGTATATCTATTAGCCCTCCTCCCCCTGTACAGTGTATGTAGCACTAGAATTTCAACAATATTGATCCCTGAGCTTAATATTTCTTAAACACATGTGGTGTGAGACTTTTTGAATTCTTGTTCAGGGAGCGGCAAATGCCCTGCACATATTGCCCAGCAGGAAGCAGACGATGCCAATCCTCAATGGCATCAGTGGTATCATCAAGCCTCAGAGGTATATGTTGTTCTTCTTGAATGGATGGGTGCTTCATGAGTTCACTGTATTCATCTTGCTCTAGTTGTTCTGCAGAATGACTCTGCTTCTAGGCCCACCAGGATCAGGGAAGACCACATTGCTTCTTGCATTATCTGGGAGGTTAGGAAAAAGTCTTAAGGTATACAAATTGTGCATTTACTTATACAGCCAAATGCTTTTTCTTGGAGAAAATACGCATGATGTTGAATACGCTTTTATGTGTGAAGAAAAAACTTTTAGCCAGGTCTTAGATAGCTTTGCAACGTGCCTATTTATTTCTCCATGGTACCTTAGTATAGGTTTTGGTACTGAATATATCTAACCGTTGAAAGTATATTTGGTTGTGTTTTCAATCTACTACTTAGAACTATTCATTATCCTTAGGCATTGTCTAGGTTAGGCATTGAAGCTATAATCACATGACAAATTTGTCTTCTGTTTGCAGGTTTCAGGAAAAGTCACTTACAATGGGCATGAAATGGATGATTTTGTGCCCCAGAGGACAGCTGCATATGTAAGCCAGCATGATCTTCACATTGGGGAGATGACTGTGCGGGAAACACTTGCCTTCTCTGCAAGGTGCCAAGGAGTTGGATATTTCTATGGTATGATGTAACAATTAAGCTCTCACAATAGAAAACACTGCTGGTACTTACAAATTCCTTGATTGGTACTATATTTCTGTTACTCAGACTTATTGTGTGAATTGTTGAGGCGAGAGAAAGAGTCGAACATTAAGCCTGATGCTGACCTTGATGCTTTCATGAAGGTATGACAAGAAAAACATACATACATAAATAATTTTTTATGCTTCCTAATCATTTGCAAGAGTACTAATCATACAGGAGCACCAAAATTGTTATGCTCATTTCAGGCAGCTGCACTGGGAGGGCATAAAGCTAATGTGGTGGTGGAGTACATGCTGAAGGTGAAAGTTGGAGATTACTTGTAGTTTGCAATATTGAATGGCCTGAAGCTTACATGGTCTAGGTTTACCAATCATTGTTGTAGATATTAGGACTAGAGGTATGCGCAGACACAATGGTAGGGGATGAGATGTTCAGGGGTATATCTGGAGGACAACGGAAACGTGTTACTGCAGGTACAGACATAACAACCAACAATTATGTCCTGGATTCAGAACTCTAAAATTTTCATTTGTTCTCTAGAAACAATAATAACATCACTGCCTGGCGGTATTTGACTTTGGTACAACCTGTAGGTGAGATATTAGTCGGTTCAGCGAAAGCATTGTTCATGGATGAGATCTCCAATGGGCTTGACAGCTCCACAACATTCCAGATTATCAACTCTCTTAGACATGCCATTCACATCCTCAGCGGAACAGCAGTCGTCTCCTTGCTGCAGCCTGCACCCGAGACATACAACTTGTTTGATGACATCCTACTCCTCTCAGATGGCCAGATTGTGTACCATGGGCCCCGTGAGGATGTTCTTGATTTCTTTGAGTCCATGGGGTTCAGATGCCCTGACAGAAAGGGTGTCACTGATTTCTTGCAAGAAGTATGACCAACTAAACCATGATATTGCTACTTACATTTATGTATGACTCTTAGTAAATATATTTGTTCATCTGCTAACTCTGGGTAGGTGACATCAAAAAAGGATCAGAAGCAGTACTGGGCTCAGCACGATCAGACCTACTGCTACATCTCTGTGAATGAATTTGCAAATTCATTTCGCTCGTTCCGTGTTGGACAGGCCATGGCAAATGAAATTTCTGTGTCATTCGACAAGAGCATGAACCAACCTTCAGCTTTGGCAACCTCAAAGTATGGTGTAGGTGCAAAAGAGCTCCTGAAAGCCAACATCGATCGGGAGATTCTGCTAATGAAGAGGAACTCATTTTTCTACATGTTTCGAGTTGTACAGGTAATTGGCCCCTGAACTTCAGAATAGGTTTTACGTCCAAGAAAAAAACTTCAGAATAGGCTCAAATAAAAATACTATTTATGCAACACCGGCATGAGCAGTTTATCCCTCTTCTTACCAAACAATATATCATTCACTGTTGTATGATGCTAAAAACCAATAGCTATATTTGGCTAAATCTAAATAACCTGCAAGGAGGGTGATTTCCTAGGATAAAGCATAATTAGCATAAACATATTTCCTTTGTTGAATGTCTCATGCTTCACCAACTAGCAAGTTGGGATGCTCCTATTAGTTGGAAATTCCAGTTTCCAGTGCCTTTGGAATGTAGGAATTTAAAAGAAAACACAATTCCTATGAAAATATGCAAAATTGTCACGTTGATAATGGAGCCTTACGGTTTCAAATGCCATGAATATAATGAAAACTTAATTGTTCATAAGATGACCAATGATGATTAACACTAGCTATGTTTTGTTACATTCATTACTTGACCAAATACACAACTATGTCTACTTGTTCATTTGGCAACACAGCTGATTCTGTTATCAGTCATTGAGATGACACTCTTCTTTCGTTCGGAAATGCACCATGATTCTGTGGCAAATGGAGGCATATACATGGGTGCACTCTTCTTCACAACACTCATGATCATATTCAATGGCTTCTCGGAGCTTACCCTCACCATTTTTAAGCTACCCATTTTTTTCAAGCAAAGAGATCTCCTCTTCTATCCTGCTTGGACTTACACTGTACCATCATGGATTCTCAAGATCCCCATCACATTTCTTGAAGTTGGTGGGTTTGTTTTCATAACTTATTATGCCATTGGATTTGATCCAGATGTAGTCAGGTGGGTTTTATTAATCATGTTCTATTTTTTACCCTATGTATTTAATCACTTGCATATGCTAGTCTTACTCTTTATGACAGACTGACAGAGTTTCATTATCCTTAGGCTTTTCAAGCAGTATCTGCTTTTCTTAGCAGCTAATCAGATGGCAGCTTCCCTCTTCCGGTTCATTGCAGGAGCAGCAAGAAACATGATTGTTGCATATGTCTTTGGATCATTTGCAGTTTTAGTTGTTATGCTTTTAGGTGGATTTGTTCTTTCCAGAGGTAAAAAATCTGTCATCCTGTTACATGATTTTGAACTCATTTTGCAGCTTTTGCTGCTAAGTTGCCCCTTCCTTTCATGACTTCCAGAAGACATGAACAAATGGTGGATTTGGGGATACTGGACCTCTCCAATGATGTATGCGCAAAATGCTATTTCAGTGAACGAGTTCTTGGGACAAAGTTGGCAGAAGGTCCTTCCAGGCTCGACTGAACCCCTTGGTGTGCTTATCCTCAAGTCTCATGGAATATTTCCAGAAGCCAAGTGGTACTGGATTGGCTTTGGTGCATTGCTTGGATTCACACTTCTCTTCAACTCTCTCTTCATGCTCTCCCTTGTATACCTCAAGTGTGAGTGCACACCTTCATTTACTAACTAGTACCTTTCTGGCAGGGCTGTTAAGTGATCAAAACTCAGTACATTACCATGATCTACACTATTTGTAGTTACAGTATGAATTGAAACAAGGAACTGCAATGCCTTACAGAATGCCTTGAGTCCACCAAATAGCTTGACAACTTTGCTAAGAGGTATGTATCTCCTGTTTGGTTTTACAGCATATGGGCACTCGTATCCGTCAGTATCAGAAGAGACACTAAAGGAGAAACATGCAAATTTGACTGGTATGACTGTAGATGTGTCATTACATAAAGAGAAGGAATTTGGATGTAATTGTCAGTCATATGAAAGTGCTTGTCAGGACATAGGCAGCTACAATGAAACAAGTTTGGCTAGTACTGATACCAATTATATGTCTGCACAACAGGGGATGATTCTCCCCTTTGTTCCACTCTCACTAACTTTTGATGGTATCAGATACTCTGTCGATGTCCCACAGGTGAGTTTTATATAGGACTGAGCAAATAATTTAAGTTTTTAACTATCAATTTTCTCTTTTTCCTGAACTATAAGTGTACGTATAAGAAAAAATGTCAATGGAAAACTTCAGGAAATGAAAACACAAGTTCTAGAAGATAAATTGGAGATCCTAAAGGGCGTTAGTGGGTCTTTCAGGCCAGGAGTACTGACTGCCCTGATGGGCATAAGTGGCGCTGGCAAGACAACTCTGATGGATGTTCTGGTAGGAAGAAAGACCAATGGATACATCAAGGGGAGTATCAGCATTTCTGGATATCCAAAGAAACAAGAAACATTTGCACGCGTATCAGGATACTGTGAACAAGATGATATCCACTCCCCACATGTTACAGTGCACGAGTCACTGCTGTTTTCGGCATGGCTTCGATTGCCAGGGGATGTGAGTTCGAAGACAAGAAAGGTCAGCTGAATCTAATAAGCACTCACTTTTAGTTTATTATTTTCTGAACATCCATGATTTGGGGATGCAGATGTTTATTGAGGAGGTGATGGAGCTTGTGGAGCTCACACCGGTAAGAGATGCTCTTGTTGGATTACCTAGAGTTAATGGCCTGTCGATCGAGCAGAGGAAGAGGTTGACGATTGCTGTAGAGCTTGTTGCAAACCCTTCAATCATTTTCATGGATGAACCAACATCAGGACTCGATGCTCGTGCGGCAGCAATTGTGATGAGGACAGTGAGGAACACTGTTGATACCGGTCGAACAGTCGTCTGCACAATTCATCAACCAAGCATTGACATATTTGAAGCCTTTGATGAGGTAAATGAGCTATTGCCTTAAAGCATTAGGAAATTTTATTTTTCAACAGGCCTCATTCCCTCTATAAGTCTATATTCTTCTTAGTTACTACTCATGGGAACAGGTGAACCTTGGTCAAATGACATGTTCTATATTTTAGGAATTGATTTTTAGGTGTTTTTTCTTTAATTGTAAAGATGCCTAGTTCCTGTGACGTATTATAATTTGCTTTTATTTTTAATGAATAATAGTGCCTAGCAATACCAACCAAGCAAACGATACAAATTTATAGGAGGAAATGGTGAGGGACTGATGGGGAACATTGAATATAGCAGTTACTACAACATCATGTCAACTAGTTGGGTGGAAGGTGTGGTCATGCACCCAACCACCCAGGTTCAATGTTTTCCTAAACGCTAAACGGTAAACAGTCGGTCACCCTTCGTTTAGCGTTTAAACCGTTTAAACGGTGTTTAAACGGAGTTAAACGACCTAAACGGTTTTGTACAATAACAATAAAATATACATATTTATATAGGTAAAAATAAAATTTGCTAGAACCCATACATATTTACACATGTAAAAATCAAACATTCTACCAAATAATCTTGTTGGAAGAAATCTAAATCCCACAACACTTCATATAATTACAATGTTAATTAGTTTCATGTTGATTGTGATAGACATAGTCCTTTAATTCACTTAATTATGGATTAGATGGTTGTTTAGCTCATTTAATCACGTTTAATTTGATTTTGTTTGGACCGTTTAGACGGGATTGAACGGTTTAAATGGGTTTAAACGGCCCAATCGTTTAATTCACTGTTTAGGGCCTAAACAACACGTCTGACTTTTGTTTACCGTTTAAACGGTGTTTAAATGGACTAAACGGCTGTTTAGGCGAACAGTGCCCAGGTTCCTCTCTGTGCTTGAATTTGGGTGTCTATTCTCTTCTTAATGAAATACTGCCTAGTTTCTCATGTGTTGTATCTCTTTTTCGGCTTGAAGAGATCAAACTATGGCAATTAGCAATAGCATTTGTGACTTTTGATTGTCTGAATAATGATGCAAAGAATCCTGAATTCATGATTCCATTCACGCAGCTTTTACTGTTGAAGCAAGGTGGAGAACAGATCTATTTTGGTCCACTAGGCCGTCATTCCTCAGAAATGATCAAGTATTTTGAGGTAAATACGATTTAAAAGAATTCAAATGTTTCTACACTGCAATTTCAAAATCAAATGATCTTTCCTTTTGTTTAGGAAATTGAAGGAATCAGCAAAATCGAAGATGGCTATAATCCAGCGACCTGGATATTGGAAGTGACAACAGTTAAACAAGAATTTGTGCTAGGAGTTGATTTCAGTGACATATACAAGAATTCTGAACTCTACCAGTTCAGTAACCTACTCGCCCTACTAGTAGAGTTGTATTTGTTTTTAAATAGTGAACTGTTTGTATTTGTTTTTCTAGTTGGGTGCTACTAGAAAGTGACAGGTGAATTAGTCGAATTTGTAGAAAAGAATTTCTTGTTGTAAGTTGTAGCAGCACAAGTAATGTTTAGTTTTTTATTTTACAGGAGGAACAAGGTCTTGATACATGAACTGAGTACTCCACCAGCAGGTTCAAGAGATCTCCACTTCTCCACTATGCACTCACGGTCTTTCTTTACGCAATGTCTGGCGTGCCTCTGGAAGCAGAACCTGTCCTACTGGAGGAACCCGCAGTACAATGCTGTCCGGTTTTTCTTCACCACCGTTATAGCTCTACTCTTTGGCACCATCTTCTGGGGCATTGGTGCCAAAAGGTTTAGCCCTATACATTGTAGAGCATCGGTACTTAGCAAAAATGATGTGATCTTGGTGTCACCTATGAAAGTGACAACTATTACCCTTTGCCTCTTAATCCAGGGAGAAACCACAAGATCTGTTCAACGCCATGGGGTCCATGTATGCTGCTGTTCTAACCATGGGTGTGCTGAATGCGGCAACAGTTCAGCCAGTGGTGTCTGTCGAGCGAATGGCTTTCTACCGGGAAAGAGCTGCCGGTATGTACTCAGCTTTCCCCTATGCATTTGGACAGGTAAAAATTCTACACACTTCGTTGTCTTTGATGGGCCGAGAGAACATGTAGTGCCTAAAAGGGGAAGCTCGCGTCACAGTGTCTCTCCTGCAGGTCTTAATTGAGCTCCCCTACACATTGGTTCAGACTTGCATATATAGTGCCATAGTGTATGCCATGATGGGGTTCGAGTGGACCGTTGCTAAATTCTTCTGGAACCTCTTCTTCATGTACTTCACACTGCTGTATTTCACATTCTGTGGTATGATGGCGATCGGGTTGACACAGAACCACAACGTAGCATCCATTGTATCCGCAGCGTTCCATGCCACATGGAACCTCTTCTCTGGTTTTCTGATCCCTCGAACTGTAAGTTAGCCGTACATTCGTATTGCATTTTTGAATTACTTGGCTATTGAACCTTCAGGCTTAACATCAACCTCATTTGTGCTGTTTCAACACTACATTCAGAAAATTCCTATCTGGTGGAGATGGTATTATTGGCTCTGCCCTGTCGCATGGAGCTTGTACGGGATGGTAGTGTCACAGTATGGTGATGACGTCGATACTCCGCTCTTCGACGGTGTTACCAACACCACCGTGGCGAATTTTGTCAGGGACTACCTTGGCTTCGACCACAGCTTCCTCGGGGTGGTTGCCGCGGGGGTTGTGGCATTTGGGCTCCTCTTTGCACTGTTGTTCGGCGTTGCCATAATGAAGCTGAATTTCCAAAGGAAATGATGAGTGGTACATAGGTACCGATGATTTGTAATTTGAAATTTGATTGGATTGTTAGTAGATTCTGGTCTTCTTTTTTCAAATTACTTGGCTCCCAGATACAAATTCAATTTGAACGCTAGAAGACCTTTTTTTATGTTAGAAGACATTGGTTTTACATGAACATATATCTTGCATTGGTTGAAGGGAAATAGTATAAGATTTGAGTTGTACCAGTTGGTTGTTCAACCTGGTTTTATTTTCTCGATCTGGTTGCTTCCCACCCTCGTTCGAATATTCAGAGGGGTTACTGGAATCGATAGACGACAGGTTGTGCAGCCATACTGTGAAACCAGTACTGTAAAAGACTCCAGTTCTCCACCTCTCCAAAAACATTGCTAACTGTAACGGCAGGCTTGATACTCGATTTACACTTGCACATGACTACATGAGTAACAAGGGCACAAGGCCCTTATTCAACAGACTGGTGGTGAAAGGAAAATGGAACAGCGACGTAATACTGCCCGGTTATTATGAACCATCAGTACAGCTCTAATTGTAACACCCCAAAAGTTAAATTCGCCACACAGCAGCAGTATGAATCATGACCTGGCTGCACGATGTGAAGGTTAAGATTTGCAGTATCGGCATCAAAACTGTGGATCTATTTATTATTAGTGACAAAGGCTATAAATATTTGATCAAAAGAATAACAACAAAATGTTACAAGCCTAGGCTTCATTATTTCGTTACAAATGCTTTATGCTATTCGCAGCCCAGTAACTTATCTGTGATTCTACTGTCATCCTATCTTCAATGCCCTCAACGACCTAGTTACAACAACTGTATGCAAGAATCACCTGCTTTACTGTACATGTGAAGCTACATGACCTCAAATAATAAATCCTTAACGCTGCTCAGGAAAAAATGCAACAACCAAAGCTTTTGGTTGTGGCTCATAGGAAATAATAGTCTCCCTGATGATCCAATGCTTCAATGATCTTTAAACAGTTCTTGCTGGGAAACAGCACTCAACATGCCGTCTCCTAGGGCCATGTGACTTCTATCTTCAGGAGCAAGGTTAATCACCACATCCATTTCCGAGTAGAAGGTTTCAGCACATCTTTTCCATGGTGCAGTAACACAGAAGCATTTAATGTCTCACCTTGGAAGGCTTGTCCATCCCAATGCTGATCATGTGGTTGGTCTGGTCATTGTTGAAAACCCCCGGCCTCCCATGGGAGCCATGCCATGAAGATCCATATCAGGCTCCTCATCTGCAGTTCCAACAAAAAGTGGATAATATTAACTTTGATAAAAAGTAATAACATAATACCGACTAAAAAACAAGCCCAAAAAACCCCACTCCAGGTTGGTCCTCGATTGGTAGGCCTACATGCTTCTACAATTTTCATGGGAAAAGGTCCTACCCCTCATGATAGCAACTAATGATATAAAATTGCATGCACAGAATGGAGTGATGTACTGGTTTTGCTCAAGTGATATACACATGGGACATGAATCCTTACAACACACACCCACAAATAACACCGTTCTCATGTGATAAATATATATAGTTTGATATATAACAGTAGCCATTTATTTGAAGTTTAATCCCAGTCCGGGAAACAATATTTAAAGATTAACTTAGCATGAGTAGCTTATTACCATTTGTATCGTCACCAGATTCTGCACCAGCAATCCCAATGCAAGCAAACAAAGAAGAATCGTCAACTTTCAGATGCTCATATGCAAGATACAGATCCTCAATCGTGGCATTTTCATATAACGTCGTCAATTCCTTGATGCATGATACATCCTGCATTTGATTGGAGCGCAGGAATGATAAGAAAAATTGAGGTATTAAAGTTAATAAGGATTAATGCAGAAGATCTCCATCCACTATAATATAAAGTTTCTTTAAACAATCTGAATGGGAAGCTGACAGGTGCCGAAAATTCCAACAGAAAAGGTTACCAACTACCTAACATCATCCACATGATAGGCTTGCAACTGCGCCAGGTCAGTTGGCCTACAATATTGTTTCTGTTTTCCTTCTGCTAGTTGCAGGGAAAACATTAGCATGAATCTAAATATATGCAGTCCAAGGGGATCCCAAACAGGCCCTAGTATTTTTATCCACATGCATCCAAATTAAGCAGTCTGTAATTTTGTTTTTGGGCCAGTAGATATCTTTAGATTCATTTTCTTTCTCAGTAAGAGTTGTTATTACTTTCCCAGTTTAAAAAAACTTCTATTTGTGTATTACCTGTGACTGTAAACTCCTTTATATCTCAAACATGAACTCTCCCGCACATTCTTGATAAATAATTTTGTGATCTCCTGAGGCGCCGGTGCGTAGTGGAGTTCTAAAGCGGGTCGATAATGTAAAGAGCGGTAGAGGTCGACCTAAACTAACTTGGGACGAGTCCGTTAAGAGAGATCTTAAGGAGTGGAATATCCCCAAGGATTTAGCTATGGATAGGAGCGCTTGGAGATTGGCAATCAACGTGCCTGAACCGTGACCTATTTTTGTCTTGTGCCCTTTTTGTCCCTTTATGTGTCTCCCTGTTTTCTCGTCTCTTTTGGGTTTCATCTCTAGCCTACCCCAACTTGCTTGGGACAAAAGGCTATGTTGTTGTTTGTTTGTTTGTTGTTTGTTTTATAGAGATTATATTTTGTCATAGCATGCCCCAGAGATGGTATCAGGTCCGCAGGATTCCAAAGTTACATGAAGATTGAAGAAACTATTCAAAATTACCAGCAATTTAGCAAGATTAGCTAGAACATGAGTTCACATATCACAAAACTTTCTATCATGAGTTCATGACATGGTTAAAAAAAATGCCAGCACAAGAAAAGTTTGGTCCTTAGTTCTTGAGAATATGAGATGATAAACAATAAATGAATTTCACCTTTCTTGGTACAGACGAAGACTGTAGATGGGCTAGCAAACCAAGCCAGTAGGCATTTGTCTTCGTCTCAGCCTCATGTTTCATCAACAGCGTCCTCTTTGCCTGAAAATTATGAATTTGAGATGGTATAGATGCATTCTAAGTTCAATACACAGCTAAAATGTTGTATCTTAATCTATGAGATGCATGACTTAATTTTTAAGGTGTATTCAAATTTCAATCAAAAAGGTATTAAAGCAATTACACAAAAAATTAATGTGCCCAAATGTAATATTATTATACTGACAACATAGATCCATAAGCACACCAATCCTGCATGTACTGGTTCTGTGATGAACTACAGAATGAAAAGGACAAGCAAAGTTCGACTAACCCGGTCGAGCTCCCTTTCCACAATTCGGCTACTATGTAATCCTCTCAGAACACCTTTGCAAGCATCAACAGCTTTATGGACCTGGAAATAATGATGGTTAGATGTATTGCTCGAAAAAAAAAAAGGTCAGATGTAGGAAGCACACTGAATACTTGAATTCAGTAGGACCAAAATACCTTGCTTGGAGTTGAAGTGACCGCAATCACATACCAACCAAGATCCAATTTGTCAAAAAGGTTTAATTCAAAAGAAACATCATATGTTAATCCCATTGAATCTCGAACTGTAGTAAATAACCTGGCAATAAAACAGTGCAACACATTATGTTAGGCCTGCCAGCTAAATACCCAACAAAACTATCCATCACCGCGCACACTATCTATAATGTGATCTTCTAGTCAAGAATGGTGTGGCTGGCATATTAACTGGTATGTGAGGCAAATTCAGGTTTCGTAAGTACCAAACCACAGCTTGATATACTAATATGCTCATCTATCCAAGGTACACAGATGATACATAAATTATGGCCTTTGTCATGTTTGAAGAAGCTTTGTATTAATCTGCAGAAGAATCATATAGAAATGTTTTTACCTAGAATTGATAATTTCAGCAAGCAGACTCAAAGTGATGCCAAAGAAAAGAGGGTGGCTGCGAACATCGATGCGTCTCTTCCCTGTTAGATCCAAGTTTACTGGTTCGGATATTTCTGCTGCAATAGCACAAAAAATATCAACCAACATAGAAATAAACATTTAAGCAAGTCGCTAACATAAGTAGGAAGTTCCTCAAAGAGAAGCATAAATCAAGCCTAACTTGTAAGATGTTTTGAATCAACTACGTGACAAATTACAAGCCTAGCACATATCAAATTGGATTGGAATTACCATCAGCATCAGATCTCTGAATAACATTAAATAGGTCATTTCCTTCAGTAGCAAATCCCCAACGGTTAGGAGCAGGGCCTGCAATATACGCACAGGCTCTCTCATCTGTGTCCTTTATGTATACCTGGTGAAGAAGCAGCACAATCAACAAACATGTCTTCAAAGCACAAGCATCATAAATGGAAGACAGCAAAATGATTCAAGAGTTATGGTTCAAAGTTATAACTAAAAAGAAAATCAAAATTCTTAAGCACGTATTTTTTCCCCCCATGACTCATCAACGCTTCAATTAATGAGTACTGTAACGATGATTTAGTGACACATTATTACATTAATGCCTCAACTAACATCAGTATTGTAATGAGAATGTAATGATCTCTTATATTATTGTAGCAGTGGAATTAGAAATACTTATGCTGAATTGGAAAATTGATAATGGATGCCACAGGAGACTCCATACTTGCTGGAAATGAACATCTGATGGAAACGGTCGGAAGGAAATCTTTTCAATACGCTCCTGTGTGTTTGGAGAACTCGCAGCCCTCACAGTCCCAAGATAATCAAGAACACAAGATTCTACTTCTTCCTCAGTGAAATCACCAACAATGCTGACCTGAAAAAATGGATATAAAATCAAATAAATATGGGAAATTATTAATTAAACATATGTTGGAGCAAGTAAAGGTGCAATGAGAACACTTGAAAAGAGAAGAGAAGAAATGCAAGAAGGAAAAAAGCAATTCACAAACCTCCATGTTGCCACCCACAAACTGGTTCATGACAGAATCTTTAACTGACTGAAGAGTCAACTTCTGCAACGAATGTGGTGACGGCTCTACAAACCTTTCATCATGGTTTAGCATGGCTAACATAAGCTTATGAGCTGTAGAACGTTCCAAACTTTTGGGGATAGAGCGATAGTAAGACAGATATAACTGAATTGCTCTATCGAATGCATCATCTAGCCACACATTATGCTGTAATACAAAAGGAGAAATGTTATAAATGTTAGACCTCCTTTATTTCGAGAAAACTAGTTCTCTACAATGTGGCAGGTGAGTATAACGTATAGTAAAATAAAAAGGCATACCTCAAGGACCATATGAAGGAGTTGGAAAGCAGCACGCATGCCATTGTCTCTTAAAGCAAATCTAAATTCCATAAATATGAATTCCTCATTTGATTCCAGTGAGCAGTTGATAAGATTATTCACGCAGAAAAGTTCAACCTGAAATCAATATCCATGAACTTCTATGAAGTATGAAAACAGCCAACCAATAATAAGTACTATTGAACAAATATTAGAATTCAAATTCAGAAGATGAAAGGTAACCAAAAGGTCTCTTTCTCTGTGTCTGGAGGGGGTTCTTGTGCTTGTATGGAGATATAATAGATGTAATGATGTACAGACTACGCTATCATGATAGAAGTTAGATCCCATATAAGTAGAATATACCTGTTCCCTAGAAAAGTTACCAACACAGCCACCTTCACTCAGGGTACGAACACCAACAATGACTGATCCCTTTGATTCAGAATCTTCTGTTGCTCTCCCTCCACCTACTATGAGCCGCATGACACCAACCCTTGCTTCATTTTGTGTGATCTGTGATATCATAAACGAACTCTTTAGAAAGACTGTAAGGGACATGATAACAGGCTTAACTACATGCAAATAGGAACATGAATGTGAAAAGGATTCTTCTATCCACTGAATAACAAGAGGCAAATGATTGAGGAATTACCTTGTAGTTGACGGAAATGCCATTAGAAAGACGGCGTTGTGCTATACCAGTTTCACTGTCAAACACTTTCACCACATTCTCCTCTTTGGTTAAAGGAACAAATGACGGTTTGTGTTGCGATTTCAGTTCATCGAGCTCTGATTGGGTGATCAATTCCTTTGGCACCTCGAGCTGCAATAGGGATAAAAGTATTCGATCAGCAACCCCAGAAAACCATATGTTGCTTGGAAGTATCCTGGTTTCAGTTCACACAGGTTCCAAAAGAAACTCCAAACCAAGAGAAATGGAAACTAACCAACATACCTCAGGCTCTGGGTAAATAGGTTCCTCAAGACCTGCCTTGATGGCCTCTGTGATTTCTTCTGGATATATCTCAAATTCAGTTTCACCTACGCCATCAACATGTACCATTCTAGGGACACATGCCACAATAGCAGCAGGAAGGGGTGCATTGGGTTTTCCAAAATCCGAAATGAATTCCAGTACTTCCGCGCCAACAGTATTGACCTACATATGGTAAACACATATTACAGTATCATAAATAGTTCCTTTGCAGAGGTAATTGGAGTGATGTCATCATTCCTACAGCAGTTTGTACAGTACCTCTTCAAGGGTGACAGTTTCAGCAACTGCAAGCAAACTTTCATGTCCCTGCAATTGATCCATGACAGTGTGGCCAAGTGCATCACTCTCCATGATGAAGTCCAAGTTGTCGACTGAGGGAACACTGTCAATCATCATAGCCAACTGCTCACTATCTTTTATTAGTGCATCCATGTAACGGGTCATTTCTCCCATTGTAACACCAAATTCTTTCAGTCTTCGCACCTGAAATAGCACAAAGAAATGTTGCTGAAAAGGACAAAACACTATGAAGTTATCACTAGTGAAAATATAGATCAAGCCATTGTGCAGAATACATCTTATTCCTATTGCATATAAAACTCAATGTAAAACCAATTCAACTATAGTGCAATAATGATAGAACAAGATGGTGGTCATTATCTAGCAAGTAATACCCATACATCAATTGAGGTCCCATGCATACAGAATATTACTTGAGGAAAGCAAATCATGGTTTAGGAGTGGATTTGACCTGGTTCAAACATGGTTTAGCTAACCTTGGGTCTAACTCAGGTTTGGTCTAGGTTCAGCACCAGTTGCTCGTGTGCCAAGATGTTCTTAAGGAAGATTTGGGACGGGTTGAGCCCCAGATTGGGATTGTATCATGCTGCAGTATTAGGCTAATTCACAATTGGGCTTGCATTATATCCAGCATTAGGCTGAAATAGTGAGCTTCAAGCTGAACATAGGTTCAAGGACTGGCTGGAGTCGGTTATGGCTCATACTGGCATAATCTTAAAATCATCGATTTCATTCCTTGTTATCTGTTCGCCTTCAAAAGCCAAACTTCCTAAATCAATTTACTTGTGTGCAGAAAGAAGCAGGAACTATACATGCACTAACCAAACAAAATGGAAAAAGTTGTCAAGACTTTCATCATATGATCGGAATAAATAGGTTTATTCTAGTACCAAACTAGATCAAAGCTTATATCACTAAAGCATTTTTGCAATCAAAGACTCTGTATATACATTTCAAGACCTAAAATACAATGAGTTATAACAAGATTTGGAAAACAAACCTCGTGAACAGCAACTTTGATTGCACTTTTCCAATTTTGGGGTTCAGCAGTTACTGTAAGAGTAGTGACCGTGCACCCTTCCCTTCCAGAGTCACTGTGGTCCAGCTCAACTGACGTAAAAGGAGGGTTTGAGCTCTGTATAGAGTCCAAACAGGAAACAATTCATTCAGTTGTAACAAAAAAAACTCAGATGCAACTGGCAACAATCAAGATTTATGAATAATCACAAACCTTGTATCTTGTATTGATTCGAAAATGTAGGGCAGACAAAAATATCCTTTTCATGAGTACACTACGCAGGTCCTTGTAGGTCTGAACTTTGCTAACAGGTATCTGTCCAAATGAAAAACAACATTAGGAATATGCAATCATTGCATCCCTAAGAAGTATCCTATTCGAATATTATAAACATGAATATTTCCAGCAAGCACCGTTGTTTACATGAAGGATGACACAGCTAATGAAGGTGCAAAAGAAATCAAAACTTGCAGGCATTAGTCCAAAGGCTGATCTGGTTTGTTAATCCCAAAACAAAACAAACAGGAACTACTAACAGAACATATGGTGTTACACTTTAACCACAAAAGCATCACTTAAGACTAGAAGAAATAAAATTTGAGCATACCTTACAGAACATGTTGATAGAGAAACTCTGAATCAACTCGTGCTGAAAAATTGCTGGGGGTTTGGCATCCTGAGCAACACCAGGAAGGGACCACTTATGCTCTACAGGTGGTCTAACTGCTTGTCTTTCCCTTTTTACAGGCTTTATTTTATCTGTGGCAGGTGACTTTTCACCAGATAGGTTTGCAGCAAAGCCACCTGGGAGCTTTGGTGCAAAAAGGCTTGCCATAGCACCAAATGGACTAGAGCTCGGTACAAGGTTTCCTTCATTTTCTGAAAGAGTGTGTTCAAATACAGCCTGTATTGTAACAAGTCAAACCATCAACCTGCTATGTGATCCTAGAGGCTGCCAAAATTATCAAAATTCTTCAGTGTATTTTCTAATTACCTCTATTTCCCGCACAGCTCTAGGAATATCATCAATTTCCCCCACCAGATATAAAGTGGCATTAGCAGGATAGTACCAGCGCTCGTGAAATCTGCGGATCTTATCAGGGTCCCATTTATGTATTTGTTCTTCAAGTCCAATAGGAAATCTGTTGCTCAGTTTGTTTTCTGAGTGCAGATGTTGCAACAACTGCAGCAAACAAATTATAATTAGCATAACAGTATGGCGCCCTCATACATAGATTTAGCATGAGTTTTCAGGAGCAATAAGGATATAGCCCTTCTAAAATTAAGTCCCATATGGGCAAAACAAAGGACACTAGGTCGGTGTGAACAGTTCACTTGCCTGGCAATCAACACGATACTCTATTGTGTTCATCATCTGGAGCTCAGAAAGAATTGCTCTTCTCTCCTTCTCAACACGAGATGAAGAAAACTTTGGATGAAAAGCTATCTGGAAAAATAGAACGGCAGACTTGTCATATTCTGTGTTTGCAATAGAAAGAATTTGTTATGAAGATTTCCAAACACCTCAGCAACATTGACCTAAAAATTCAGGTATTCATTGGACATGCAGAATTTCAAATATTCATAAAACGACCAAAATTGGCATTTCCAAGATGATCGCTCCAAAAAGGAATGCTATTTAGTAACACTTTACCTCATTCAATGCATCCAACACAGAAGGGAGTAAGTCTTCACCATATTCCTGAAAATAAAGGACAAACTAAGATGTAAACACATGTAAACATTAAATACCACAAGGGAACACATCAAACTAGGATCATAAGTTCTAAAAATTATAACTTCACAGTCAACAAATACATTATTCAGTCCATTCACGCGTGATCTTTGTCCAAGGACAACTAACAAGAAAACAAAATTGGACTCCAACAAATACAAATTATCATAAGTTTATTTCCAATTTCAAAATGGACAGTAATAAGTTCCACAAAGAACTGAATAAAAGATAGAAAAGTAAAGACCTTTGTTTTAGTTGGAGAGTGGATATGAAACACCGTATGGTGGAAGTCTGTATATGCATTAGACCTTGCACCGGTCCCCAAAAGCTTTTCACGTTTTTTACTGCCAAGAAACGCAACATGTTCAATCATATGTGCAATTCCCTGCTCGTCCTTCTCCTCATCAATTGATCCAACGTGAACTTCCATGTGAGCCTCAAACCTGCAAAATAGCTAGTTGAAACCATAATACACATGTTCTCCACATATCATGGCAATGTTTGGTTGCTTCACAGTTAGCATAAAATTTAGCATGAAATGGGGATCAGGATAATATTGTTGCTCGATTTATTTACTATTACACAGTTCTGATGTTCAACAAATCAAATAAATATTTCACATTAGTTCAGATGTTCAAGACTCCACCCATAGTTGTCAACTTTCAAGTATCTCCAAAATTTCAAGTATCTCCAAAATTCAAATTAAAAGTTACAGAAAACCATCAAAGTTCCAACCATTATATGGAAATTACAGGGGGATTGTACAAAGTAAGTTCTTTTTCATAAAAATTAATAGATACGAGAAAGAAAAAAGTTTCCTAACCTGTTTGCTGGAACTTTATTTGGCAAAATAAGATACCGAAGGCCATTCTTCAATTGGCCACGAATTAGTTTTGGATGCTCAGGAAGCGAAGTGTTGAGAACATCTTCAAGCTCCTCCTTACTAATAGCATGATCCATGTCAGATGTATCAAGGGAAGTGTCAGACCATGTTGGACTTGCAACATGTGGTTCATCAGGTCCAGCGGCGCGCAATATATGGCTAGGCCTGACCTGAAAATTATCAAGGAAATGATTCAGCAAAAGGCTGCCCACATCCTACGGGACCTTTAAGAGGACACAAAGATGACATGGACAAGAGATCAGATTATACTCTGCGACGCAATGTAAACTTGCAATTTCCTTCTTTTTTACAAAAAAACTCATCTTTCTAATAAAATGATAGGAGTAAGTGCATCAGAACAAACATATGACAGCCCCAGAAACAAAATAACACTACCAATACAACAAACATGATTGAGCTGCACCATCAAGATAGATGAGATATGGAAAACTATCCTGGCAAAATGGTGCTTGTTACACTGATACTCAGTACTACTGCACAGGACCTCTCACTAGGTTCAAGTTTTGAAGTTAATTCAACAATTAGCCTACCAGATATTCAAAAACAACTGTGATTGCTCCTTTGATAAAATCCAGAGATGTGGAACCTTAATTTTTCTTAAGACAAGAAAAAGCACGGTGGTACACAGATACTACCTAATGTAGTACTGACGAGGACAGATAAAAAAAAGTTGAATTTCCAATCCGTGCATTTATTGTTCTGAGCTGATGATACGCCCGTTGCATCCCTAGCAAGCAAGCGAAGAAAAGGTAGCCAGCCATGGAAGTAAGGTACGAAGCACTTTCTTATCGCACTCAATCCATCCTGATTCCTAATCTGATAATTCACCCGAGTCGTCGATCCAAAGCAGTAGATGAGAACGAACCTTGGACCCGCTCAACCGGCTGCCAAACGATACTCCCGAGGCGTGCGGGAGCGCGCACGGCGCGAACCTCACGAGCCCCGACCTGCCCCGCCTGCTCCTGGGGAAGCACGAGAGGCAACCGCCCTTCTCCTCGCCGACGCCCCAGGCCGACGCAGCCAACGCGGACGCCGCGCCGAGCCCCTGCGCGCGTCTCCTCGACCTGCGAGGCACGCAATACGGCGACGAGGAGTCAGCGGAGGGGGCGACGCGAGCCCGCCAACAGCACGGATACAAACTGGAGCCGGCACGGTCGGAAGCAGTCACCCACCTGGGCGAGACGGCGCGGCGGTGCGTGCAGCGGAGGGTGTTAGCCGCGACGACGGCGGAAGAGCGGAGCGGGAGGACGGGCCGGCGCGGCGCGGCGGGGCGGAACGAGAGCGAGGAGCGGCGCGCGGCGGCGGCGGCGGCGAAGGGGTGGCGCGGGGCCAGGCGCGGCGGCGCGGAGGCCGCCGACGCCGCGACGGGCGGGAAGGGGGCCGAGGCCATGGGGGTGGGATGGCCGCGGGGGAGGGGAGGATAGGGGGGCGTCTCCTCTTTGTTTTTTTTAATATAAATAAATTTATATATAATTTTCTCTGCTTTCTCGGTGGTTTTTGGCACGGCGGCCGCGTTGCTTCCCGGAGACGAGGCGCGGCGCAAATATCGTGGCTCTCGGACTGGCGGTGCTGCCGACTTGGACTGTGGTTGTGGCCTGGGTTTGGCTTGGGGTTTTGTGCGCGATTGGATTTGAGTTTGAGGACTCAGCCTGACCACCAAGATATTTGAGACTTGTCATGTGGTGAACTGGTGATTGAGTCGTGACCGGCTATCCTTTGGGTTTTGTCATCTCTACTGTATATCCAGTTTGCTTTTCTCGAGGCACGCACAGTGCAGGACCTACGTTCGGGTGAGTTCTGTGGCCCTGTTTCGGCTCCAAAGAAAAGCCGCTGCTTTATAAAAAAAATCAGTTAACCAAATTTTTTTTTGATATCTTCGGTTAAGACTTTTGTGGTCTATATTAGTTTTTTACAACAAATTCAGTTAACACTTCTCCAAAAACGATATTGTTGATAACCGATTCGACCAAAGCGATTTCACCAAATTAACGGAATGTCGAAGCCTAGAGAGGGAAAAAGCTACAACTGCAGCGGTGGTAACTTTTTTTCTGTAGCCGAATATGGCCTGTTTTTTACATGTTATGTTTACACAAGAATTTTGACATAAGGCAATGTTTTCATGATTATTGTGGGATAAAAAGGTAACAACATTGTATCAAATAGTCTCTCTTCTTGTGATAAACAATGTCGAGAATATCGACCAAAAAATCACTAGCAGAACTATTATAATCGCATACACAACATACACAAATTATTTACGTCGAAACCCTCATAAAGGTGAGGACTAAAAAACCAAAATACTACTAGTCTACTCCGTTCGACAACTCTTCTTAGAGCATTTTTCTGTTTGATGAAATGCCTCTCGTCAGCCAAACAGTAAGTAAAAATCCACGTAGTAGATTCTAGTGGGGATCAGACAATAATCACTTCTCCATGTATAACTGATAGATGAAATAAAAACTACTCATGGCTGCTCCATATTTAAACCCCACCAAGATCATTTCACATACCCCACCAGAATCACTCTATTAGAGTATTAGGTAGCTGGAGCTAAGAATCCAAAAATAGAGCTCTACTGTGCAGACCCTTAGCTACTACTATCAACAGCGATTAGGGCGTCCCCTACGGTGTTTAAACCGTTAGCTTCCGTGAAATTCTATTGCTGAGGAGAGAGAGTACCTAGCTAGTGCTTGCACAGTTGCTGGTCTCGTACGGAGTCAACAAAAACTTTCCTCTCTCCGTTCTGACGATCTACATACCTATCCTCTGCACTTCTCTACTTTTTTATTGTTTCCAGCATCAAAATCAAGGGCTGGTTTAGATTGCAAGTTTTTTAGTTTTCGTTACTGTAGCACTTTCGTTTGTATTTGATAATTAGTGTTCAATCATGGGCTAATTAGGCTCAAAAGATTTATCTCGCAAATTACAGACAAACTATGTAATTAGTTATCTCTTTTACCTACATTTAGTGTTTCATGCATGCGTCTAAAGATTTAATGTGATGGACAGAGTGTAAAAATTTGGAATTTGGAAGGTAACTAAACAAGGCGCAACTGGCGATTTACTTCTTCCGCTGGGGACGGCCTTACAATGAACCTTCTCTAGAGCATCTAGAGGATTACAACAATAATAATACACTTATCAAGCTATAAAGATGGCATCAACTATAATAACCACATCCAAATATACATGCATATGACAAACATGTATGACAACAATCAAACAAAGAAGTATGGATTAAGGTGAATACATGGACATCTAAACAAGTCCTAAGGATTTTAGCGAAGCTATGGGGACCAATTTTTTTTCTTGAGGGAAACCAAATTGGTAATCGTTGTCTACACAGGGTGGATTAGCAAATGTTGCTCAATAACCCAAATTGGTAATCTTGTCCCGAGGCGTAGCGTACGTCTTGCTGCGCTAACTCATCACCGTGACCCGAGGCCGGAGATTCAAGCAAAGAAGGTGATGTTGAGGAAGTGGAGGCCTGCGGCGATGACGTCGTCACCTCAGAACCCGGACGACTCCTACAACGAGAAGTTTCGCCGCGCCTTCCAGGAGTCGTTGTCCTCCTCCAAGCGTGAGGCCATGCGCAAGCTGTTCCCGAGCCGGCGCCGGCAGACTGCAGCTCTAGCACTTGACGACTGATCCATAGTTGTCTTTGTAGCGCTATTGTTCTTCATGAATCACGACCAGTTCCTTATCTGGAATGCCCGTGGGCTTAATAGCCGGGCGCGTCGCACTGCTGTTAAGGATGTCTTCGTCCTTGAACAAATCTCCGTTGTTTGCCTATAGGAGACCAAAGTCGCTGTATTCTCTTTGCCAATGATGTGGATGGATGCCCGTCGGCTGGTACCTTCTCATTCGCGGAGGGGATTTGACTCCGTGGTGTTGCTGGTGTCTTCGCATCTACGGAGGGAGCGCAATTCCTGCGTCTTCGCCAATGTCGTCACCTCGGCAAGCTAGGCGGCGCGGGTGGTGCTGGAAGAAGGGGATGAGTGGGTCGTCGCGGGGTTCACGGCATTTACCTAGTTTCCAGTAGTGGCCGCGAGGCCTTAGCGCTTTACGCGCTTTACACCTGCTGCAAAGTCGCGCATCTGTTCAAAATGTAGCCTTTTACGTTAAGCTCGCTGGTGTGTCTGTCTTTTCCATCCCGGCATCTCGCCTCGGAGGGCTGTTGACCGTGTTATGCTACCTTCTCCTTAATGAAATACACGTGAAGTCGTGTTTTAGAAAGAAAAAAAAAACCAATTCAAAGGCATATTTTGGCCCAACAACACTTCTCAGAACATTGGGCTCACTATCGCGCCCAGACCAACTGGCAACATCTAGCAGACCTGCACCTGCTGTCCCCGGCGTCGTCCTCACGCCGCCGTCATATTCGTTCCACGCACCACCCGAAACCTCACCATTCACCAACCTGGCAGCCTCCCCGCACATCGGCCAAGCCCCGCCGCCCGCAGCCAACCGCCCTCCCAACAACCAGCCCAAATCCCCCACATCCTAGGGCTCATCACGTCCCCCAAAGTCAAAACAGAAACCTCCAGCCGCAGCCTGCAGGCCATTTCCTCGACCGCATCGCCGCCCGCCCCCGCCTCCATGGCCACCTCCGCCCTCGCCGCTCTGTCCGCCACCACGGCCGCCGCCGCCGGGAAGCGCATCCTCCTCTCGCGCCCCGCCGCCTCCTCCCTCTCCTTCGCCTCCCGCCGCCTGGCCGCCGCGGGCCCCCTCCGGGGATTCCTTGGCGCGCCAATCCGGGCCGTGGCGTCGTCGGCGTCGGCGCCCCCCAAGACCATCGCGGTCGGGGACCGACTCCCTGACGCGACGCTCTCCTACTTCGACACCTCCTCCCCCGACGGCGAGCTGAAGACGGTGACGGTCCGCGACCTCACCGCGGGGAAGAAGGTGGTGCTCTTCGCGGTGCCCGGCGCGTTCACGCCCACCTGCACCCAGAAGCACCTTCCGGGGTTCGTGGCCAAGGCTGGGGAGCTCCGCGCCAAGGGCGTCGACGCCATCGCCTGCGTCTCCGTCAACGATGCCTTCGTGATGCGCGCGTGGAAGGAGAGCCTGGGGGTCGGGGACGAGGTGCTGCTCCTGTCGGACGGCAACGGGGAGCTGACCCGCGCCATGGGCGTCGAGCTCGACCTCTCCGACAAGCCCGTCGGGCTCGGCGTCCGGTCCCGCCGCTACGCGCTGCTCGCGGAGGACGGCGTCGTCAAGGTGCTCAACCTCGAGGAGGGCGGCGCGTTCACCAACAGCAGCGCCGAGGACATGCTCAACGCGCTCTGAATTTGCGACGCCATGGTTGTTGGGTTCGTCTCTCTCTTCCGGCAAAAGTTAGTTTTTTTTGGTTGTTTCTGAATAATCGTGACTGCAACGGTGGCTTTGTTCCTGCCGCCACTGTTGTGTTGTGATCGGCACTGTTACTAGTGCACTGCAGAGATGCAAGTTTCTTGCGAACATGGCAGTAGTATAGGTATAGATTCCTGCGATTGTGGACGCCCTCTGTTTCATGACTTATCATGGTATGCTACTCTTGTCTGAGAATTGGTCATCTGCATAGTACCACTACTATCACAAGCGTTCGCTGCAACGGCTCCATTTTGATTGGAAAGTTCAGGCTGTGATGCTCACCATGGCAAACAAATACACTTTTGATATTAGACTGTGCACCGCAGTTAGTTGCCATGGTTATCTAGTTTAATTGGGGATTGTCAGTGTTGCAGTGTCCTTATGCCTGCAGTTGGTCTGGTGTCACATAAGTTGCTTTCTTAATGAACGCTGACTGTGGGGATTCAGATTCACTCGGGTTTTAGACTTTTAGTGAGCAAGGGGTCACATGGCTCTTGGGGACGAGCAAAGGCTCTTCTTTTGTTTGCCTTGTTAGCACCTCATTATCTCTTGTTGTTGGTCTATTATTATATTCACTGGCAACCAACACTTTGTAAATATCTTGGTATGGCCGTGTTAGAATTAGAAATTAGAGTTAGACATGAGAACGACAGAGTTGAAGACCCAATCAGAGGAATTTGTCAGAAGAGTCCTAGTTTTCTGGGGTGGAATATTAAGCGTTAGGTTCTGAACCCAGAGCATATAAGCTTGATCCAAACTCTGAATTCTGAAGCCTGACCTGAAACCTACTTCATGCTTCAAAATCATCTTCAGTGCGTCAACTTAGCAGAAGTACGTTGTGTGGCTTCTTTTTCTCTGAATCCTACTTCATGCTGAGAAGCTGAAGCTCCTCATCAATCATCACTAGTGGCTTAAGTCTTCTTTTTTGAGAAAATGCTGAGCTCCCCTTAACATGCCACCAGTCTGAGAAACTGCATGCTCTTTTGGAGTGCTAGGTTTGGTTGGTCGAGAACTGAAGAAGGAAGGTGGTCGAAATGTCCTGCACGGCGGCTGCTGCTGCTAAAGTGCTAATTGCTGCTTCAGAGGAAGCGCAATCAAATTCGGATGTGTTACCGGTTCCGTCGCTAGCGTTCGGACCAAATACGATTTGCAGCAATGGATAGAGACTGTCGTGCAGTAGCATTGAACATGATCCTTGCCGTCTGCGGTGAATAATTACACCTTTACGAAGCGAGATGCTGACTTTTATTAAGGATTTGCTTGAACAGAAATAGTGCTTTCCTACATCTCAAACAGCCGAAACAGGCTTCCCCTCCACCGCCATGTCGCCTTTTTCGCTGGATCTGAATCTTTGAGGCCTTGTTTGATGCACATGTATTCATCTCAATCCACATGTGTTGAAGTGGATTGGAGTGGAATTAAACTAAATTCTATTCCAATTCACTCCCACACATGTGGATTGAAGTGGATATGCATCCAAACAAGCCCTGAGGTAGCAGTGTGTTCCGTGGTGATTGTTTCGCTGAAAGGCCAGGCTGAAAGCTGGTTTGTTGTGAAAGAAAAACACTATAAGAAAGATTGATAAGTTCAAGCGAACAAGCCTGTGGGCTTACCACGGCTTACTGTACAAATGTTCATGCCAGTTGCGTGACGATCATGCCAGTTGCCTGCTTACCACGCCCACGTTTGGTTGACTCTGTTTTTTTTTAACACACGTCACATCGAATGTTGCGACATATGCATAGAGTACTAGATATAGACTGATTACATGTATGTCGGCACAGATTAAGAGTAATTTACGAGACGAATCTATTAAGTCTAATTAGTCCATGATTGGACACTAATTGTCAAATAAGACGAAAGTGCTAGAGTATCTGTTAAACTTTAACAGGGCAACCCAAACACCTCCTTACAGTACAAATGTTCATCGCTGGACCATGGCTCTTAACTCTGAAACCTTCTTAGACTTGCAATTGCTTAGCCACCCGCGTTTCTGTATTTTCACCACGGGGGAGTTTACAGTGAGGTGGAGGCACGGGGGACCGTTAGACTTTCTTGGAACGTTGATCCAGTTTATTGAGAACTCGATAACCTTACCTGCCTGAGTTTTTTTTTTTTCACTACTGCAAGTACGTGTTTCGATGATGCAGGTGAGAGAGACGGGTTGTTTAGGGAAGCAAAGACAACCATCTGTAGGGGATATCGAAATTACGTATATATAGAAGTATATAGCAATACACGGAGGAAGATACCGATTTTACATTACCCTAAACTCGTCAGTCAAAATTTCAAAAGACAGAGAGATACGGAATTCTGAACCGGAATTCAGGACAGTCGGAGCATACACCAGAGCGACAATGCTTGGTTGGGCTTTGGTCACTGAATCGCCTCTTGATTGGGCTTTGGTCCACCGAATCGCTTTCTGGTTGGGCTTTCGTCCACTGGAATCACAGGTAGTATGTTTGGTTCGGAAAAGGTCCATTTTATGTCATGGACTATTGCCATAGCATGATTTTTTCTAAAAATCCAAAATTAGACATTTTACCCATGAAACTCTCAAAACCGTTCAAATTACCTCCCCAGCCTGGTTTGAAGAGGTTTCGAAGGTCGTTTTGTCTTTTCTTTTAGTTAAAATTATTGGAAAATACTTGACAAGATCTTTAAATCATAGACAATGTCTTTAACCTTTTAAAAAATCTGACAAAAACATTGAGATAGATTGGGATTTGAAGAATCGAAGTACATTATTGAAATATTGTGAAAATATATGTAGAAGCTTCAAAAATAGAATTAGCTCCACAGAAATAAAAAATATCTAGAAAATTATTAAAACATTATAATCAATGTCTAAGCATGTTTTAAAAACTTTGCACTGCAAAAATAAGAGATGCAACTAGCATGATGCGACATACATTAATGTTAAATGCATTCATGCTATGCATTCGTGTTGGTTGGGTTTTTTATCGTGGAAAGTTTTCAAAACATGTTAGATATCTATTAGAATGTTTTAGGAATTTTCTAGATTTTTAGGATATTTTCCATTTTTAGAGCTAAATCTAATTTCTAGAAGCTTCTGAAGATATTTCATGGGCTCTAAAAAATTTATTTGGATTTGTAATATCCCAATGTATATTAGTATATGTAGGTTTTTTTAAGAATTTTTGGAAGGTTGGAGACATTTTCTATGGTTTAATATCCTTATAAGTATTATTCATCATATTTTTTACAAAAAAAGAGAAAAATCCGCCTTCAGAACCACTTTAAAATGGGTTAGGAAGGTAATTTGAATAATTTTGAGAGTTATAAGAGGCAAGATTTTTGGTTTTGAAGTTTTAGGAGAAAAAATAGACTACGACAATAGTTTTAAAAAGGTGAAATAGATTTTTTTTCCTTTGGTTTGAGTGGTGAGGCTGGGTGGGATCATCCATGACCCATCCATGTTTTTAGTGACGATCTCATGACCCATCCATGTTTTTGGGATATGGCATGATCACCTGAGTAGGGAAAGAAATTGTATGCGACACTGTCTCACGGAGACGAGCGTGCGACACCCTCCACCGCGTGTGTACACGGCCCACTAGGTAGGGCGATTAGCCGTTCCGCACCGTATTTCAAGCTGCCAGCGTAGAGAAACAGGGGCACGCTGTCTCCGTGCGACGATGTCGCATATAATTTCTTTCCCATGAGTAGTCCGTCCGAATTTTTTGCAATTTGACCATTTTTTGTCAAAAATTCACGTCTACATCCTGAGAGACGTAAATCCAACCTTCCACTCTTTTTTGGCGCCATCACTTTCAGCGCCGAGATAACACGTCTCGACGCCATGAGGTCGGAGGCTAGTAATTACGTGGCTGTCGACGTGGCGCTGACATGGCCAGAGCTAGATGCCATGACCTACGGCGTCGAGCCTTGATTTTAACCTTAAACTCTAAATTAACGTGACTTGGACCCTAATTTGCAACGCCGTGCACGGGAATCATGCTGCTCGCGCTCTGCCGACGGGGCCGCCGCACGGACGTGGATGGCCGCGACACCATGTGAGGCTCTCAGGCCCGCGGAACGTAGCAGCAGGCCGCAGGCGGCAGCGGTGCCTCCCGCCTGCCGCCCTGTTTCGCTGTGCCGGGCTGGCCGTCCGTCGGCACGACATTCCCGGCGGCGCGCGCCGCCCTGTGCTCCTCCGTCCTCCCGTTATTTATCGTCTGCCGGGCAGTCGCCGCGCGCTGCCGAAAATTAAGCGAATCAAAACCCGCAGGCCCGTGCGCGCGGGCGCCGCGGAAGCGCTGCTCCTCGTGCGGTTTGGCGCCGGAGAGGGAGATGGAAAGCCGACCGACGCGGCTGCCTCGCTCGAGGACGGGAAAGGGGCCCGCGCGCGTCCGATCACCTCACCGCAGGCCGCCCCTGATTAACCGCAACGACCTCGCGCGCGCGGCCCGACCGGCCTCGCGACGTCGCCATCGATGATCGACAGAGGACAGACCCGGGTAGCGTCCGCTCTTGTGGAGTGGATCGGCAGCCTCCTCCGGTGCCCTGCACGCACGCAGTGCACGGCTAGGTGTGATGTGGGCCCCTGCGAATACACGATCGTTTCCAGGATCTTTACCGAGTTCACACGAGTCGGTTGTTGTTGTGACTTGTGGGACGTGACGTGTCGCCGTCGGTGATCCATCAGTGATGCACGTACCGCGACTTTGGTTCCTGCTGGACGAAAGTAGGGGTATGGTAGTCGGAGCAGGATAGTCTTGTCTGTCTGGCTTTGATAAGCTAGTAACCTCCGCACTCTGCAGGCCGCAATGATATTGCAGGTTCGTTCGCCATTTTCTCCTTGGTGCATGTACTCCGTACTCTAGGCCTCGTTTAGATGCCTGAATCGGGGTGGCAAAGTTTGCACAGTGCCACCCCCGAACACTGTAGCACTTTTGTTTTTTTTAATAATTGTTCAAATCTTGATTAATTAGGCTCAAAATGTTCGTCTCGTAAAGTACAACAAAACTGTGTAATTAGTTTTTAATTTCATCTACATTTAGTACTCCATACATATGCCGATATTTTGATGTGATGGAGAATCTTCTTTTTGCATAGTGGAATTTGGGGGTGAATTTTGGAATCTAAACAAGGCCCTATTTGATTGATTCAGAGTTCAAGGACTGTTTATTCCAGTAGGAGTACCTGCTGATCTGCTCTGCCATGTTTCGTCAGCTGCTGCACGGCGGCGGCACGAGTTGCACGCTGCCGCGCGCCAGTGTGTACTGCCATAAAACGCATTCGTAAGGGTCCTCAGATTCATGGCAAATTGGCTATGCGTCCATGAGAGGATTGAGAGAGCTGCTGAATCGCATCATTGCGAGGACTCCGACAGGGCTACAGCGACATAAAAGAAGCACTCGAGTTGCGCCTCCGAGAAGGACAGAGGGTCGGTCCGAGGCTGGCCACAACCACAAGAGCCAAAGGGCGGTGGGGCCATGAGCGAGTAAGCTGATGACCTGGTGAGTCGCACCGAGATTAACCATGTGGAATTGGTGAGTACGTAGATGACCTTGTTCAGTTGATGAAGCTGCTGGAGCCTGTTGCTCTTCCATTCCAGTGATGATACTTCATGCAATGACCACTGAAGCTTGTACTGGTATGTATGATTCACTAGTAGTAGACTTTTAAAGATGGGCGTGCTGTGTAAATACGGTCTACGATGGACACGATCCAGTCTTCGTCTAGCGAGAAGAGAAGAAACCTGGGACACCGTCGTTTACAGAGCTTTCCTCTGATCAAGTTGACACGAGATGTGGAGTGGAGTCGGCAACCACCTACCGTGTTTTCCACTGTATATCCATCCAGGCGATGCTGACAGCGCAAGTGATGAAGTGATCGGGGCCCTCCTGCCAGCTGATTAAACACCGTGCCGTGCGATTGTATATATTACCAAGAGAAAAAAGGATTGGGCCATGGGTGAACAGAAGGTCACGAGCGGGTGGATGCATGACAGGCGCGCTTAAGCCGACGAGTGACGCGTCATGTTCAGGTTACCAGCCACGGCGTCGCGCCCGCCGCCGGTGAACTGGCAATACAATGACTAGTTTAAGCAGGAGGCCTGTCCCTCCTTGTTAGCTGTCGTCGGCCTGGGCCTGGGCGTCCAACCTAGACAGCTCGTCGGAGATGGACTCCTCCGCGCGCTATTTGCGTTGTGTCACCAAGAAAGCACGGATGGATGGCCGCCGGTGCGTAGAATGTTGACGCGCTGGGCTCCACAGGTAAAAGCCAGGATGTTTCGTGCTTCACAGAAGTGATCCTTCCTCCTACAGTCCTACGCAGCCAAAACAGTGCCGGCAGCTTGTTTCGCAGGAACCATAAACTGCAAGTCTGCAGGAGTAACTGTTTGGAAATGGCAGTGCAGTGCATAAACAATCCGGTCTCATCGTCTCAATGCAGGGTGCAGACGGCAGGATTTTATGGCTGAGCTGCCCGGGCGCCTGTCGTGTCGTCTCCCGCCGTGGCGCCGTCGCAACCGCCGCCGGGGCCGGGGGTTTTTCACCTCTCCGCTGGGCGCTGGCCCAAGGTCTCAACACGTCCGCGTGCCTTTCGGGCAACGAGAGGCCGGCGCCCCACGGTCCATTTGGTTGGCATTTGCCACAAGACGACGCGAGGAGACATGCTGTTCGACTTCGACCCGTCCTACTAGCAAGCGACCCCATGCACGGCCGGGTCTTCGGTGGATGCGAGCAGCCGGAACGGGCCAAAGGACCGAGCTACCGACAAGGCGTTTCAGGCGGCCGGCAAAGTACAGCCGCACGTTCCATCGGCCGGATGGCTAGCTTGGTTGCTACAGGCACCAAGGCTGAGACGATCTTTACTTTCCTTGCCAAGGAAATACATTAGCACAAGGATCACGCGGTTGATTTGATTGCAACATCACAGTTAGGTGTTCAAACAATGCTTTGCATGCGCCCGTCTATCTCTGCTACTAAATAAATACGAAAGAGAATCGTCCACCCGGCGAACGAAAAACACCGTGTGCTCGCTCCGTCTCCGCAAAATGGCCGATCCATCTCCCTCTCCTCTCCGGTAAAAAAGGAATCCGACTCCGCAATCTCCGCTCCATCTCCGTCTCCTCACAATCTCTCCTCACAATCTCGACTCCTCACAATCCCCGTCTCCTGCTCGCGTCGTGGTGCCGCGAGGCCTCCCACCGCCGGACGCGCCGCCGCCTCTACGCCGACCAACCGCTGTGCCCTGCCCCGCTGCGCCGCCACTCCTCATAATCTCGACTCCTCAGAATCCCCGTCTCCTGCTCGCGTCGTGGTGCCGCGAGGCCTCCCACCGCCGGACGCGCCGCCGCCTCTACGCTGACCAACCGCTGCGCCCTGCCCCGCTGCGCCGCCACCTCGACGCCGCCGGACGCGCCACAATCTCCACGACCGGCCCCGCTGCGCCGCCACCTCGACGCCGCCGGACGCGCCACAATCTCCACGACCGCCCCGCTGCGCCGCCACTTCGACGCTGCCGGACGCGCCACCCCGCCTGGTGCCCGGTGAAGTTCCGCCAGGAGCCCCCTGCTCGCGTTGTGTTGCCGCGCCGGTCGATCTCCCCACGCCGGTCGCCTGCCGAACACCACCAGGTCTCCCCGCCCTCCCACGAACGGCACACGCCGCCGCTGACGTGCGCAGAACGCGCCGCCGCCTCTACGCCGACGAATTTTTTTCCGCAACTGTGACTAATTTCTCTGCAATTTCTCTGTAGGTTGGGGACGCCAGCTGCTAGGGAGATGGAAGACAGGTAAGCAACTGTGACTAATTTCTCTGCAATTTGTCTTGTACATCATTGTGTTCTCTATATTTGTATGATTGTTTGCCCTTTCTACAAGATTTTTTGGCTTTGTAGGAAATGTACCTTATACTCGATAACATACAAGCCAACTGTTTATATTGAGTCTTGAATGTTTACTGCATATATAATGCTATATCTGCTATTGTTTGCTTTTTAAGTGCCTCTTTGCATTGAAAAGATGTCTGGGAGCAGAGGGAGCAATAAGTTTGCAATTGAGTACTTGAAGAACATTGTTCTGGGTGAATACTCTGAAATATTGTCCTGCTGACCTTGCATCGTAGATATTACCATGGAAGACAGGTAAGCAACTGTGACTAATTTCTCTGCAATTTCTCTGTAATTTGTCTTGTACATCATTGTGTTCCCTATATTTGTATGGTTGTTTGCCCTTTCTACAAGATTTTTTGGCTTTGTAGGAAACGTACCTTATACTCGATAACATACAAGCCAACTATTTATATTGAGTCTTGAATGTTTAGTGCATATATAATGTTATATCTGCTATTGTTTGCTTTTTAAGTGCCTCTTTGCATTGGAAAGATGTCTGAGAGCAGAGGGAGCAATAAGTTTGCAATTGAGTACTTGAAGAACATTGTTCTGGGTGAATACTCTGAAATATTGTCCTATTGACCTTGCATCGTAGATATTACCATGGAAGACAGGTAAGCAACTGTGACTAATTTCTCTGCAATTTCTCTGTAATTTGTCTTGTACATCATTGTGTTCCCTATATTTGTATGGCTGTTTGCCCTTTCTACAAGATTTTTTGGCTTTGTAGGAAATGTACCTTATACTCGATAACATACAAGCCAACTGTTTATATTGAATCTTGAATGTTTAGTACATATATTGTCGGTGTTCAGACCCGAGGGGGTCCTAAACCAACGAGTAAAATGCTGCGTGTCCCTTTCCTGGATGGTGATGCAAGGAGAACACACGGGGGTTTATCCTGGTTCGGGCAAAAGAAGGCCCTACGTCCAGCGGGGGTGAGAGAGATTTGTATTTCCTTGCACCGAGGTGCTTGCGTAGGGGTTACAAGCTTGCGAGAGAGGGTGTCGGTCCCAAGTCTCAAAAAGGGAAAAGAAAGAGTACAAGATGATTGCTTGAGATGTTGGTCGCTACGTGGTGTGTGTCTAGCTGTTCGCCTGATCATCCTCTGTCCCCCGTTGTAGAGCCCCGGCCTCCCCTTTTATAGGACGTGAGGAGACCAAGACAACGGGGGCCTTGAAACGATGTTTTGTCGATCTCTGTTTGAGATAACTGTAGCGACGTACCCTAGAAGTGGGAGGCCATCCCTGGGCACGTGATGTCGTAGAAGGTGAGGTGCCGAAATGACCCGGAGCACCGTGCCATACCGTCCTTTCTTCCTTGTTGCGCTGTGTCGGTGGTCGAGGTCGGGTCGAGGTAGGGTCGAGGCCGAACGGATAAGTCCGAATCCCCGGAACTACGGCATACGGACCTTGTCGTACCCTCCCTCGAGGGTTAATAGTGACGCACATGATGAGGCATGGTGGGAATAGTGACGTTTTTCACCTCCCATCACGGGATGGGCGGTAAAACAGTGAAAACTGACACAGGTATTGTTCCCACGTTGATCCAGACCGTGGCCATGCCGGTAGGTGATGGTTGGTAGGTTGCATTAAATGCTTTGACTTTTCGTCCCGTGGTAGGTAGAGACTGAGGGGGTCGAGCGCCTCGACCCGGGCTCACGCGAGTCGGAACGCTCCCGGGGGGCGGTCGAGCCCCGCGCGGATCGGAGCACGGTCGAGGCCTCCCGTCGAGGGGGCCTCGTACGAGCCGGAGACAGGACGCGGTCGAGGCATTTCGTCGAGCCGGCCTCGTACGAGGCGGGCCTGTCGCACGTAATGGGTTGTGCTTTATCGTGACTTAATCGTTTTAGTTTTTATTATCGTCAAATGTGGGTACCCCTATACTATTGGTACCGACAGTAGCCCCCGAGCCTTTAGGTGAGTGTACGTTCACTCTCCTTGAGGCTTCTTTACCGATGAACTGGAGTCATAGCGTCGTTTATCTTTTTTAGCAGGGATGCCTAGGCGTTCTCAGTACTTCTCCGGTGGGGGCGCGCGAGCGCACCCGCCGGGTGCCCCCGAGGCCTCGGTGGAGTATTGAGAAAATCTCCTCCGAGGTCTTGTTTATATTTTTTTTTATCAGGGAGTAATTGATGCGGCCGAGCCCCCGAGCCTCGCGCGCACGAGGTCGATCAGAGTCCCTGCCGTCTTTCGTTGTCCGTCCCTCGCGCTCTTCCTCCGGAAAGGAAGAGGAGGGGTGGGGAACGTCGTACTACCCCGTTTGGGCGAGTCCGGCGATCTCCGGTGAGCTGCTAGCGGGGAGATTCGAGTGAGAGTTCGTGCTCCAGTCGTTAGGAGTCGGCTTGTGGCCCGGAGGCACTCTACGAAAATGCCAAGGAGTGGTCGTGCGGATGTCGGTTCCCTTCGACGGGATCCGAGGGCTCGTTGCCTCCCCCGTGGGGATTCCTGCTTCGACCTCGTCCTCTGGCCTCGAATACGTCCTGGGGTGCCTCGAGAGCGTGGCTCGAGCCCTGGCCATGTATGAGCGCATCCCTGGTCGTCCCTTGCTCTGTGCTCGAGGGCGGCTGTCGAAACCCAGGTCGAGGGCCAGCCTCTGTTCCCTCGAGACTTAAAGCGGGCCCGGAGCCCGTTAGCGGAATCTCGGAATATCCGTCCGCGGATCTCGCCCCGCCCGTTTAGCCAGGCGCGCCTTTTTAGGGCGAGATCGGCGCGGTAGTGGGCGGCGTGGCGTTCGGTTACTGCGTGGGGACGGCCACGTGCCCCGCTCCTGTAAGGCAAGAAGGACGGTTAGGTGGGCGCATTTATTACTGGAAACTGTTCCTACCTTTTCGCGCGGCCGTTGAACTTCTCCCCGGTCTATAAAAACGAGGCCCGGGGGTCTGTGTTCCCCTCCGGTTCTTTGCGTTCTTGCCATCCTTTGCCTTAGGAAACCCTAGCCCCCTTGCGCTTTCCGTCCGCATTGCCGCCGCCGCCGCCCTTTTTCTCCACACTTTTCCTTCCCGTCGGCGCTGATGGCTGGAAAGAGCCAATTCCTTGCTACCGACGGCTGGGCCTCCTCTTCCGTGACGGAGAAGAAGCTGGAGGAGCTGGTCGCGGATGGGTTGCTGCGGCCGAGGACGAGCCGGTCGCGGCCGGAGTGGATCGCGCCGCCGTCGACCCATCGGGAGCCGCCCCTCCCGGAAGGCTACGTGGTGAGCTTCGTAAGCTTCCACGAACGGGGGTTCGGTATCCCGTCGTCGGTCTTCATGCGGGCGCTCCTCCACTACTACTGGGTGGAGCTCCACCACCTCGCCCCCAACGCCATTGCGCAGGCCGCCATCTTCGCGGCGGTCTGCGAGGGATACCTCGGGGTGGAGCCGCAGTGGAACCTGTGGCTCCACCTTTTCAAGGCCGAGCTTTTCGCGCGGAACACGGGAGCGAAGGGCGCCTTCTACGCAGTGCGGGTAGGGAGCTGCGTCCTTCAGTTGAGGTCGAGTCGGACGGACCAGTACATCCCGGCGCGCCTCATCTCTTCGAACAGCGGGTGGCACACGGGCTGGTTCTACCTCCGCAACGACGAGAACCAGCTGCCGAGGTATACCGGCCGCGTGCTGACCGCCCGGGAGGACAACTGGGTGTACGGCGTGCCGGACGTCGAGAAGCCGCGCCTGGACCCGTTGCTGGCGGCGCTGCAGCAGCTTCGTGCTCGAGGCCTGACGGCGGCGGCAGTAGCGACGGCGTTTCACCGTCGTCGGGTGATGCCGCTGTGCCGACGCCGCCTGCGCCTCGACCAGATGACCCCGGAGGCGTCTTTGGAGGGGAGCCGGATGTCGCACGAGACCCTCACCCCCGAGGAGGGGCTTCGCCGAGCCCGCCGGATGGTGGGGACCTTTAAGGCGGAGGAAGCCGACCGGCTCCCCATGAGGCCCACTGAGGGGTTCGAGCCCGTGGTAAGTTCCTTAGTACGCTCGTCTTTTAGTTCGGTTCGTCTCTGAGACCTTCCCCTAATCCGGTCGACGCCATTGCGCAGGACTTGTCGGCGTTGCGGGAGACACGACCGCCGGTTCCGGAGGACCGACCTGCTCGGGACGCTCGACGGGAGCACGCCTCGAAGCAGAAGGCGGCCAAGGAATCGACCAAGAAGCGGGCGACCCGGAAGTCCAGGGAGAAGGAGGCGCGGAGGAAACTCCGGCGCCAACAGGCCCTCGACGGGCTCCCTTTGGAGCCGTCGCCCTCCGAGACCATGTCGGGAGAGGACGACGGTAGCAGCGGCGAGGATGACGACGCCTTGTCGCGGTACGAGGCCGCGACCGGGCTGGGGAACCTCCCCGACATCCGCCCTCTGCTGGAGCCCCTCGCGGGGTCATCCTCCTCGGTCGTTGTGGTCGAGGAGGTCGAGGAGGACGTCGAGGAGGAGGAGAAGAGGAAGAAGAAGAAGGAGGAGGAAAAGAGGGAGGCGGGCCCCTCAGCGGGAGGGGCCGCCTCGCCCCGGACCCAGCCAGAGGGGTCGACGGGGGCGCCTGCCCCAGCCCAGGCCCCGCAAGCTCAGGCGGGGACGGGGGCGGGGGCGCCGACATCGTCGTCGGCGGTGCCCTCGTCGGGCGTGAAGACCCGAGGCCAGTTGGCCTCGGAGGCGCAGAAAGCGCGTAGCGGCGCGCCGGCGAGAGCCCCGAGGAGCGCCCGGTCCGCGGGTGGGGCTGCCGCGAGGCCACCGCCTGCGACCTCGAGCGGCTCGGACCGTGGGGGGTCGAGGCCCCTGGTGCCGATCTCTGGGTAAGCTTCTGAACAGAAGGGGACTTGTCTTATCTTTTGATTTCGTTGGACGACTTATCCTTTATTTTTCAGGCTGAAACGGAAGGCGGAGACCATGGGGCCCACCCCCGTGAAGTCCCTTCGAGCCAGTGCCGCCGTCCTTAACCGGTCGGCGGAACAGGACGCGGCCTGGGTCCGCGAGGTCGAGGCTGCGAAGGAGCGCCGTCGGCAGCGGGAGGCCGCGGGTGCCTCGACGGCTGCCGGCCCCGATCCTGCGGTGGCGGGGTCAGAGCCGGCAAAGACGGTGGCGCCCGGCCCGGTCGAGGCGGAGCCTAAGGCGCTGCCCTCGGCTGAGGCCACCGTGGAGGTGGCCGCGGAGGAGGCGGCCGCCGAGGCGACCGCGGAGGGGGCTGCACCAGCGCCGGAGCAGGAGGTGGCACCGGCGAGGGAGCCGCAGCCGCAGCAAGACCTACCGGTGCGGCCGGTGGGCATGACGGAAGGTGGGGCCGTCGGGCCTTCTGCCGGAGCCCCGGAGGCGGTGGCGCCGGAAGTTGAGGCGCCGGTCGCGGGGGTACCGGCGGTTGGAGCGCCTGCTCCCGAGCCGCCGTCGGGCGAGGTACCGGCCGCAGAGGCGTCGACGGCAGAGGTGCCAGCTCCGGAGGCGCCGGCTGCCGAGGGGCCGGTCACTGCCGAGGGACGGGCGCCCGTGGTCGTCGTCCTCGACGACGCCCCCCTGGACAAGGGAAAGGAGATAGTGGGGGCCGAGGAGGGCGAGACTACAAGCCGGGTGGAAGCCTCGGCCCCTGCCGGGGGGGCGAGCGAGGGTAACGAGGCCGGCCCTTCGACCGGGCCGGGAGGTGCCCCGGCTGGGTCGTCATCGTCGTGGCCGGACTTCGCCGCGCTGGCGATAGCGCGGGCCGAGGAGGAGATCCCGAGGTGGGGAGGGCCGCCCCTTGCGTTCAAGGATGCCGCAAACCTCGACGGCGAGCCCATCCTCATCCTGAACGACAGGGATGAGGTCCACCGCTGGCAGTACCTCGAGGGCGTCCGCCAACATCTCGCTCGGCTGCTCAGCGTGGCGTCCGACGCTGTTACGCGGGGCATGCTGGACGCCACCGAGGTATGACCAAGTTGCCGGCTTATTCCGTGGGTCTTCGTGTCTTTTTCCCTTGGATTCATTATGTTTTTTGGTTTTTCTTGAATTAGGAACTCAAAGAGGCCTCCCGCCGAAAGTCGCTCTTCATCCGGGGTGAGAGTGGTGTGTGGGCGTCGCTGTCCCGGCAACGGGCCCTGGTCGAAGAGACTCAGAAGAGGCTCGCCGATCGGTCCGCTGAGATGGCGGAACTGCGCACCGCCTACTCGACGGTGAAGGAAGAGGCGATGCGGGCATGGGCGGCTGAAGCCTCGATGCGCACCGAGGCGGACAAGGCCCGGGAAGAGGCTGCCCAGGCCCGCCGAGACCTCGAGCCCCTGTCGGCGCGGGTCAAGGAGCTCGAGGAGGACGTCTCCCAGGTTGGCCGTCAGCGGGACGCCCTCAACGTCCAAATCGGGCAGGTGACAGCCCAGCTTGGCGCGCTGAAGGGCGAGGTCTCGGTGCTAAATGGGGCCGTCCAGGAGAAGGACGCGGCGCTCCAGACCGCCCTCCGAGAGATCGAGGCCCTGAAGGCGGCCGTTCGCGAGAAGGACAGCGCCCTCCTGGGGCTCGAACGGACGTGCAGGGGGCTCCACGACGAGGTCGTGGGTTTGAAGACTCACGTCGAGGGTAAGTATAATTTGTTGTAGTTATGCCGTCGACGCGTCGTATTGGGTGCTAATTTTAGCTTGTCGCATTCCAGAGCTGGAGAATGAGAACCGGGAGGCCCACTCAACCGCCAACTCCCTGCAGAGCCTCCTCGAAGCCGAGACCCGGAGGACCCAGTTGCTCGAGGGCGCGATCACCACGGTGTGCGACGGTCTGGGGGTCGGACCCGACGCCGACACCGGAGAGGACGCCCCAGGGAACTGCTTCATCCGTCGGATGGCCGCGCTAGGTCATTTTGCCCGGGAGAAGATACGGGACAGCCTCCACCACGGCGTAAAGAGGGCACTGGCCGTCGTTCGCTCTGGTTTTGTGTTCGACATGGAGCTCGTCGCCGACGGCTTCATCACAGACCCGGAGCGGACGGACGCGGAGAACGCAGATGCCTGCTTGGATCTGATCGAAGCCGCGGAGGGGCCTGGGGGCCGCCTGGCCTCGCTCTTCGAGCCCGAGGTGGTGCCGCCCGCTGACGATGAAGGCCTGTGAGCCAAATCTGGGCACGGAGGCCCGTGTAATAAGTTAGTTATTTTGAATTTTGATCGTGGTGGCCCTGGGGGCCTTAAGAACTCAAAACTTAAACTAGTTTGTGACGGATCTAGTTTTATTCGAGCCTTTTTTCCCTTTCGGCTTGGGTTGTGTTCTCATACGATTTACTTAACGCGCAGTCGCGCCCTTTGGCGTGGGGAGCGAGTGGAGGTACCGTAGCCTCGGGGGCGTAAGCGATCTCGCGGCTCGACTGCCCTCGAGCTTCAGGGTGCTCTTGCGGCCTTGTAGATCGCGTGAGAAACTGACCTAAGCGGCAGGGAGTGTGCCGCTCTCTTTCAAAGTTAGGAACCGTTATAAGACCTACTTAGCGTGCGGTCGCACCCCTAGAAGGCATGAGGGGCGAGTGGAGGTACCGTAGCCTCGAAGGCTTAGGTGACACTCCTGGCTCGAGGGCCCTTTCGCACCTTAGGGTGCTTTTGCCGCGAAGTCGATAGGAAAAGCGGTTCTTAAATTTAAAAGAGAGTACAAGTTTTTTCAGGGACTGGGGGGTTCCCCCCTTGTAGCCCCCGAGGGAGGGTCGATTCTGGGAGTGCAGAGTCGATCCTTCCTCATTGTGAAACGAAAGTTTGAACATTGCTGTATTCTTTATTGATGAAAAAGGAAATACAAGGCCTCGAGGCTTTCTAAGGAAAAAAGCGACGTAGCTGTTCGATGTTCCAAGCGTTGGTGAAGATTTCACCCTTCTCGTTGGATAGCTTGTAAGTGCCCGGCTTTAGTACTTCTGCGATGATGTACGGTCCTTCCCATGGTGGCGTGAGCTTGTGGCGTCCCTTGGTGTTCTGGTTTCGACGCAGCACCAAATCGCCAACGTTGAGGTCGCGCCTGCGTATGTGTCTGTCGTGGTAGCGTCGGAGACCCTGCTGGTACCTGGCAGAATGCAACAAAGCCACATCTCGGGCTTCCTCGAGCTGGTCGAGGGCGTCCTCTCTTGCGGCGTCGTTATTTCTTTCGTTGTAGGCTTTTAACCTTGGGGATCCGTATTCTATATCAGTCGGAAGCATAGCCTCGGACCCGTAGACTAAGAAGAACGGAGTGAACCCCGTGGCTCGACTCGGCGTTGTTCTCAGGCTCCACAGGACCGAGGGTAGCTCGGCGGCCCATCTTTTGCCGTGCTTGTTTAGCTTATCGAAAATTCTGGGTTTCAGGCCTTGCAGGAGCATGCCGTTGGCACGCTCTACTTGGCCGTTCGTTTTTGGATGAGCTACGGCCGACCAGAGCACGCGAATGTGATGGTGGTCACAGAAATCCAGAAACTTTTTTCCAGTGAACTGGGTGCCGTTGTCAGTGATAATGCAGTTCGGAATCCCAAATCGATGGATGATGTTGGTAAAGAAGGTGACGGCTTGTTCGGACCTAATACTGGTGATGGGACGAGCCTCGATCCACTTGGAAAACTTGTCGATTGCGACAAGCAAATGGGTGAAGCCACCAGTAGTTCTTTTCAGCGGTCCGACGAGGTCGAGCCCCCAAACGGCAAACGGCCACGTGATGGGAATGGTTTGTAGAGCATGTGCCGGGAGGTGAGTCTGCCTTGCATAGTACTGACAACCTTCGCAGGAGCGTACTAGCTTGACGGCGTCGGAGACCGCGGTCGGCCAATAGAACCCTTGTCTAAAGGCGTTCCCGACGAGGGTTCGAGGCGCGGCGTGGTGACCGCAAGCCCCCGAGTGCAGGTCGTTGAGCAGGTCCCTGCCCTCCTTGTTTGCGATGCAACGTTGGAGAATGCCCGTAGGGCTGCGGCGGTACAGCTCCCTACTGTCACCAATGATCACAAAGGTTTTGGCCCGTCGAGCGATCCGTCGAGCCTCGGTCTTACTCGAGGGGAGGTCCCCTTGGATAAGATAGTCGAGGTATGGTGCGCGCCAATCAGTCTCGATGTCAGATGGTGGGGTCGATCCCTCCACCTGCATGGCCTCGGCCCCGGTCGAGGGGGCCTCTGCCTCTGGTGGGGGGTCGAGTGACGACCCGTCGACCCCTCCGTCCAACCCAAGGTCGACAGATGGCCGTTGGAGATCTTTTGCGAAAACGTCGGGTGGGACCGTAGTTCGACTTGACGCGATTTTTGCGAGTTCATCGGCGGCCTCATTGTATTTGCGCGCTATGTGGTTGAGCTCGAGGCCATGAAACTTGTCCTCGAGGCGTCGTACCTCTTGGCAGTAGGCTTCCATCTTGGGGTCGCGGCAGCTCGAGCTCTTCATGACTTGATCGATCACTAGCTGGGAGTCGCCTCGAACATCAAGGTGTCGGACCCCGAGCTCGATGGCGATCCTTAGCCCCGCGACGAGTGCCTCGTATTCAGCGACGTTGTTGGATGCAGGGAAATGGAGCCGGATGACGTAGCGCATGTGAACCCCGAGGGGTGAGATGAAGAGCAAGCCCGCGCCTGCTCCTGTTTTCATCAAAGACCCATCGAAGTACATGGTCCAGAGCTCGGCCTGGAGCTGTGCGGGAGGGAGCTGGGTGTCGGTCCATTCAGCCAAGAAATCTGCCAACACTTGTGACTTTATGGCTTTGCGCGGCGCATAGGATAGGGTCTCGCCCATGAGCTCGACCGCCCACTTGGCGATCCTACCCGTAGCTTCCCGGTTCTGGGCTATCTCTCCCAGGGGGAAAGAAGAAACCACAGTAACTGGGTGGCCCTCAAAGTAGTGTCGGAGCTTACGCCGTGTCAAGATGACAGCATAAAGCAGTTTCTGGATTTGGGGGTAACGGACCTTGGTTTCTGAGAGCACTTCACTAATGAAATAGACCGGCCTTTGGACGGGCAAGGCATGAGCTTCCTCGGCCCGTTCGACGACCAGGACTGCGCTGACTACTTGTGATGTCGCAGCGACATAAAGTATGAGGGCCCCACTGTGATGACGCCGTTTGGGCCGGGCATCTTGAGCTTGAGGTAGGTGTAGTTTGGCACGGCCATGAACTTGGCGTAGCACGGACGCCCGAGGATGGCGTGGTATGTCCCACGGAATCCGACTACTTCGAAGGTGAGGGTCTCCTTCCTGAAGTTGGCCGGTGTGCCAAAGCAAACGGGCAGATCGACCCGTCCGAGGGGTTCTGCCCGCTTTCCTGGCACGACTCCGTGGAAGCCCCCGACGCTAGGTTGCAGGCGCGCCCTCTCGACCCCCAGGAGGTCGAGGGTCTGGGAGTAGATGATGTTGAGGCTGCTCCCGCCGTCCATGAGTACCTTGGTGAGGCGTGTGTTGGCGATGATGGGATCAACAACAAGTGGGTAGACTCCTGGATTGGGGATGTAGTCCGGATGATCATCACGGTCGAAAGTGATGGCCACCGCGGACCAGTCAAGGAAACGAGGGACCGCCGTTTGCACGGAGAAGACCTCACGCCGTTCTCGCTTGCGCTGGCGCGCTGAGAGGCGGGTTGAGGGTCCTCCGTAGATCATGGAGCAGTCGTGGATCTCGGGGAATCCCTCCTCCTTTCCATCACCCTTTGGGTCTTCCTTCTTGTCGGTGGTCTTGTTGCCAGCGCCCTCGAAGTACCTGCGGAGCATATGACAATCCTCGAGGTTATGGTTGGTGGGCCCCTTGTGGTAAGGGCACGGTTCTTCGAGCATTTTGTCGAAGACGCCCCCGCCGGGGGGCCTCGAGGCTTTTTGCGTTCGGTAGCAGCGACAAGCTCGTCGGCCGGGGCCTCGAGCTTGCCCTGCTGGCCCTTCTTCTTCTTGCGGTTGTTCCTTTTGGAGCCCCGGGTGGAGCTCGCAGGATCGTCGGTCTTCTGCTTGCCAGTGCCCTGCTCGCCGCCAAAGATGGCACCAACTGCCTCCTCGCCGGCGGCGAAGTTGGTGACGATGTCCATCAGCCCGTTGGCAGTGAGGGGGGTGTGACGGCCTAACTCTCGGACCAACTCCTTGCAAGTGGTGCCCGAGAGGAAAGCCATGATCACGTCGGAGTCGGTGACATTGGGGAGCTCGGTGCGTTGCCTGGAGAAACGCCGGATGTAATCCCGGAGGGATTCGCCTGGCTTCTGCTTGCAACTCCGGAGGTCCCATGAGTTGCCGGGGCGCATGTAAGTTCCCTTGAAGTTTCCCTCGAACACCCTTACGAGGTCACCCCAGTCGTGGATCTGTTGGGGCGGCAGGTCCTCGAGCCAGGCTCGAGCGGTGTCTGAGAGAAACAGGGGGAGTTGCCGGATGATGACTCGGTCGTCGGTGGCCCCGCCCAGCTGACATGCCAAGCGGAAGTCGGCGAGCCAGAGTTCGGGTTTGGTCTCGCCGTTGTACTTGGCAAGAGTCGTGGGAGGGCGGAACCGCGCCGGGAGTAACGTCTCACGGATTGCCTTGCTGAAGACCCGAGGGCCCGGAGGCTCGGGTGAAGGGCTGCGATCCTCCGAGCTGTCATAGCGCCCGCCCCTGTGCACGTGGTAGCCCCGAGCCACACCGTCACCGTGCTTGCGCGTGCGGCGCTCGACGATGTTGCCACGGGTGTCTCGAGGTGCTTGGTCATGAGCGACGGGCTCAGGGGCGGGAACCATCCGGATCCGTCGGGCAGGTTCGGGATGAACCGAGGCCTCCCTCTCCTGCCGAGAGGGCTCCACGAGCTGCTCCGAGGCGGGCTCGCGTCGCCTCGAGGCAGAGCTCTCGGCCTGCTGTAGGGCAGCGGTTTCGAGGAGTTCTCGGATCTCATCTCGAGCCCGGCGCGCTTCGGGGTTCGATGGCTCGGGCATGTTGCGGAGGAGCATGGCGGCGGCGACGACGTTCTGGCTGGCTCGAGCGAAGACCGGGGGATCGGTTATCCGGTCCTCGTCGATGCGACGGCTGACGTCGCGAGCTCTCTCGCGAGCTCTCCCGCCAAGTACGCGTTCCGCACGCTCATGCTCGAGAGTTTGTTGGAGTAGACGCAGATTTTCTCGTTCCTCGTCGAGCCTCTCCCGCAACTCGCGGATTTGGTCGAGCTGCGCCCCCTGATCCGCAAGGAGCTGAGCCTCGCCTTGCCCGGCAGGGTGCCCGTCGTGGGGGGCGTATGCCTTCCTCCGACCGGCCGTTCTTCCTGCGAATCCGACGCGCCTTCAACATCGACGTTGAAGCACTCGCGGGTTGGATCGTAGGTGTCATCAGCCGAGTCGGAGTCAGGGGCGCCGAAATAATAGTATGACGGGGGGATATATGGTCGTTGTGGGCCGCTACCGGGGTTGCGGCGTGGGGAAGCGGCCACACGGGGTTCTGTTCCTGGCGCCTCAGTAGAGTCCAGGTAATCAGAAGCCGGCGTGGACGCGACGAGGTCAAGGGCGGAGCGTAGGTGGTGCCCAGGGAGTTCCTCATAAGCACTCATGCAAGTGCCCACAGAGGAAGCGTACGTCTGGGCAACCGGAACTAGCCCAACCGGAAACGGCGAAGGTGACGTTGCCGCCCTCGCCGGGAGGGAGGCACGGGGCAGCGACGTCGCACCAGGCGGAGGAGTGGCGGGGTTCTCCGCTGGCATGCTGTCCTCGGCCAGGCCCATCCTGCCCAGACTTTCCACGAGAAAATCCGGGCCGGCGTCTGACTGGGAAGCGCTGAACCAGGGAATCCCATTGCCCTCCGTCAGGTGGAGACGATGGTTGCGCCGGGCTCGCCGCCGCCGAGCGGCTCGCGCCAGCCTGGAGCGACGGTACCGGCGGATTGCTCCCCCAGGCTGGGAGAGCTCGTAATCCTCGTCGGTAGGATGTCTTGGCGGGAGCAGGACCATATCGTAGCCATAGCCGAGCGACATGAACTCCAAACTCCCGAACCAGATCACCGTGGCCAACGGGATAGGGCGTTCGGGGTCAGCCATCCAGGGAAAAGGCGGGAAAGCGACGTTAGCACGCAGCGTCCCCTACCTGGCGCGCCAACTGTCGGTGTTCAGACCCGAGGGGGTCCTAAACCAACGAGTAAAATGCTGCGTGTCCCTTTCCTGGATGGTGATGCAAGGAGAACACACGGGGGTTTATCCTGGTTCGGGCAAAAGAAGGCCCTACGTCCAGCGGGGGTGAGAGAGATTTGTATTTCCTTGCACCGAGGTGCTTGCGTAGGGGTTACAAGCTTGCGAGAGAGGGTGTCGGTCCCAAGTCTCAAAAAGGGAAAAGAAAGAGTACAAGATGATTGCTTGAGATGTTGGTCGCTACGTGGTGTGTGTCTAGCTGTTCGCCTGATCATCCTCTGTCCCCCGTTGTAGAGCCCCGGCCTCCCCTTTTATAGGACGTGAGGAGACCAAGACAACGGGGGCCTTGAAACGATGTTTTGTCGATCTCTGTTTGAGATAACTGTAGCGACGTACCCTAGAAGTGGGAGGCCATCCCTGGGCACGTGATGTCGTAGAAGGTGAGGTGCCGAAATGACCCGGAGCACCGTGCCATACCGTCCTTTCTTCCTTGTTGCGCTGTGTCGGTGGTCGAGGTCGGGTCGAGGTAGGGTCGAGGCCGAACGGATAAGTCCGAATCCCCGGAACTACGGCATACGGACCTTGTCGTACCCTCCCTCGAGGGTTAATAGTGACGCACATGATGAGGCATGGTGGGAATAGTGACGTTTTTCACCTCCCATCACGGGATGGGCGGTAAAACAGTGAAAACTGACACAGGTATTGTTCCCACGTTGATCCAGACCGTGGCCATGCCGGTAGGTGATGGTTGGTAGGTTGCATTAAATGCTTTGACTTTTCGTCCCGTGGTAGGTAGAGACTGAGGGGGTCGAGCGCCTCGACCCGGGCTCACGCGAGTCGGAACGCTCCCGGGGGGCGGTCGAGCCCCGCGCGGATCGGAGCACGGTCGAGGCCTCCCGTCGAGGGGGCCTCGTACGAGCCGGAGACAGGACGCGGTCGAGGCATTTCGTCGAGCCGGCCTCGTACGAGGCGGGCCTGTCGCACATAATGGGTTGTGCTTTATCGTGACTTAATCGTTTTAGTTTTTATTATCGTCAAATGTGGGTACCCCTATACTATTGGTACCGACATATATAATGCTATATCTGCTATTGTTTGCTTTTTAAGTGCCTCTTTGCATTGGAAAGATGTCTGGGAGCAGAGGGAGCAATAAGTTTGCAATTGAGTACTTGAAGAACATTGTTCTAGGTGAATACTCTGAAATATTGTCCTGCTGACCTTGCATCGTAGATATTACCTATAACAACTTTCTCATGTAGGGCAAATTTCTCTTCATTAGTGGTTCATTATTTTACCTTTGCTAATTTCTTCAAGCATATTTTGCTCTTGAGTTCAGTCTGGAGATGATAAGGTGTTTGTGGGTACCTTTGCTAATTTCTTCAAGCATATTTTGCTCTTGAGTTCAGTCTGGAGATGATAAGGTGTTTGTGGGCAATACCTTTCAATTTTGCTCTTGAGTTCAGTCTGGAGATGATAAGGTGTTTGTGGGTACCTTTGCTAATTTCTTCAAGCATATTTTGCTCTTGAGTTCAGTCTGGAGATGATAAGGTGTTTGTGGGCAATACCTTTCAAAAGGGAAAGAAAAGGAGAGTTCGAGACAATGTTCTCTGTTTCATGTTGCTAGGTGCTTTCAAAAGGATAGTTAAGCACAAATAGTAAATGACTGCGGGTCTTCTGTGACTGAACTTTCTTCAACTATACATGATTTATCTTGGTAATAACATACCGAAAACCTTTTGTAACAAATGATTCTTGTATCACCAATTTTGCCATAGGCATGTTACAATATATATTAACCTGTTTAAACCTTTAGTAGCTGCTATCAATTCATTTTGGTAAGAAGAGTTGCTTGGCTTGCCATTGACATCTCCTGTGTCATCGTACCGACGAGTATGACCCTACTAATGTAGGTCATGTTTTTCTTCCAGGTGCCTTATATCAACTTTGTGACTTTCTGTGCATCAAAGAAAATGGTATGAATCTAGATCATAGCTTCATTACTTATGTTATCAGTATTAAGGCTTTGTCCTTTTCTACAACTGCCTGTGTTCTTGTGTGGATTAAATTAGTAGTAGAGATTTTTTATGTTCTTCATTGGATCCACAATCGGAAGGAGAGAGGAAGATGTCATTTCAGCTCATAAATACAGCAATAGACCAATCATAAATGTAGCGGTATGAAAATCAAAGCTTGGCTATTTATTTTGGGGGGCAGAACTTAGCTGCTCTTTGTTTTTATTTCTTTACAGGTTTGGGCAACTTCAGGCAGTTGATCTTGAGTCCATTCAGCCTTCACTTAGAGCTGGTATGCATCTTGGTGGCATTGTCATAATTAATTATTGCTTATTAGCGTCTCTTGATTTGCTAGCATTTGGAAAGCATAAAGCCTTTTCCCACTTCGATAAGCATGAAAAGTTGATTTACTAATACTAAGTTCCCTATCCCAATTGGTTGTAATACTAAGTGCCATCTTGTTTTGCTCAGTTATTTAAGAAAACTATAATGTTTGGGCAACTATTTACACGCTGACATGGTAAAGCTAAAATCTGCCATTTATAGTGTATATTGATGGATAACTATTTACATGCTCTATTTAAAAAAAATCTATCTGATATAGGTTTCATAGATTCCATATGAACTTAATGAGCAGCTAATGCCTTGTGATTGCTCTTGTAAATGGTTACCTTCTATTTACCACTTCAGCTGGATAAGAGTGAACATATTGACCATGAGCTGAAATGTCCTTCCATCTGTTTGTATTACCAATATTTCCACGACAATGCTAGAAGGGTATATGACAGAGGATGTGGTGCGAACACCAGATTTGGGAATTGACAAAATTAGGGCTTGCTCCTCTTTGGTGCACCATTATTGGCATGCTTATTACATACATACACTGTTATATACTTGTATCCGGTAAACTGAGTCTTTCTCTCTCGTGATGTCAAAAATCTGATACTCTGTGCACATGGGAGAATGATGCTTTGCTTGTGTTCTATGTGTGCACGCACTCGCCAGGCCGAGGACTTCGAGCCCAAGATCCAGTAGGTCGTGGATTGGTAAGTTTTTGCTACCTATTATCTTCTGTTTGCACAAATGGATAATTCAAGGGCCGGTTTGTAATGCTTGCAGATTTCAGCTCATAAAATTCTGCGACACGGTGTATTCTCTCAATTAGGAATGCTCTGCCGTGGGTTTAGATAAGGTCTTAGTCTGGGTATTTTTAATTGGGGAACCAATGAACACATACCACAGTGCATTGCTAATTTCAGACTGGAAATGCTTTAAGTCATTAAAATACTGAAGCAATGTTAGTACCTTTTGCAGAGTGTAAATCTCGAGTCCCTAAAGTCATCCAAATATACACATCATTCTCACAACTCCACCATGAAAACAATCTAGCTGCCAATTGTTGTAGAAGATGTTGAAAGAACACACGAAAGGTTTAAAACAGTGGGAGACCGACCAGGTGAGCATTCTCAGTCGACACCCTTGCACCAATGAAGGCACCTTTCTAGGATGAATGGGACACTGTTTTTAAAAGATGAATATATCAGCCTCAATTTTTTTAAAGTTTTTGAGGAAACCTCAATTTTTTTAGTGAACAATGCAAATCTTAAAAGACCACATTTAGTTTCCGGTGGCAGACGTGGATGAAATATGCTTGATGAATGAACAGTTATGGAATCAATTATTTGAAGCTTTAGCATTTCCATCCTGTTCACCTGAGAATTAATTTTTGGCACTACGGGAATGTCAGGTTTTGTTTTCTATTGCTGTATGAAAATCAAAGCTTGGCTATTTATTTTGGGGGGCAGAACTTGGCTGCTCTTTGTTTTTATTTCTTTACAGGTTTGGACAACTTCAGGCAGTTGATCTTGAGTCCATTCAGCCTTCACTTAGAGCTGGTATGCATCTTGGTGGCATTGTCATAATTGATTATTGCTTATTAGCGTCTCTTGATTTGCTAGAATTTGGAAAGCATAAAGCCTTTTCCCACTTCGATAAGCATGAAAAGTTGATTTACTAATACTAAGTTCCCTATCCCAATTGGTTGTAATACTAAGTGCCATCTTGTTTTGCTCAGTTATTTAAGAAAACTATAATGTTTGGGCAACTATTTACACGCTGACATAGTAAAGCTAAAATCTGCCATTTATAGTGTATATTGATGGACAACTATTTACATGCTCTATTTTAAAAAAATCTATCTGATATAGGTTTCATAGATTCCATATGAACTTAATGAGAAGCTAATGCCTTGTGATTGCTCTTGTAAATGGTTACCTTCTATTTACCACTTTAGCTGGATAAGAGTGAACATATTGACCATGAGCTGAAATGTCCTTCCATCTATGAACTGTGATGTTAAGAGTTCATAGGTTCAGGTTTGCATTTGTCTGAACATAGCTGATCAGATTATTTACCATATAATTACTTGTGCCCTCCTGTTTTTATTTGCACGTGAGATTATTGATATGATTTTTTTAATAATAACAGAACACTTAATTCCTTAAGTATTTGTAGCTGATCAGGGACCTGATCGTCCAGGATAGTAGCAGTGGTGGTGCAGCAGCAAGAGGCTTGGCACTAGAAGGTCGGAGTACATTGTTGTGAAGGTCCTGCCGCTGGAGCAGCTGCACTTGTGACCATCCTTTCACCAGAGTAGAACGTCTAACAAAATCAAAGAGCATAGTAGTTGCTGCCTGTACATATATCTAATCTTCTGAATTGTATACATGTATGAACGTGGAATACTTCTGAATTGTATATCTAATCTTTATTTTTTTTGAAACCATTGTACATCTAATCTTGGTACAATATGTACTAATCCAATTTTTACAAAAGTGTTGAACACATGTTCTCCTCATGACAATCCTAACTTTCATTATAGCCTTTAAGTGCTAATTGCATGTTCTATTTTAGATTTATACAATGGATAATAATTCTCGTGCACCATTGGGAGACATGACTAACACCTCCAAAGAAGGTAATATAACATCGTATCAAATATTACATGGCATGTATTATGTGTATGTGAATTTATATTAATTCAAAATGCACTGCAGTCAGATGCTAAAGAACGGAAGAGGGCAAGGGATAGAGCTCGATGGCAACAACAAAAGGATGTGATTAATAAGAGGCGCCATGAAGCCTATCATCAAAGAAAGAAGCAAAATGTTATTGGAACTACCAGTTGTAATGCATCCTAACATATTAATTAATATTGATGAATTGACATTTATTTATACTTACAAATATATGTAATGTGTAAAATTTTGTAGATGACAACGCTGTATCAAATAAGGAAAACGTGGATCCTGCAGAAACAAATGATTGGCTCCATATGAATGATTCCTATGAGACCCACAATATTGTTGATGAGAACATGTCCACTCGATTATCATGTAATTAATTAAAGACTGAAATATTTTGTGTCTTTTTAAAATTACATTGCAGTAATATTGACTCAATAAAGCTAATGATTGATATTTTTGTGAATACATTGATAGATGAGCCCAAAATAGAGATTATAGATAAGCATAGCACTATTGGTTTCACTAATACCGCTGTTCCTGGTGCTGACAAAACATGTGTGCAAAGGACATCAAAGAGTAACTACGACAGTGAAAGATACAAAAATATGACGCCAGAACAAAGACAAGCAAGGCGCGAGCGCCAAAGGCTATACAATAGTGAACCCAAGCGTAAGGAGGCATTGAAACTTTCTAAGAAAAAATTAAAAGAGATGCGGAAGCACTGACATGGTAGCATTTCTGATTTTTTTCTTTATTTATAATCCCATCACCCTGTGCCCCACACATTTCCAGCAACAGTGAATCCCCTACATTCCACAGGATCAACTAATAATTAGATCAATGATGAAACAAATTAATATAAAAACGAAAATTAATTTCATCAATCTGACGATCGCCTATGATGCTTCTTTCTACCATGCTCATGCTCTATTTCAGGAAGAAGCCTTGGTCTATGGCATGATTGTTTATATTGGAAATAAAATGTCTATAAACTGAGAGGACAAAACCTTGCATGCATGCAAGAGCAAGAAGGAAACTACTATCTCGTTGCCAATCCATGATTGCCGCTCATTGCTGTTATCAGAAGGCAGTGCACAAACATAGCACGTTATATATATGGTAGAGGAAAAAAACTGGGAGTAACCAGGCCTCGGTCTTTCTTGTGTGGTGCGGCCGGCGTAAAGGTGTGTCTTCGGGGGCTGGTGGTGGTCTGTTGCATCATATCGAGCACGGACATCAACGGCGAGGGCGACACCGCCTAGACGAACCTCACAAGGTGAGAACCGGACATCCATTGTATTTCTGTTTGTTCAACCTTCTTGCATGGGATTGTTTCTTTTCTACTATGTATGTTCCCCTGGATATGTTCATGCCTTGATATATAGTTTATTTTGTCCGCATGCACCCCTAGATATGGTCCTGATTATAATTTCAAATTTAGTGGAAACCATTAGTCTTGTGGATTTAAAAGAAGGGGTTAAAAGTTCAGCAAAATGTTTGACCAGTGACCAATTTGTGCTATGCTTATCAACCGGGAAAAAAAAGAATCCAACAATCAGACATAGCTACCTCTCTCCGATCCCGGACTATAGGTGGGTTCTTCTAATCTCAGTCGTAGACCAAGAGATTGATGGCTCTGGTTTGTTGCTGGTGTGAGATCGTATATGTATTTTCCTCATGTATTTGTGCATTTCTTTTCTAAAGAAAAATGGCCATAATGTGTGGATGACGTCAGGAACGTCATCAAGCTATATGTTTTGAGGAGCAAAGCACATAACCCTGCCGGCCGGTGCTTGCTCCGATCAGTGTGGCGGAACAAAGTAGAACAAAGACAATAGCTATATATATCATTTCATTTCTGAATTAATGTCATCCATGTTTGATCTACCTTAGTTATTTCAAAAAAAATATGTTTGTCTTTTATAGGTCTCGATGGATAGTTCAGATGCGAAGAAAGCGCAGAAAAACGGAGACCATTTACAAGATGTTGTACAAGTAGAAAATCCCAGTGAGCCTACGGATGATTATGAATGGTTGGAAAAAAAGCATTGATACAGAAGTGTCCCATGGGGTTCTACCAGATGACCATGATAAAAAAGCCCTATCAGCTTCTCGGGAAGATCCAATGGGACAAAAAGGACTTTCCGAAATGATAATCATACAAAATAAACCCAAAAAATCTATGTCGTCACCGGTTGCCCCAGAAGGTATTGACATTTTTTATTTGATGGATTAATAATTTGGAAAAACTCCTAACTATTGTTGTATGCTTTTCATTTGTAGAGATTGTATATAGGCGCTGACTAATTTATTTTTCAGATTATATCTGCACACGAAATGACTTACGATTTATTGAGTCCATTAAGCGCATCCCTGCTCACCCGGGGGACGAGGAGGTAGTCCAGATAGATGATGCCTTGGTTACGAGAAAATACATCAAGTGCCTTTTTCAGCCTGATGCATATGTAAATGACGAGGTACTAAGTAATTATCTTATATGTAAGTATATACTTTCAAACCTTCTTTCTTACCATTGTGACTTAAATTTGTAGGTCATTAATGCATACATAAGCTTACTAAATGAGCAAGATCATCTTAAGCAAAGGTCCGATGGCAATGTCTACATAGAGTTTAGTTTTGTCTCTGAAGTATTAATTAAGGACGGCAAATTTGGATGCCAGCATCTTAATAAAGAGTATGAAGAAAGACGAACTTGGCAAAAAAGAGTGCGTGAGTACCTGAAACATGACATGGTAAGTGTAATATCTAAATTTTGATTCATTAAAAACACCTATCTCTAAATTCTAAAATTGCAAGCAATTGTACATATAATACAGGTATTTATTCCAATGAATATCAGAAACATTCACTGGTATCTTGTTGTGGTTAATGCCAAAAAATGCCAAGTACAGGTGCTTGATTCAATTAGTGATAGGTTTGGTTGTGAAGCACTAGATCTAATGGTGAGTGTGATGTCGATATATTATTTATTATTAAACTATAAAAATATCTTTCATCATGATGCTAACTTGATAATATGGACATATACGGTATAAATAGCTCAATGGGCTGCAGAGATACATTGACTTTGTATCGCGTGGTATCAATCTTAATGATAAGACTTTCAAGTGGACGGACCTACAGGTTGCTTCCTGGCGCCGAGAGGAAATACGTAGCTGCTGGAACACGCAGAAAGATGGGTACATGCCTATCATGTCTCCTCTAATCTCCATTTATTGGTTCAGTGTCATCAGTCATGATTTGCCTTTTTTATATAGATATTCGTGTGGCCTTTACATGCTAAACTTTATGGAGTACTGGTCAGGGGATGTCCTATCCGACGACGTAACTTAGGTATAGCTCTCACTGATCCAACCCTGTTATCCTAATCAATAGGTTATGTCTAATAGTATATTTGTTATTACACACAACTTAACAATGACAATACTTTGTAGGTTCATATGACAAACTTCAGGCTAAAACTGGCTGCTATTATATTGTCGTCAGAGCTAAACAGATGGAAGGGATGTCCATTTGTGCCCAATAAAGTTGAACAATCTAGGAACCCTTCTGATGTCAAAATCATAGATGAAACAAATAACACACCAAATACTACATCTAGCAAGAGGAAACGACAGGAGTCGCCGCACTCTTCCGACCAAAAACTCGTTGACCTCTGTTTGTCGCTAGGCCTACCCACTGTGGACATGCCAAGGACGAAGGAGCAATTAACAGATGTCATATGCGAGTATATCATGAACATTACAGACGATACGACATTGCAGTAAGCAACTTGTACTCGGTTTATATTAAATCTTGCCCATATCCTTATTGGCTAATTATTATTATTATTTTTTAAATAAAGGACATATTGGGTAAGAAGCTTCAGCCCCTATCAAATAGACTTAAGTGTCAAGGATCTTCAGGGACTCATATAGATGGGTACGAGAATGTCTGAAGAGTGTTTCAACTTGGGTGTTCGTGTACATGCAAACAATGAAGCAGTCAGGCTTCAGAATAAAAATAAAAAGATTGTGACAAACCATTATATGGACTTACGATTCTATGTTAGTATGCTTTTTCTATTATATTATATTAGTAATGATAATGTATGTTATTTATGTCTTGCTTACCTTATATTTTTACTATAGACATTGTTGAACTCTAACACTTTCATGACTTTGAAGACCGATACTTCGAAGAATGATGAAAGAAAAAAACAGGTCGGCAAAACATGTGAACGGTGGCCATATATGCAATATGATTCTTCGCGTTGTAAATTTGTAAGACTTCTTTTCTTTTGATTTATTTTATATACTTTAATGCTACTTCACTGCTGTATTGTAATCTCGGCTGTTGGGCAGGTCTTCTCCCATGGATTCATTTGATGTCAGGAGCATATATGCTTTACGTGCTCGACAAAGAGGCTTTAAATATGATTATACTTGATACCACATTACCTCCGGAAAGGATGAAAGGCGATATACCATTCAAGAGGTATGTAAGAACAATTATTCAAATGGAACAAGACTATATGCTTGGCATGAAGGCTCAAGGCTCTGGATGGAAAGTGATAGGTATTTTTCATTGGAAAACTATAATTTCAAACGACATTCCAGTTGATAGAGATACGGAAGTTCCTTTGAACCACCCCTAGAATGATATAATAACTATATTATTATTTTTATAAATATAATAATTTTAATTAATATAATGAATACCTAACAATTCATTTCTATTACAGAAGTTTGTCTGGCTTCCATGTTCTACAACTAATGGCGGCCTGGAATAATGGGCAACTCACACGGATCAACATGGTGAGTGTAAACGCTATTTTTGGTCATAATATACCGTTTGATTTATTAGAATTTATCTAACTTTTTGGTTTTATGGTTTTATATTTGACTATGTACAGGATGGCCGAAGAATACGAAATGACTTCGTGATCGAACTATTGACATACACAGGAAATTCAAGACGACATTCAATTCCTAAAGAAGTGCAAGCTTATCTTTCACGTATCGTAGGCATGAAGTGATGCAATAGGTTCTTACATTATGGACAATTAAAGTGATGTTTCAGTTTCACATTCAAACTTTGAGCGTATCAATCTATCTGTTTTAGGTAACTATATAACACACGCTCATACATATGTTCGTGGTATTATGTGCTCCTGTCGCAACGCACGAGCATTTACCTAGTGTTGTATATATATGTAGATGAGATGAGTAGATCAAGACCGAGGATTGCCAATGCTTAAAGCTACATGGACATCACACAGCAAATGCATAAATGAACATTTCTAAGAGATGCAGCGGCAGGCAGCCCAGTTCAGAGGACCAGAGCAAAGCATATAGGAGGCCCGGATAACTTGCCTGACAAAAAGTATTGTCTAAGGCCCCGTTTGGCACGGCTCCGCTTCACCAGTGAAGTCATTTTTTGTGTTTCAGCTCCATGAACAGCGCTATCGGTGGAGCTGGAGCCGTTTTGGTAAATTGTTTGGCAAAGCAGCTCCACGTATGGAGTTCCTTAAAATATGCTCTCACAGAACGCCACGTAGGATGAGGTGAAGCTGGGAGAAGCTACTATTTTTGGCTCCTTCTCACCTCAAAACTACGTGAGAGCATGTTTTTAGGGGCTTCATCGGTGGAGCCGTTTTATTTTACTCCGTTTGGCAGAAAATGACTCCAAACGACTCCTGGAGCCGATGGAGAAGCCCTGCCAAACGGGACCTAAGTATTGCCTATTGCCCAGGAGTTGTTGGGAAAGTTCATGGTATTTGCTTGGCCAAAAAAGTGTTAAGAAGATGTGTTTGCGTGGTGCCTGGGTCTGAGAAAACAAATGTGTAGATAAAGTTTGCTTTCTGGACTAATAAAAATGTAATATATGCCATTTAAAATAATACATTAAGACAAGTAACGTATTTAAATAAATAATAAAAAAACATAACATAAAGCATAAAATAAACAATGATATCAGTGAAAGGAGAAGCAGCAATTTAATGTCTTACATGATAGGAAATCTTTTTAGCACTAACACGGTAACCCTTTTAGTAGTAGCAGTAACGGTTTTCAAGCAACATTAAAAAGATGGTATAGTACATTGATAGATAATTCTTCAATTAATTAATCAATAGTAGAATACTAAAACAGCACTTGATTGCGCGCCAGGCAAACCAGGTGCACCTAGGCATTCGAATTTGCTCGCCTGGACTCTGAAACGTTGCCTGGTGCAGGCAATGAGGCAATGTTCCAGGGTTGCATCCAACGTCGTCCGGGCAGAATCCAGGCAACCTGCCTCCTAGACAAAAGAGATCTGGGATCTCAACCAAACACACTCTATATTCCATCCTCTCCTCTAGGCTCTAGATGGGCACGTGAAAATGTAAGTACAAGCTCATGATACCATATGTGAATCAACCATTGTATAACACCCAAACCTGGTGAGGAAAGAAAAAAGTGTTACAATACAACATCTCTAAACACACTGATGATGGAATATATTCAATAATAGGGTACAAGAGTGACTTTGTTAATCTAAAAAAAGGAAGCGTGCGTGTTTGTTTATAAGCATCGTCTGCGTATGTACTATTACTGTATATATGTTACAATAACAAAATCCATCTAGCAATAATCTTTTTCTAAAAAACAAGCGATCATATATCAACATACACAATATTTCAAAAATAATAATCGAGTTTCGTGCATCCTAGGAAATGCGACTCATTGAGGAGAATATGTGATCATGAACAAAAACAATTAGCACAATTGGGACAGTCCCAGTGCTTGAAACTACACATGATTTTCATGGTAACCATGTCAGCAGAAAACCATCTATAGAAACTCTCACACACAATGCAGGTGTCTTCACGTAATAAATGTTGGTCTCTCTCTCTATTATCCCTTCCTCCCTCCATGCACTTTCTCCTCTGGTGTGAGCGGCCGCCACACGAGCGAAAAGGCATGGGCGGGCACGCGGCGCGAACGAGTGGCGGCCGTTTGGCAAGCGCACGGCTGCTGGCTGGCGGGCGCAGTGGCGCGAGTGCGCAGGACCGCGGGCGAGTGCGCGTGGCTGCCGGTGGGCATGTGTGACGAACACCTACTGCAGACCCCACCTATCGAAACCACTAGTTTCCTCCCAACACCAAGTTTGCAGTTTCTTCCTCCCTCGGTTCACAGGAGACGACGTTGTTTCTCTCAGAAGAAACGGTTTCTTTATCTTCTCTCTCTCTTTCCTTATTAATTATGATGCCATATCAGTATTTTGCTTATGCGGCAAGTCATTTAATATAGATAGAAACCATCATTAATTCCCTATGAGAGTGCACTTAGGCCAGTCTCAACGGAGATTTCATGGCCTTGTTACCAGTGCATCCATATTTTGAAAACAGTGCAGGAGAGTTTCATCCCCATGAAACTCTCTCTGCTCCCATAAAACTCTTATCATCTCTCTTCATCAATACGGTGCCACATTAGCCTATTTAATACCCATGAAACTCTGATGAAACCTCACTGAGACTGGCCTTATTAATATCACATCTCATCCAGGGGTGTCGCCACCATAAAAAGGAAAGATGGATCCAAAATCCAGATCTATCCACCCATTATACTCCAGCCAAAACTACAACCCGTGGTCAATAAATTCACTCCATTTTGTAGGTGTTTTTTTGTTTTTTTTCCTCTTGTTGGAATATGCACACATTTGGAATATTTAAAAGTATTAAAATTTTAACATTTCCTATAATGTCGAAGAAGCACTAAGAAGCTGAAAAAATATAACTGTCCCTGATCAATAGAAATGGCCACATGTGCATCGAAAACTTGATTAGCTTATTTTTTCTAAGTACACGATCGAAAACTACTCTAGGCACATTCATATAACTAATATAAATCAACTATAGTAATATTTTCAAATTAGATATTATGTATGGTGTAGCTATATAAAATTAAACCATATAATAGAAACCGTCTGGAGAAATATAAATAAGATATCCTAAATTGATGTGTGGATGTGGTAATTCGTCGAGAACATAGAAGTTTATTTCAGACAACAGAACTTTTAACACACAAAACACGTTCCAAAGGCCAAAGGAAATGGTAAATCTTTTCATGGCAAATCTAGTACTTCCTCTGGGATCATACATTTTGTTTTGCCTTTGACTATGTATTTACTAAATTATATATAGAGTGATAACACAAGGTTGGTATTACCAGATTTGTTACGACAATAAACTTTTTATAATTTTGAAAAAATATAATCCATTTAAAATAATATATTTTATGATTATTGCTACTCAAAGTCTGACCTATTGGCCTATGTTTTCAATCCGAGAAATTAACCAACTGGTACGTAGATAATAGAACCATGCAAAAACCATGGGCGCAATACGCGTGCGCACAAAAAAAAATGAATCAATGCATACTAATGGTTGGCCTTGGCCCGGTGTGAAAACAGGTCGATCGATGGATTCGTATGTGCTGTGTGAAAACAGGGTCGATGGAGTATTATTTATAAATCCAAAATGTACCAGCAACCTATATCTACCGCAGGCACAGCCAACAATCACCAACGGTTAAAACCACCTGGCAGCGGCCACCGACAACCGGCGGCGGCGTACCCAGCAAAAACGGGGGTCACCCCCCCTGCCCCGCCGTTAAAATCTCCCCCTCGCTGCTTCGCCGTCTGCCGACAAAGCCCACCACCCTCCCGCTACCTCTCAGCCTTTTATTCTCCCTCGCTCCTTCCACGAGCAGGCACCGCCGGCACCACCCCCGCCCGGCGGCGCTGCATTCCCGCCTGGCCACTGTACCCCCGCATTGCGAGGTGCTGCCGTCCACGCCTGCTGCCAGCTCTTTTATCTCGGAGCGGAGGAGAGGGGACATAAATAATACTATAATGGCCGGTGTGGCGGTGCCGGGCTACTCCGGCAGCGACGTCGTGGCGGCGTTGTGGCAGCAGGTCAAGTCCCCGGTGGTGGTGCCGCTGCTTCGGCTGTCGGTGGCGCTGTGCCTGGCCATGTCCGTGATGCTGTTCGCGGAGAAGGTGTACCTGGCCGTGGTGGTCCTGGCGTCGCGCCTGCTCGGGCGGCGGCCCGAGCGGAGGTACCGGTGGGAGCCCATCGTCCGCGACGGCGGCGGCGGCGACCTCGAGGCCGGCGGCGGCGACGCGGCCGCTGCCTACCCCATGGTGCTCGTCCAGATCCCCATGTACAACGAGCGCGAGGTGAGTGAACGAGCGCCGCGAGCGGAGCGAGCTCTCGTACGTACGTGCTGCTCTGCCTCTGCCATGGTCTCTGTAGCTGCACCTGCATGCCATGCCGGACGCCGCGCCGCCGGCGCCACCGCCGTTGGCTCTGGGTCTTGCGAAACGTTTTAGCTAGGGAGTACTGAGTACTGACTGTACGTGTGCATGTGGTGGACTGGTGGTTGCATGGTGGTGCCGGTGCGTGGATGCGGACGCGCAGGTGTACCAGGTGTCGATCGGGGCGGCGTGCGGGCTGTCGTGGCCGTCGGACCGGATCATCGTGCAGGTGCTGGACGACTCCACCGACCCCGTCATCAAGGTACGTGATCGAACCAAGGCCAGCCGATCGATTGAGGCGACGAACGCAACACCGGCCGGCCGGGCTGCTTAATCATGCATGCTTATTAGTGAATGATTAAATGCTCCAGCATGCACTTGCCATATGTTCCTCTTACTGACGATCCGGCCTGATCGTAGTACTACTTGCACCTACCAACTTCTACCTTTCTGCCAGTGCAATTGTGACGGTGGCAGTGTCGCACTGCCAGCAGGAATTAACTGCGCGATCGAGCCGCTCTGTCAGTACGTGACAGTTGCAACTGCGTGCAACACCTGCCATGCGCATGCATGCATGCATGCTTATTAGGAGTACTCCTAGGCCTTGTTTTAAAGATTGTACATGCATGCATGCATGGTGATATATGTATCGGTGATGGACGGATGGATCATCACAGGAGCTGGTTCGGGCGGAGTGCGCGCGGTGGGCGAGCAAGGGCGTGAACGTCAAGTACGAGGTCCGGGACAGCCGGCGCGGGTACAAGGCCGGCGCGCTGCGGGAGGGGATGAAGCGCGCCTACGTCCGGGGCTGCGACGTGGTGGCCATCTTCGACGCCGACTTCCAGCCGGAGCCGGACTTCCTGTGCCGCACCGTGCCTTTCCTCCTCCACAACCCCGACCTCGCGCTCGTCCAGGCGCGCTGGAACTTCGGTACGTACTACTAGTGTACTGCATGCTGCTCCTATATACTGTAACTGTACGTCGTTTTTACTGCATGCTCTCTGCTTCTTCCTTCTTCTCCAGCGGTTAATTACTACACCTGTGCGTGGTAAACAGACAGAGTAGAGTAGGCAGCTGGTGGAGAGGTGAAAAAAAAAAAGATACGGTAGTTGCGCACCTGCATGCGCTGTTGTCGGTGGACAACGTTAACGGGCGTCTGGAGATCATGTGCTGATGACCTGATGTGCATCCGTGACTACAGTACAGTAGTGACGAGTGCGGGAGAGAGTAGGACCGTAGGCAGCACAGCAGGACTGCAGGAGACACCGGCCGGCGGGGAGGGACCCAACTGCCCAACTGTCCAGTCCATGGACATGAAGAACGCAACGCAAATGCATGCAAACACTCAGGGGTGTTTAGTTCCCATTTTTTTTTGGTTTTACAGTAACATCGAGCGTTTAACACATGTATGGAGTACTAAACGTAGACGAAAGAAAACTAATTGCACAGTTCTCGGGAAAATCGCGAGACGAATCTTTTAAGCTTAATTAGTCTATGAAAAGCCTTAAGTGCTGCAGTAATCAACATGTGCTAATGATGGATTAATTAGTATCATTAGATTCGTCTCGCAGTTTTCTGACGGGTTCTGTAATTTATTTTTTTATTAGTATCCGAAAACCCTCCCGACATCCTTCCGACATATCCGATGTGATACCTAAAATTTTCACTCCACGAACTAAACATCACCTCAAGTGTCGGTGCTGGGCTCTGAGTCAAAGTATCCCTGTCACTCACAGGCCCACCACCGGGTCCTCCACATAAACTGCATACATGCAGCCATGATGCATATCCCCGGTCCCTCTCTAGCACGTACACGGCGTACAGCCAACAGTGCTTCACCATGCATCTGATCAACTGACCACCTGTGTGCCTGTACATGGTGACTTCTTACGCCGTTGGCACGCGCGCGGTGGGTCTCCATCAGCCACCCATGTGCCTGCCTTGTGCAACACAGACATGTGGCTCGCGACGCCATTCCTGTAGCCCATTGACGCCAAAGCTTTTAATGGAGGGAGCAGCAGCAGCGACGCAGCGAAGTGAGCAGCCTGGAGAGAGTGAGCGTCAGCTAGAGTGCTAGACACGCCGGAGCACCAGCTACCACACCACAGTCCACAGGTCACGGTCTGAGTCCAGTTCCAGACTTCCAAGGGGCTGTTTAGTTGGCAAAAATTTTGGCAAAATATTACTGTAGCGGTTTCGTTGTTATTTGGCAATTAGTATCCAATCATGGTCTAATTAGGCTTAAAAGATTTGTCTCGTCCATTTCGTCTAAACTGTGTAATTAGTTTTATTTTTTATCTATATTTAATGCTTCATGCATGCGTCTAAAGATTCGATGTGACGGGGAATCTGAAAAATTTGGCAAAATTTTTGGCATCTAAACGGTACCCAAGCCTCAACAACCCGTGTGCAACTTCCAACGAAACCTACACCTAACCTGCTTTGCCATCATAAACGCACGCGGTCCAGCACTCCAGCCGACCGTACACGAGAGGTTAGTTTGATGCAGTTTCCTGTCATTAAAGAGAGGTTTTTCACAGTCCTTCCTTATAGATACCAACGTACGAGCATGCATTACTGATTATAGGGATACTCGGGGTCTGATTGGTTGGCTACTAATTAATTTTTGTCCAACCAAAATTATGGCAAGCCAAAACTTAGGCTTGCCAAAATGAAGGCTGCCCAAATTAAAGCAAAAAACCATAGGTGTGTATTTGGTTGACTGTCAAAATCAAGGCTTGCCAATTTTCTCTTTTATGCAGTTTAAAAATTTTCTAGAGACTTACCAAAACTTTAGTCATATACATTGGTGTGCCAACTTTTTGGTAATGAACCAATTGATAACTATAAATTTTGGCATGCCATGGTTTTGACTAGGCAAGAATTGGAAGCCAACCAATTAGACCCTCAATTTATAATCTTGTTAATGCCTCTCGGTTGTTGGTACATTTCTACAGGCAGTAAAGAACCTCCTCAACTGAAGATTAAGCTGTACTAAGAGGATTCTACTGACCAATTTAGCTTAGATTTTGTGCATAACTGATGGATATATAGGCGCAAGAGTAATCCAAAAAAAAATGTATCACTAAAGACTGTCTGGACTGTCAACTGTGTAAATAATCCCCCATCGATGAAAGGATGTTTTGGGCTGGCAGTACTCCAACTTGCTTCAATTTGCTACAGATTCTTGTGCATGCTGATAACATGTCTGCTGCTGTGGCTGGTCTTTCCTGAGCAGTGAACGCAGATGAATGCCTGATGACAAGGATGCAGGAGATGTCCCTTGATTACCACTTCACAGTGGAGCAGGAGGTCGGCTCCTCCACCTACGCCTTCTTTGGCTTCAACGGTAAGCTCCGTCTCTTTCAACCTCTCTCACTCTTCCCTTCGAAAAAACCTCTCTCACTCTCTTCATATGGCTCTCTTGTGGGGCGGGGCGTTAACCCTTCTGTTGTCCTGGCTTTCTCGTTTCCATGATTCTGCCCCTCGGCCTTTTCCTTTTCTACCACGTGTTTCATTCAGTTCATAATAATGAGACACTCTGTTTCCTAGTCTTTTTATAAAGGAAAACAAAGGGGCCATGTACCACATCTCAAAGTCATATGAAATTGCAACCATCCTATCCTTGGGCAAAATAATAGCATAACACACAGTGACCCTGAATTACGAGTCACAGTTATGACAGCTCAGCTGAATGACCAACTCTCCCTTCTCAAGGTTACTGAACAGATACTTGTACAGGCTCAAGAGAGGAACTGGTTTTAAGCAATTGTTCTTACCATTCAAAATGTCTTGTCGACAGGAACTGCTGGTGTATGGCGCATATCCGCTTTAAACGAGGCAGGAGGATGGAAGGACAGGACCACGGTTGAGGACATGGATCTGGCAGTCCGAGCAAGCCTCAAAGGATGGAAGTTTGTATTCCTTGGTGATCTCATGGTAAATGCCGCAGTATTCTATTCATGTCCAACAACTGCATTCGTTTTGACTGCTCTTGGTGTTACAATCCTCCTAAACATGCAATTAACCCAGAAGAAATGTATGTTCAGGTGAAAAATGAGCTCCCTAGTACACTCAAAGCGTACCGATATCAGCAACACAGATGGTCATGTGGACCAGCAAACTTGTTTAGGAAAATGTTGATGGAGATCGTCAGAACCAAGGTGCCTTGAGCAAAGCCTTTTTAATATTAAATATATATAGCCAGGACTTGTTTCTAACAAGTTATCGTTTTTCCTTGGTGCAGAAAGTGACACTTTGGAAGAAAATCCATGTCATCTACAACTTCTTCCTTGTGCGCAAGATCATAGCACACATTGTGACGTTTGTGTTTTACTGCATCGTTATCCCCGCAACGGTCTTGGTTCCTGAGGTTGAAATACCAAAGTGGGGTTCTGTCTATATCCCAACCATAATAACCCTTCTCAATGCTGTTGGCACTCCAAGGTACCAATCTTTTCAAGAACTTTGTGATCCAATCATCTAATTGGAGTAAACAATTCCTTTCACTCTGCTCTGAAGATATGATAAATCTGACATTTACTTAAAGATTAACATCAAAACCATTGGATGGTGCAGGTCAGTTCACTTAATTGTCTTCTGGATCCTCTTTGAGAATGTGATGTCACTGCATAGAACGAAGGCCACTTTCATCGGCCTATTGGAGGCAGGCAGGGTGAACGAATGGGTGGTGACAGAAAAACTTGGTGATGCCCTGAGGATGAAAATGCCAGGCAAGGCAAGCAAGAAGCCCCGCATAAGGATAGGAGATAGGTACATAACAAAGAATTGTCTTTTCTGATTCTTTTTTTTTTGTGGGCAGACACATTCGTCTATTTATTCTTGCGGCTAAACTTTAATGTGGAATCAGGTTGCATATTCTGGAGCTTGGTGTTGCAGCTTACCTCTTCTTCTGCGGATGCTATGACATTGCATTTGGAAACAACCACTACTACATATTCTTATTCCTCCAATCCATCGCTTTCTTCATTGTTGGCATAGGCTATGTTGGAACATTCGTCCCCCACTCATAGCAGAATCATTCTGAGGCTACCATCATGATTCATGATTGTCTTCAACTCCTTCCGGTTTCATGGAAAGCAGTTGATAGATAAGATCAAGCAAACCTTCTCTTGTATGTAATGTTGTCAGGAAAAAAAATACAGTGTAAAGGCACTGCCAGACAAGCCAAAGATACAAATAGTTATGTGTTTGTGGAAGGAATGTGCTGTGATGCCAATGAGATTGGTGATGACAAGCAGACCATTTTGAGTCTCCGTGTCACCGATGCAGAATCAGCAGTAGAAAAGGTAGCAAATTGTGGAAGTTCCAGCATTTGTTTTATAATACAAACAGAGAAAAAGAGGAACCGTTTGTTCATTCGTTGTTGGCAAGTTTGTTGTGAGAACATGATAAAGTTGTACATGTTCTGTTGTCTCCTTTTACCCTTCTTTTCCCCCATGTTTTATATCAACTGTAATAAACAAGAAGTATTTGAAAAGATTTCATTTCAGATCACTATGGTACAATAGAGACTAGATGTATCAGGGGAACTGACCTCTTTAGGTTTTCTTTCTGAGAGATCAACTGTTCTACATCTTATGTCAAACTCCCAGGAGCTCAACAGATGAATCACTTGAGTGTTTCTTATTCACTCCGGATTTCGTCTGATCATACTTCTTGTCAGTCAAGTCATGGACAGTTTGTCGGATTTGACTGAATCAATGAGAAAAGGACATAACAGTACAAGTTACTGAAGAAAATATATCATAGTGGATCTCCAAACCCTGACAATATCACAGCTCGGCAAGGATCATCCAATTCACAGGTCGATGTGATATTCGAAGCCTCCGTGATCGGGAGACCTTAACAGTTGATGCGATCTTGTGGTAGATGCTGCTTCTGAAAGCAAGGTAAAGATTCCTACCGAGTAGTGACTGACAGGCACAGCGCAAATGGCAAAGAAAGATGGACCTGTACCTCGTAACACCTGTCCTCTGCTCTGCTAACTTATTCCCCAGGTTATCTTTGTGGGCTTCCTCTGCTCTTTCAGTTTCCATCAGGCTCTGGTACTGTGTAGCAAACCTGAAAGTCTTGCTCACTTGTAATTGTAAACTTCCTTCTATCACGTACTTTCATATGGGCAACAAGAATGAACCGATAAAACTTTTGGACCAAAACTGCTCAGACGAGAATGAGGCATTCAGATCGTACTAGATGACAATCTGTGCAGGATGTTTTTGCCTGAGAAGCGAGACAATTCCATTCTGAATTGCAGCAGTCACCACGCAGACCATTGCATAGCGATCAACAATAACCGACACCGTTCATTGGTCGCACGGATTGCTCGGCGACGGCGGAGGCCAATGCATTGCAGACCTCATATATTGCCGAGTAATCGTCATGGTAGGTGTCTCCGGCGAGGAAAATGTGCTTCTTGCCCTGCACTTCGACGGAGCTCCAGGCACGATCCTTCTTTAAGCCGAGCGCCCTCATCGCCTCGTGCGCGCCAGCCACGCTATCCCACATCTCGCGGGCAGCGTACGTGTTGGCCAGGACCAGGTACTTCCCGGCGTTTCCAGGCTGCAGCCAGAAGAACCGCCGTGCGGCGAGCTCGACAAGCTCCACGTCTCCACCGTGCTTTCTGCAGGCGCCCAGAATGGCTCCCCAGACCACGGAGTGCTCCTGACAGTCCGGCAGGTTCTTGACGAGCTCGTAGGCGTCGTGTAGTCTGCCGACCCTGGCGAGCATGTCGACCACCGCCGCATAGTGCGGGCCCCTTGGCGTGAGGCCGTAGTCCGACGACATGGAGGAGAAGCGCCTCAGCCCCTCGTCCACGAGCCCGCCGTGCGCGCACGCCGAGAGCACGGCGAGGAACGTCACGTCGTTGGGCCGGAACCCATCCGCCGCCATCCGGTCGAAGAGCGCCAGCGCCTCGGCGACACGCCCCTGCTGCCCGTGCCCGGAGATGACCGCGGTCCACATAGTGACGTTCCGCTCCGGCGCGGCCGTGAACACACGGTGCGCGTCCTCGGGGCAGCTGCACTTGAGGTACATGTCCACGAGCGCGCTGTTGGCGAAGACGTTGCCGCCCACGTCGCACTTGACCGCGACGCCGTGCACGCGGCGGCCGTGCCCCAGCGCGGCCAGCCTCGCGCACGCGCACAGCACCGACGCGAACGTGAACTGGTCCGGGGCCAGCCCTTCCGCTCGCATCGCGTCGAACAGCTCCACAGCCCGCTCCGGCGCCTCCGCGCTGCTGCCGCGCGCGCACCCGGAGATCATGGCGTTCCACGCGACGACGCTCCGCTGCGACATTCCGTCGAACAGCTTCTGCGCGCAGCCGAGGTCCCCGATCTTGGCGTAGAAGATGAGCAGCTTGGTGGCGATGTACGCGCTGCAGCGGAACCCGGTGGCGACCATGCGCGTGTGGATCCTCTTGCCGAGCCTCGCGTCCCTCCGGTTCACGCATTCTTGCAGCAGAAGCGCGTAGGTTCCAGCGCCGGGGCACACGGGACTCTGGCACAGCAGGCTCACGGCCTTGAACAGGTGCCCGGTGATGCACAGGGACTTCAACGTTCGTGCCAGGCCAGCAGAGCCCATGGTGTGACAGAATTGGAAATGGCACTCTTCTGAATCTTGGCTGATCTTATAGTAGTTGAGAACTTGAGATTCATTTGATGTTTTGGCGATGGCAGATCTCATAAGAAGTTTTCTCCACCGAAAAAAAAAGAAGAAATTTTGGTAGTCCTATTTACGAGAGAAGCTGAAGGTCTAACAAGAAAATCAAGCCGCATTTACAACGGCACTCACCAGCACTTACAAAATCTAGCATATACAGCTGAAATTTTTTTGTTTCATTTCCTCTTATCTTTTCCTGTTCCTATATTTCTCCCTCTCAGAGTTTCAGGGGTTCAGTCAGATCAGATATAGTACATCATGCCCACCTCCAGCGTGGAGGCGTGCGGGATGGAGACGGCGTAGTTAGGCCCCCGGCTGTTCCTCCGCAGGAAGTCGTAGCAGAAGTTGATCACGAACCGCCGGAGGAAGCTGGACCCGCTCTTGGCCTTCACGTGCGAGTGGCCCAGGATGAAGGCCATGCCAGCCTCCCGCGCGTCGGACAGCTCCTGCAGCTCCTCCTGCACGCCGGCGTTCGGCTTCGGGCTCGCTGCTGGCAGCACGAACCGCACCCGCTTCTTGGGAACCACCACCGGGGTCGGCGACGGCGACGGCGACGGCGACTGTATCTCCCTGCTGGCCTGTGACGGGCCGACGGTCTTCTCCACTGTTGTGGCCTCTTCCTCGAGCATGCGGATGCTGTTGGAGCGGACGACCGCCATGTGCTGCTCCTCGTCGAACTCCACGGGCATGCCGTTCAACTTGGACGACCCTGACCGGATGAACTCCGCGACGCTGCACACTAGCTCCTTCTCGAACTCAATGTCGTCCTTGTGGAAGTCGTGGTAGCCGTACCTGACGATGCACCGGTAGATTCTGTACTGCTTCGGGCCGATCCTTCCAACGAGGAACCGCTCTTCAGGCCGGACATGTGGTATTGGCACGTTCTTGATGCACATAAATATGAGTACCTGGTCATCACCAACAATGGTCAATACTCAATAGCAGGGTAAACGTGCTTCTGAATCCATGTCTGAACTTTGGACAATGGAATCATCAATTAATTGGATAAGAAGAATTGAGGCTACCTGGTGAAAGGCAGGTAAGTTGGTGACAAAATGCGAGAAGATAGCTGGGATGCCGGTTTCGAGCTCGGTGTGGATGAGGCCAATGCCGCGGACACGAACGATACCGAGGTTCGGGCTGAGACCAAGGAGCCAGTTGATGGAGACCTTGCTCTGGACGTCAAACTCATACTTCTTAATGGTGCCATAGTGCCAGATGCACATTATCAAAATGAAGATTAAAGCAAGGACGATCGGGACCCAGGCTCCCTCCCTGAACTTGATGAGTGCGGCTGAGAAGTACAGTGCCTCAATGGTTCCAAAGAACACAATGAAGGCAATAGCAAGAAATATGCTCTTATGCCAGCACAAGACTATCACCAGGGACATCAGACACGTTGTGACCAACATGACGGTTATAACAGCCAATCCTATATAAAAATAACAAGTAGATGTGAGATGGACAGCCATTACTACTCACTTCTAGTATGTATGATGACAGTTCTCACCCGAGAAAATCCGGTAGTTTAAAGTCTATAATAAAAGGATATTAACATTGGCATACCTGATGCATTCCCCAAGTGTTTTGTGTTCCTGAATCCAATGGTTACAGCTAAGCACAGTATCATCAGAATCCAATTGATCTCAGGGATGTATATTTGCCCGTGTACTTTGGCAGATGTATGAATTATCTTCACCCGAGGAAAGCAGCCCAGAGAAGTGCACTGCTTGATCATTGAGAATGTACCAGTGATGACAGCTTGGCTTCCCACAACTGCAGCAAGAATAGCAATTGCCATAACGGGCCACCTAATTTTCTCTGAAATGGTAAATTGTAAACATTAACAATCAGCCCTGAGTCTGATATGATGCTATTGTTCGCATCTCTGATGATAAGAACTGATGAGAATAACTTGCCTGGCACAGACACATAGAATCCAATCCTGTAGTCAGTTTCCATGTTATGATGCTTACACAGATAAGCAGCTTGTCCCATGTATGCAAGGATCAATGCTGGATACACCAAGCATGCAAAAGCAACCTGCCCAAGAAGTTTTTATCAGAGAATAATTCTCCATATACTGCTTCAAGGATGGAATGCAGAAAAAGTTAGTTTGCAGAAGACATTTCTTCACCTGTATTGACAACTGGTTGAAATGCCCCAGATCAGCAAACATTGCTTCAGAACCTGAAAGAGCGAAAGGGTCACCTTGTAGTAAGAGACACTCCAAAGATCAAGGCAAAAGGTTCAGAAATGGTTTGCTGAGCACAGTACCAGTTACGCATAACAGGATTCCTCCCAGGGACATCCAACCTCCTCTCTGCGTCTTCCTCAAGAACTTGTACATGTAATACGGAGATAATGCTCGATAAACAGTGGGTTCCCAGTGAATAATATTGTAAACACCGATCATGCTTATACATAGGAGCCATGTGATCACGATTGGAGCAAAAATGAAGCCAACCCGGTGTGTACCATAGTGTTGCAGTGCAAACAGGCAAACCAGTATGATACAGGCAATAGGAAGTTCCACATCTGCAGATTCACATTAGCAGAACTTCATACAGTTAGAAGGGACTTGGAATAAAACAACATCTTATAGGCACAAAAAGGAATCAGAATAAAGTAAAGTCATAATTAACTTGACAAAGGGATAATTATTAATTCAAAAGTCAAGAATAGGGTCCTTTGCCTCACAATTTAGACCTTTACAAATGTGAACTTCTTTCAGCACAGGTGGTCCTTTTTTCCCAGGTTCCTGAATCTTACTATGTGGTACCATCTTTCTGCCATCCCACTTTCATATACTAACATAATAACATCAATTTGGGTAGCAAATCTTACTTGAGAATCATTATCCTTCTCTTTGACGAGTAGTTCAGTTTAAGACCTCTACCTACTATACCTTGAAACAAGGTGAGTAGTTCCATGTATTAGCATGACTGTTGACCAACAGTTCGATTTTGCTACACATGGAAATAGTCAGTGCATATCACTACTAAGAGATCCATCTTCTTTGATGATCTGTTCCTGGTCCTGGTCCCAGTCTAAAAGAATGAAAGACCTTCCAGGATGAACTGTATACTCCACCACATCTTCTGATTAAACAGAGAGATAACTCGATGTGATTGTGTTCAACAGTTCACACCCTGGCATTACAACTTCCGCGAATCAAATTCTTCAGTTACATGGCATCTGATTTGACCACCTTTTCCTATGAGAAACTCCAAATACCACAAATCCACTCTTGCTCCACATCTCACAGGTAAGAAGCAGTCGCACTAGGGAAATTGTATGATTGCATCAGGAAACTTTGAGGTGGACCCTGATTCATTTAATTAACTAAAAACTTGAATCGACGAACAGTACCTATAAAGCTACAAAGACAAATCTTGACTCAACAGATACAAAAATCAATAGAAGGGCGATGATTGGATCCTTACATTTATGATGTTCCTTCTCCATGGACAGCTCCAGCCCGGAGACGGCAGAGAACACTGCAACAGCAGAGCAGCATGTCAGAATCAGAACTACACAGGCACACCAACACAGCCCAAACAAGTCAAGAACAGCCCATCAGGCAAGGCGGTCGCGGACTCACCGGAGATGGCCGGCGTGAGCACGCCGTCGCCGATCACCATGCAGGTGCCCACCAGCGCCAGCACGAGCAGCACCCGCTGCAGCACCTTGTGCCGCTGCAGCAGCCTCCGGACGCTCGCGGCGGCGCCCCCGCCCAGCGTCACAGCATTGCCGTTAGCCTTCTCGGTGCCGCCGCCAGCTCCGTCCAAGAACTGGCCCTCGTCCCCGGCGGCGGTTCGTCCCGGCGGGAGCAGCGCGGCGCGCGCGTGGCGGCAGAGGAGGGAGTAGAGCGCGAAGGTGCCGCCCTCGCCGTGGTCGTCGGCGCGGAGGACGACGCAGACGTACTTGAGGAGCGGGATGAGCGTGAGCGTCCAGAAGACGAAGGAGAGCACGCCGAGGATCTCATCGTTGCTCTCCGAGTGCTGGATGTCCTCCGCGAACGCCGCCTTGTACACGTACAGCGGCGACGTGCTGAGGTCGCCGTACACCACGCCGAGACTCTGGTACGCCAGGCTCAGCGTCATCCGCCACGGCACCCCCTTCCGTCCTCCCCGCTTCTCCTCCTCCTGCTGCGGACGAGACGACACAGCGCAGCCACACAAACAAAAAAGAAATCAGCACATTTCAGGACCGGGACGCTCCAAGATCGCAAGAAAACCGACGGACATGGGCATTCCGAGATTCAACAACCACGGCGACGGCGAGAACAAGAGCCGCCTGACAAGATTGGACCTTTGAAACACCAGACAACTCCGGCCATCAGCCCACCATACCTCGTCGTCATAGGGAGGAGTGCCCGGCAGCGGCGGCGCCTCGGGATCCATGACAGGGGGGCTCTTCATCGCTGCCTCCACTGCCCGGTAACTCCGGTTTTCTCTCGTAACCGAAGAGAAGAAGAGAAGAAGAGGGACACTTGAGGACTAGTGGGGGAAGTTGGGATTAGGTGAAGGTGACGGCGTCGCGCAGCGGGCTCACCCGGGTTCTTGGTTTCTCGGGTGTTAGGAATTCGAGCAGGAGGCGTGAAGGGGATGTGATTCGGTGGGACAATTTGGAGGCCCTGAGGTTTTTAAGGTGGTCAAAGCAACAAAACAGGGGGAAGCTGCATTGGCGTGAGGGGCAACCAGGAGCCGCAGGGGCCAGGGGGCCAGGGGACGGAGGAAGCGGAAGGAAGGAGACGAGGAGAAGTGCAGAGCGGAGAGAGAATATTAGGCGTGGGGTGGCGAGTGAGTGGGACACGAAGAGAAGAGACGAGGGGGGCATAAAAGCAGGGGAGAAAGCGGCGGTTTTCCCTTTTGTCAAAGGCCGTCGCTGGTTCTTTTTGGTGTGGCCCTCCTCCTCACGTCCTCAGCATCGCAAATGCTGACTATTCATCAGAGGATGTCATTTTGGAGAAGGTTTGGGTTAGAAATATAAATCATCAATAACTTTTAAGTTATTGAGTTTACAAATATAAAAATTATATGAATAGATTTGTCTTGAAAAATACTTTCATAAAAATATACATATATATCACTTTTTCATAAATATTTTTTATAAAACAAGAGATCAAAGTTATGTTTTGGAGACGGTGTCGCTGTCCTAAACGACTTCTAAATCCGATACGGAGAGTATGCTAGTATAGATAATATATCATCTAAAACAAATAATGGCTCTTTTTGGAGAAACTCTAAGAGACTCTAATTCTTCCTAATGGTTAGGAATAGAGATTTTAATAAAAAATACCGTTCAACAGCATACTCTGTTTCGAATTTCTCGCTAGCAAAAAAATAGATAGCGAAAATAACTCTCTAGAGTGTATACAAGATATTGAAAAGCTGTTGGAGAGTGAAAAGATATAGAAAGCTACGAATGACCCTCCAATTGATAATTTAGAAAGTGAGATTTAGAGAAACTCTTGAAGATGCTCTCAGATATAATATATAAAAATAATAAAGAAGGGAAAGATATATAGTCGAGAAAAACGTTTTTCTTGCAAATAAATCTATATCCCAGATAGTAGTACTAGAGTATTGGGCGTTACAAATTCTGCTAGTTATAAATGACATGAGATCTATTAGATATTTTTTCTATTGATAAGGTCCTAATTACGAACTACATCATAAATGATGCATGGTACATGAATTGTTTCAGATGGTTTGTGGTTTGTTTCCATTTTTGATATATGGAAGGTGGTTTACTCCTTTTGAATTTGACATAGATCTGTATATTTGAATGGTGTTAAATGGCAGTGGTAGCTCTTCACATGACTATGTATCGTTAAATGCATGGATGGAGATTTAGACTGTTTTGTTTATTGCTGGAAGCTTGAACTTCTCATGTGGGGCAGACGTTTATACTACCTTTAAAGTACATCGGCATGCAATCATTTTGCTATTAGTGCATCAAAGTACGACTCAAATGTATTATTTTATCATCAAAGGTGGTGTTGCTCCCAGACACCTCTGTGCTCAGCATGCGTCGGCTACCTTAGAAAATTTTGTTGGCATGTACCCCCTAGCTTCTTGCAGAGGAGTCTGCAGTCCAATTGTAATAAGATTACTTTAGTAAAATGAAGCAATGTTTTTCCCCACCCAAAAACAAACAAGAATGTGTGAAATTTCCGTAGCATTTCATTTGTTCTTTTGATTTAACATGTTATTATCTTAGGAATTTTTGTCTAAGCTGTTGTCTTTTTTATTACTTCTACTAGTTACTGCATTATTATTACTATATTCGGAAATTCATTGAAACTGAGTTTGCCGTTGGTTAACTTATTGATTTTTCAGTCACTTGGTCCCGAATAATCCGTTGGATTGATCTACTTATATTTCATATGAAATTTCTCAAAGAAAAAAACAAATGTTCAGGAATGGTATTAATGCCCAAAATTAGTTGTTCGCTCCAAAATTGGATTCTATATAATATATAATACTACTCCGGCACATCTATGGCTCTCGGCATAGAGAATCCAGCGGTGGACCTCACGCACGTTTTCCCCTCCTCCGCACATCCTAGGCACTCCAAAACAGCGCAACAACTGCACCCTGGCCCCACGGAAACTGTGATGTGGACCCGACTATTCAGGAAGCGTCGAACTGAAGGCTAGGAACCCTGTCCGTGTCGGGCGCCCTGACCGATCTGGGGATGCGCAGCCGCCGTGCAGGGCGCCGCGGGCCGCGCGGGTGATCTGCGCGTGCGCTTCTCGCCTGCTACAGCTACACCACCGCCCGCAGTCGCCGCGTGTGGCGCCCTCGTCGCGCTCTCCGCCGCGGACCCACCCAGGTGTCCCCGGCCCCACTTGGCCCGTGACGTGAACAGTGACCGAGGCGGTCGTGGGCCGTGACGTGGGTCCAGGTGGGCCTCGCCGCCCGCGGGCGCGCGCGCGCGTCCCTGTCGTGCTCTAGCTAGCCTCTGCGACGGGACACGGCGGATCGACCACGTTGGACTCGGGTTTCGCGGTTTCGCCTTGTGTGCGCGCCCGGTTTCGCCTCGAGGCTCGAGCAGTCGCGCTCGAGACACCCAGCCACGACGCGTTGCGTTGCTGGTGGCGTTTTCTCTCTTGTCGGCGCAGGCTCAGGTGCCTTGCATGGGCACAGATTCTCTCGGCCTCAGCCGCCTCCGGCGGACGATGGCGACGGCGGCGCGGTGTGCCGACCTGGCCAGTCCTCGGTGGGATCGTCATTGGAGCTGTGGGTCCTTGGTTAGAATAAATGGTTGAGATGTTTCGATCGTCGAGGGCATTGCTAGCAGGCTGACATGTGGAGTGGTAGAAAAACGTCACTAGCCAACTGCCAGCAAGATATATACGTTTCGCAAGGAATATATTGTTGATTATAAAAGAAAACAACAAGATATATTAGTTTCGCAAGCAGGGGGCGAAGCTACGTATGGTGTGGGGGGTGCCGATGCACCCACGGCAAAAACGAAATTAAGTGCTAATCATCTCAATTTACCACGTGTGCACCCCCCACAATCCAGGGTCAGGCACCCACGGCGCAACATGAAAGTGTGAAAGCTTGAGCAAACCAATACTCCAAGTTCTGCATGTGAATCTTAATCCATTCTAACAGCTTCATGCTGTAGAAATAAATGCGTGTTTTTTGTCAAAAAAAAATCCTGCATATGTGACGTAGTGAGGCCTAGGACCAGGACTCCGGGAGCCCATGATTCATGGGCTAATCGAACAGTATATTATTATTGTATATCCGTTGATGCTGCCTCCTACACCCTCTCATCATTGCACAAGCTAAGTACTACTCTTTGTTTCTATACTTCAAGATTCTTGATTTTGTGTGTGTATATATATACACACATATTTATTGATGTTGTATAGCTCTCTCTATTTTTATATATAATTTTCTAGAAGCATATATATTACCTTAGAAAAAAAATTTACCATGTAAATATTATATTGCATATCAAGATCAAGGCCCGGTTTGGTGGAGCTCCAGTCACCTCCTCTATATACATTATAGTAAGGGGTTGCTTTTTATCTCTTTTCTTAAAATAAAATAGGAGCGAATAAAACCATTATTTTTAGCTTCACAACTTTGACACCTCTGTGTATTCTACATTATAGTAAGAAGCCACAACTATTTGAAGTATGCCGAATGAAGTCTAAATCTAGAATCATGTCGAACGGAGTCTAAGGGTGTGTTTGGTTCCTTTGGCAAATCTTTGCCTGACCTTACTAAGCGAGAAACTGAGGTTAGAAATGTGTTTGGATAGCTAGCTAGTCTCATGGCATGTGGTGGCAAGGTTTCTTCATAATTTTCCTTATTAGAACGAGCCAGCCTACTTTGCTCCCCTCTCATGGCAAGCTTATTGGGAGGCAAGCTCGCGCCATGAAACCAAACACAACCTAAGTAGTATGAAAGCGTTGCACCCCCCTCATATTAGCTCTAGCTTCGCCACTGAAGCAAAGCAACTGGTTTATTTGTCAATTGACGATAGAGCAGTTCTTCAAGACTGATCAATGGCGTTGACCTAGCGACAAAAGTTTCCCTCCATGGCCAGTGTTGTAGAACTGGTCTACTTCTACTACTAGTACGTACTATGTTTCTTCCGTGGATATAGGAATTGTGTAGCGGGAGAAGTGGAGAACGTAACCTACAGTCAATGTACGGGACCTCGCGCTTGACATAAACAATGGTCGCGTTTTATTACTCTGCTGTCTCCGCCCCGTACGTATTGTCCCTCCCGCTCCGTCGGATCGGATGGTCAACGACGCGGACGCGGCCCAGCCGCCCGGGGTGTTCACACTGACGGCACCTAGCTGCTCCTTGCAGCCTAATTTCTCGTCGGAGTTAGAGTCCGCCGGCCGGCCGGCCGGCCGGCCGCCCTACAAGTCGCGACTTTGACGTCTGGATCGATCTGTAAAGTTTGTGGCACGGAACGAACAGGTAGCAGGCTGGTGAGCCACCTCCCGGCCTACACATTTTTCTCTCCATCAAGTTGCAGTCGTTTCGCTGGTTTATTGTGACTGAAAGTACTGTTCGCTGGTTTATTGTGAGAGAAAAATATTGCTGAATGACTGCTGATTCCGCTGAATAGCTCAAACGAACGGGGGTCGATCATTGTTGCCGCTCGGATGGACTTATTTCCCCGTCACGTACTACGTGCGTAGAATCACGAATTCCACGAGGAATTCCAGCCACAATCTATATTTTCTCGAGGGAGACACGACGACGAGACTCGTGTGTTGATGCGTGTCACTTCTGTCTGCGTGGGAGGAGTGCTAACAATAAACTGGTGCAACGATATATGGTTTGGGCAACAAACCGTTTTATTTTGGCTATGTTTCCTGACCTGTTTTTTTTTTAATAGAACAGAACACCTGGCGCCAGACATTCGGACGGGACGTCGTGTCCAGATGCAGCTACGACATCTGCGCTGCTCCCGTGTCCACATCCCACCACACGCCCCGAGTACCGCGTCCTGCCCCAGCACCCACGCCCGCATCCGTTGCAGGGACCTGCGCCCTGCATGAGAAACCCACGTGGATTGACCCACGGCTGCGCTCCAGCAGCAGAGACAGCCACCGGCCGCGCCGTGCAACACCTTGATCTACTTTTGCAACATCCAGATGAAACATTTGCAACGTACGTCTAAAATAGATGAAACATTTAGAACATACAGTTGAAACACCATTGCAACATATGCAACATCCTGATCTACTTTTAAAACATCCAGATGCAATACTTACAACATACAAAAGAAAACATATGAAACACTTGAGACATTCGTCTGAAACACTTGCAACATACGTGTAAAAAAAATAGATGAAACATTGGGGATAGACGCTTGCAACATATGTATACAACAATTGCAATATATGCAACATTCCGATCTATTTTTGCAACATCCGCATGAAACAATTGAAACATACATCTGAAACACTTGAAATATTGGCTTGCAACATTTCTGAAAAAGCGTTCAGAAACACTTGAAACACAGCATCGCCGCGCGGGCATAACCTACCTGGTGGGCAACTGCGGTGGCGCTGGCTCGCTGGATGGTGCGCGCCCACATGCTCGCCATGCCAGCTGTTGGCCGAGGGAGAGGAGGCGCTGCCAGATCTAGGGAGGGCGCCGCCGGCGGGGTAGGAAAGGGTCAGCGGCTTGCTTGGATCTCGCCGGGGTGGGGGGAGAGGGCCACTGGATCCGCGGGCGTTGGACACTCCCGGTGGGTGAGGACGCCGGGGTAGGGGGAAGGGCGCGTCCGAGGTGGGGGAGGAGGATGTCGGGGTGGGAGAGCATGCCACCGCTGGCCAGGGACGTAGGCATGGCCGCGTGTCGAGGTAGGCGCGGGGTGTGAGCACGGAAGGGAGGAGGAAGCGAGGGACTAGGTGCGGAAATGAGCGAGTGAGGCGTCCGTTTTGAACGTCTTAACTGGAGCATTATCCACCCTGTTCGTTTCGCTGGATCAGCAGAATCAGCAGCCATCCAGCAGTATTTTCCTCTCATAACAAACTAGCGAACAGTACTTTCAGCCACAATAAACCAGCGAAACGAACAGGGTTATCGTTTTTAGAAAGCCATGCGGTGCACTTTATTGATTATTGTTGAACATGGTTACATATTTTATCAACGTTTGAACAACAAAATCAGAGATTCATCGACCCAAATATAATTATCTTTCAAATTGATTCGGTCTATCTATATACATAGATTTGGACATTTGGTCCAGCTCCCGTACGTACACACTTCCTTCACAAAACTCCAGAAAGAACGAAATAGCATCGGGTGGTGCATCAGCATCTTCACGTACCATCCGTTCCTATCCAGTGCCACTAAGTCCTGTGCTCCTTTTCTTTGCAAGGACAATTTCCTAGCAAGCAAAATCATACTCACCTTTTTCTTCTCCAACCGGAATAACATACTTTTTGGCACGTATATATCAACCAACATATATAGCAAAAAAAATATATCTTATTATTCCTTCGTGTCAACCACACTACAAATTAAAATCAGAGTCACGTATATGATATGAATATATATGATGATGTTGCCATCGGATCTTTCTCGACATGAAAGCAGTGATAGATGATGTTCCACTCAAACACTAGATAACAACAAGGCCGTCCTTGTTAGAATAGTGGCAAAGCAGCATAGTACCAAAGCAGTCGCCCCTGCCGCTACCGAGAACGAGAACCATATAGTTTTCTTTTTTGTCTGCCTGGTGTGACCTAATAATTTGGTCGTCCTCGTCGATCTCCACCACATGTTTGTTTTCTTGCACTTTAATTTGTGGCTGGGAATGGGATGGTGACCGTCCCCGCCCTACGCTGATGCTGCTGGTCCAGTGTTGGATCGTCGCGCATGCATGGAGTCACGCTTCTTACTGGGGACCAAACGTCCAGACAGCATTACGTGAACATTATACATATAGCTCACTCCTCACTGCACCCAATTGCCGTGGCAGGAAGCAGAACTGCAGGAGCGATGAGGCAGGGACATGCATGGGCACGCAGGGGCGGCCCTATATTTTCAAGAGCCCTACGACGAACTTATATCATGGACCCATAAGAACATATATATTCGTGTCTAATTATATGTTTATAATAAAGAGCAAAACAAATCGAACAACATTATCTCAATTTAACATGTTTATCAATCACTAATTAAAACATATATTCTTGTTGTTGGTAAATGGACTATGGCCTATGCTGGTTTACATACCTAGGTTTGGGCCCCTCGTTGGGCTCAACTGTCGTACCCACCGCACTCTCTCAGGACCAGCCCTGTGGGCACATACCCTGGGTGAGAGCTAATGTTAGGGTTTGATGCGGGTTTACCCGTGAGCACACGGGGCACCATGGAGAAGGAGGAGGCTTGAGGTGTCTGTTGTCGTCATTGCCACGAGTTTGACCTCCCGCTGTCTCCGCTTGTGCACCTCCACATTCGACCTCTTAATGGGGCTCTTGTGGAAGTGTCGCACCGCGACGCTCGCCTTGGATGCCGACAATATTACGTGATGGTGATGTGGATGATCTGCATCGTGATTTCGTGAACAGTCATGGTGGCAAGTCCAACATCGCCATCCCCGAGGGCTGCTACGGCAACGCCTTCGCGTTCCCGGTCACCATCACGACTGTAGGTGACCTTGCCGCGAAGCTACTCAGTACCGCCATGGATCTAGAAATGAAGAGAAGAAGAGGGCTTGCCTGCTTATTTCCATGGCCCAAACCACCTCATGCGATCCTCACTTGAGCAGCAGTCAGCACTACGCTGCACTACCCCAGATTTGGGCTTCACTGTCGGCGCCATCACTGCCGGAATTCGAACAACCGACAGTGATGTCTCTTCACTGCCGGTTAAAACCCAGAACTAGCAATGATAGGTAGCTCGACCCAGCCAATAATTAAGGGAAGGCTTAAACCGGCAGTGATGTCAGCTATCACTGCCCGTTCATGTCAAAAACCGGTAGTAGCTCATCGGCAACATATCATTATCGGTTTTTGGCTTGACCCGGCAGTGGTGTAGTGTTATCACTGTCGGTTTATGTCGTGAACCGATGGTGATATACTGACTACACAAAAGGCTACAGCCCTTCTCTCCTTCCTCCTGTCTCTGTCTTCCATCCCGAGAACACACAAGAGAGCGCGCGTTTGGGCCCTTCCCTCCATTGTTGCGGCTGCTTTTCTCTAGGAAGCTTGCTCTTGGATTTTGAAGAGTGGCTTGATCTTTTTGCTTTAAAATTAGTAAGAAGCATCCACTCCCTTGATTTTGTTGATTAATTAGCTTTGTTTCTATGGCTACATTGCTTGATTATCATTCTAGTTCTTTCTCCATCCTAGAGAGCAATTTCCAATTGGACTTTGTGGAGGGCTTCAAGCAATTTGTTGAGAATCCATTGTCAAAAAGGTTGGGGTCTATATATCATCAATCCATTTGAATTCCTAGCAAATTACATGGTTTGGTCAAGATGATATTTAGTATGTGATGCTATAATTAGTTGTTGTTATAAGGAATAGATCGAGTAGATTATTTTACAATTTTGATGAGCATTTGTAGTTACATTGATGTTCATGATCAAGTCTCCAATTTTAATTTTATTTTAAAAAAATAGTGTCTTCATTTATATGACTGGGGCTACCAATTTCAAATTTCCAATTATTATTGTATAATAATGTTTTCCAAAAATGGTACTTTTGAGCTACAATTGTTGTTTATGAAGCTCGACTTCTTAATTCTATGTAATTACTGTATCAATATTTTTTATGCAGAGATGGATCGAGAGTGGATGCGTCTGTCCCGAACAGACAAGCGGTACATGCATGGCGTCAGCCAGTTTATCACCGATGCCAAGGCCTATGCTGGGAATGGGAACCCAGTCTTCTGCCCATGCAAAGATTGTAACAATCAACAAAACTTTCATCAAATTGAGTCTATACGATCACACTTGATTACCAGGGGATTCATGCTAGACTATACAATATGGACTATGCATGGTGAGGTTGGTGTGGATGTTCCGCAGGAAAATGATGATGATGTGGACGTGCCTGACATAGCCATCCACGATGCTGACGAGGAACCCGGTGTCAACACGAAACCTATGCTCATAGTTAATGATGTGTTTAGGAACACGCTAGCTGACGACACCGACGATAGCAATGGCATTTCTTAGCTGCTACGTAATGTAGAGACCGGATGTCTCAGTGAAAGATAACTGAGAAATTTTGAGAAAATGAGACAGGATGGCAAAACACCATTGTATAAGAACTCTCCAATGAGCAAACTGGAAGCTAACATCACGCTGTTAGAGTTCAAATCGACAAATGGATTGAGCGATAAAGGCTTCGATCAATTGTTAGATATAATAAGGAAATTGCTCCCAGAAGACAACGAGTTGCCAGAAAAGACATACTTGGCCAAGCAAATGATCTGCCCCATCGGCCTTGAGGTTGAAAAAAACCACGCGTGTTCCAATGATTGTATAAGGATGACTAACACGGGTAGTGGTCGTTCAGTAGGTTACATCTATGGCTGACCATTCTTTCGGCATTGTGAGGCAAAAGAGAGTGCACTCATACGGGCATTGACCGTCATCGATGCAAGCGGATACATAATCCGTGACATCAATTACAATATATGGCTACAGAGGTATATTAATGTGCGTGACCCGATCGATCCTGGGAGTGATTCTGATAGTAATTAATGTTTATTTAGCTAGGTTTGCAAGGTTGTATGGCTTGTGTGTTTAATTATTGTAATTCGTTTAACGTTTGTTCGGCAACTATAAATCTACATTATGGTGTTGCATTGGTCTCAAACTTTTCTTAGGCTTGCAAGTGCCACGAGTAAAGGAAACATCGAGTTTCTGATTTTTGGAGTTGGTTTGCTAGTTTCTATGGTTTAAATGAATTTCCGCGCGACGTCACCGAGTAATTATAGGTTGAACTGAGTCTACACCCGAAACGATCCAGAATGGTCCCAAAATTTTTCACAGGGTCTCATGTGTCCTAGGGATCAGAATTTTGTGGAGGTAGATGAAAAAAATCTATTGGGTCGAAAATGTAATTCTCCCTCTTTTGTCTCTTTCCGCAAAGAGAAAATTAAAATAATAGTAAAAATGATCAGAAAAATCTAAGATCTTGTGTGGGGCCTTAATTTGGGTGTATATGCTTGCCAAAAAAATTTCAAGCCATTTCGACAAAGGCGAAGTATACATTCTTCACAGAGGTATATGAGCCATTTCATGGAACCCCGACCATACACATACGTTCTCAAGGTTTCTGTGGTTCATATGCATTCCGGAGGCGTATTGACCTCAAACTTTTCCTTCGGCTAGCACGTGCCACGAGTGATGGAACACACTAAGTTTCGGATTTTTCTGAGTTGATTTGCTACTTTCTATGGTTTAAATGAATTTCCGCGCGACGTCACCGAGTAATTATAGGTTGAACTGAGTCTACCCCAAAATGATCCGGAATGGTCCCAAATTTTTTCACAGGATCTCATGTGTCTTAGGGATCAGAATTTTGTGGAGGTAGATGAAAAAATCTATTGGGTCGAAGATGTAACTCTCCCTCTTTTGTCTCTTTCCGTAAAGAGGAAATTAAAATAATAGTAAAAATGATCAGAAAAACCTAAGATCTTGTGTGGGGCCTTAATTTGAGAGTACATGCTTGCCAAAAAAATTTTAAGCCATTTCGACAAAGGCGAAGTATACATGCTTCACAGAGGTATATGTGCTATTTCATCGAACCCTGACCATACACATAGGTTCTTAATGTTTCTGTGGTTCATATGCATTCCGGAGGCGTATTGACCTCAAATTTTTTCTCAGGCTAGAACGTGCCACGAGTGATGGAACACACTAATTTTTGGATTTTTTGGAGTTGGTTTGCTACTTTCTATGATCTAAATGAATTTCCGCGCGACGTCACTGAGTAATTATAGGTTGAACTGAGTACCTCCAAAACGATCCGGAATGGTCCTAAACTTTTTCACAGGGTCTTATGTATCCTAGGGATTAGAATTTTGTGGAGGTAGATAAAAAAACTATTGGGTCGAAGATGTAATTCTCCCTTTTTTGTCTCTTTCCGCAAAGAGAAAATTAAAATAATAGTAAAAATAATCAGAAAAACCTAAGATCTTGTGTGGGGCTTTAATTTGGGTGTACATGCTTGCCAAAAAATTTCAAGCTATTTCGACAAAGTCAGAGTATACATGCTTCGCAGAGGTATATGAGCCCTTTCATCGAACCCTGACCATACACATAGGTTCTCAAGGTTTCTTTGGTTCATATACATTCCGGAGATGTATTGACCTCAAACATTTTCTCAGGCTAGCACGTGCCACAAGTGATGGAATACACTAAGTTTCGGATTTTTCGGAGTTGGTTTGCTACTTTCTATGGTTTAAATGAATTTTCATGCTACGTCACCGAGTAATTATAGGTTGAATTGAGTCTACCTCCGAAACGATCCGGAATAGTCCCAAACTTTTCACAGGGTCTCATATCCTAGGGATCAAAATTTTATGGAGGTAGATGAAAAAATCTATTGGGTTGAAGATGTAATTCTCCCTCTTTTGTCTCTTTCCGCAAAGAGAAAATTAAAATAATAGTAAAAATGATTAGAAAAACCTAAGATCTTGTGTGGGGCCTTAATTTGGGTGTACATGCCCGACAAAAAAAATTCAAGCCATTTCGATAAAGAAATACAAATGATTCTATTTATTCAGTTTGTAACGAATATAGTTTTTTATACATGTACATCACTGCCGGTTCCATATCCAACCGGCAGTGATGTTGGAAATCACTGTCGGTTTCAGATATAAAACCAGCAGTGATGATACTTTACTGTCGGTTCCAAAGGAGAACCGGCAGTAATGATACCTGGGTATATAACCCGCGGGCGGCTGCGCCAAAAATTTCCCCATTTTATCACTTCTCATCACTGTTGGTTTTAGATATAAAACCGGCAGTGATGATACTTCACTGCTGGTTCCAGAGGCGAACCAGCAATGATGATGACCTGGGTGTATAACCCGCGGGCAGCCGCAGCTAAAAATTCTCCCATTTCATCACTTCTCATCACTGTCGGTTTCAGCCGGTAGTGATGATACTTCACTGTCAGTTCCAGAGACGAACCGATAGTGATGATGCCTGGGTATATAACCCGCGCAGCTGTGGCAAAAAATTCCCCCATTTCAAACGATGTCTTCCACGCACCACCGTCCGCCTCCCTCCACGACGCCATCGGCCACCCGCGCCATCGCCGCCACCCCGCACCACCGCGGCCACACGCGCCACTGCCACCGCGGCCAAACGCACCACCGCCAGCCCGCGCCACCGCGGCCACCCCACGCCACCGCTGCCTCCCGCGCCACCTGGGTGCCGTGCGGTGCCCTCGCATGCTCTTCTTTCTCCACGCCGGCATTCCCGTGCGGCAGCCGAGCCGAAGCCGCCCGACGCCGTCCCCACCCTGAGGTCCTCCACTCCGCGGTGCTCAGCGCCGGCGTGCTCCACCCAGAGGTCCTCCACGCTGGCATGATCCATACCGCGGTCCACCACTCTGGCCGTCCGACGACATAGGAGCGCATGGAGAGCGGCGTCCCCACGAACACGGTGCGCGCCTCCCTCTCACTGCCCCTTAGGTGTTCGACGAATTGTCTCTAAGGATAACACCCTCCCTGTTCGTGTAGCACGACCTCCATTCCATGTGAGACACTGTCTGCCACGCCCGTGCCCTCTACTTCCTCGACACCGCCGGAACGCCGCCGCCGTCCGCAGAACTCTACGATGGTGAGTGCGTCGGTCGCTTCCCCTATGTGTTTGTTGATGTGACCGTTAGGACATATTTGAATCGGTGACCCTATGTATGTGAGCACTTAAACTTAAGAGATATATGTAATACTTAACATTCTAGTTCATGCTGTAGTGTTAGCTTACACTATATATGTTTATTACATTTGTTGGAATATGTTTCATACCCTATGCATGTGACCTTATATATGTTAGCTTTTTTGATAATAAAAGCAAACACTGTATGTGTTTCTTACGTGTGGTGGAATATTGAAACCGAGTGTAGTAGTGTTAAAAACTTAAAATTTGACGGGTGCTCAAAGTGTCCTTGAAATGAGTTAGATGTTGGAATTCATGAGTGGTGTTAGAAATTTAAGTTTCAATATTATAATGACATAACATTATCAAACTAATTTGGTTACATGTATAGGCAACCATGATATGGTATGTAGTGCATGTTGGTCGTGTGTCTGGGATCTATCGAACCTGGGAAGATTGCTATGCTCAAATACATCGCTACCGTGGTAATTTGTACAAAAAAATACAACACAGAAGCTGAAGCATTGAGGGCCTACTATGGTGCAAGGAGTGCAAACCTTGGCCATCAGCCGAAAGTTCAGATTAAAGAGAAGCCACCCACCAGAGGCTGCAAACATCTATTATGATACACAAGGGAAGGGATGGCAACACCGATGATAAAGTATCAAAGGGGCAATTTTTTAGTTTTCGATGACGAGTTCAAGAATTTGACAACATATATGCGCCAGTTGCATGAATATTACATGGCTCAAGCAACATAGACGACTGACTTTGGTTTTGAGGTTATTATTCGTTCCCCGTTTGTTTACCATTATCCTGAAGAAGAGAAGTTCGATGTCGAGTGGGAGTGCTTGTTCCAGCTATACCAGAGACGCTCTCTCAATACACAAATGTTGTTGTTGTGGACTATGTAAGTACCCTATTCGTACGATATTATAATTAACTGCTCTCTTCATACACAAAATTTTAATTTCAAGCATTTCTCATGATTTATGCAGGTGTATAGCAAAATTTTGCACATTGAAAAGGAGATGGGATCACATAGGCTTCTTAGATCCCATGCGAGTAAATGAGAACACATGCACAGACCAGGAAGGACACGTGGAAGGCCTTCAAGATACATTGGTTGATGTTTTCAACAATTTAGTGACGAACAAAAAAACCCACTTACTTCTAGCCTACAACTGCGAGTATGTGTTCTCAGTTTTTTTTATTATGCTTCTTTTTTAGTTAAGATTATTCGTTAAATAGGACTTTGTGATTGCAGCAACCATTTCGTCTTCATTGTTATCAATCTTGAAACAAATCAGATCGAGGTGTGGTACTCAAAGAAAAAAACCATTTCATCATCTAAATCCACTAGTGGCGGTGCTCAATAAGTAAGTGATCGTAGTAACAAATAACAAATTATCTTCTAATCACATATAGTGCATTCTAATAACCCCTTTTAACACTTTATAATGTGACACAGTGTCTGGAGAAGACATATCAGTGGGACCGATGTTGCATTCGAGGTTGTCGAAATGGTGGGGCCATACCTGGACCAGCCAGCGGGAAACAATGAGTGCGGGTTTGATGCAATGTGAGCAATGCTTCGCTACATCGGCGGAAAATCACCAGAAGCAGATAAGTTGGTGTGTATAATCCCCATACCATTTATATATGTTAATCATTCCACAAAACGATCTACTCTCTTTCATTCGTGCCTTTGGATATCATCTTTTTTTCAACGACAGCCCAAGAAATTTAAACATCAAAGGTTGTTAGACATGGAGATTGTCGCACTGCAATCGGAGCTGGCATCCTTCATTTTAGCCGAGGTAGTGCACAAAGATGGACTATTTTCCATTGCACAAAGAACCAGTATGGGCCAGAGCGGATCGCTAGACTATTGTAATTTCTTTTTAAATTTGATGGATCGAGTTGTTCATATGAACATTTGAATTGTAACTGTAACATGTGTAATGTTTAATATTGATGGACCTGTCGTCTAGGTAGCGGATATATTGTGAAACCCGATTCCCCATTAAATAAATAAATAAATAAATTATAAAACAAAAAATTACGAGCGAGCCTCACCTACGGTTAGCTCAAAGCCGGCAGTGATGGTGAAGAAGGCGGCGCCGGTTTGACACTCAAACCGACAGTGTTAGTGAAGCAATCACTGTCGGTTAGAATTAAAAACCGGTAGTGTTAGTAAAGTAATTACTGTCGGTTGCCAGCACAAAGCGGTAGTGTTAGTGAAGAAATCACTGTCGGTTGTAACTTCAAACCGACAATGATTTCTCAACTAACACAGCCGGTGAAGTCAAGACCCGGCAGTATTAACTTAAATAACACTGTCGGTTAGTTCTTCAAACCGGCAGTGTTGTGGATGAACCACATTGCCGGTTTGGCCTTCGAACGTCAGTGTATATTTCCTTTCACTATCGGGTTGGGCGAACCAGCAGTGATGTGTACCCCCACATCACTGCTGGTATGGTATTGCCGGTTCAAAATCCGGCACTGAATAGAGATTTTGAACCGGCAGTGTTGTAGTGATCTGGGGTAGTGCTGGCGATGCCATGTAGGTCAAAAGCCAACTTCTGAACCATTATGGATCTAAGTAGCATACTTAAACAACATTTGGATGTCTAAAATGTATTTTAAGAGTTTGTAGACCTTAAGTGACACCCCAGACAAGTTCAAGGACCTAACATTTAACTAATTTTCATATAGAATCGTGGGAAGTCTTCATGTAGGATCAGGATACTATAAACTTTAGGATACATGATAGGGTCGGTATCATTTCGATTTGATAGGATCGCAGTATCCTAAGATTCTAGAATAAAGATCGGGTTACTCGTAACCTTGTAAGTGTCCGAATCTAGTCATCTACACATAATACCTGATTTCACACTTGGCGTAAAAAAATGTTCTTGGCGTAAAGAACCGCATCGTCTTGCATATGCACGCATGCGCCTTCACTCCAGCAAGGGCAGAAATGGGATAGGATCAAGAGTATGCTAAATTATATTATGTATATATAACTATATATCTCTTTCTTGCTGGGCTCCTCCGTCCTTTCGATACTCGTGATGAAGAGCAGATGATGCCATGCAGGTAGCATCTGGACACACATGCATCTGGGGAAGCATATATATAGACAGTAGAGTACAGCCTTTGTCATGTGTGCAACAAAATTTTCAAAGATCGAGGACAAAGGCGTGAGCCTCAAAGCACGCCCCAAAATTTTATTCTCACTTTATTTGATCATTAGTTAATAATAAAACAGACACAAAATCCAAAGATATATTCCTATCTGATTCACGCGCATTAGGGCGTCTCAATGACGTCTCAAATAGCTAGCGAGATGTATTTTTTATACTTTCTTTAGGAGAGAGATGTCAAGAAGTGAACTCGCTAGTGCCGAGCAAACCACCACACTTGCACGCTTCCTCGTAAAATCTGTGTCTGCCTCTCTCTTCTTCATATATGTTGTATGTCCGTGCTTCTCTTTTTTTTTATTCTATCTTATGTGCATGTTGCTGGCGGTTTGGTGCAGTCCATTGCAGACGCCCTAGATACACATAAAGATGCAAGAACAGGTCTCGCACAAAATGAAGAACTTAACAAGTGTTTAGGTTGGGGACAGAGAGGAATGAGACAGACCCAATCCAATTCAGAAGATGGGGCCCTGTTTTGTGTTGGTTCAGAGGATGAGAGGATGGATTCGTCCCTGTTTTATGTTGGCTTGAGGACACTGGGAGATGGGATGAACCATCTAACATGTAGGGGATATCTGTTAATCTCTTTTATGTTTTTTCTTTCTTCTTCCGCTGCCGGCTACCGTCATGGCTTTCTTCTCCCTTTCCCATCACAACACAAGCCCAGTCCACACCGACACTGGTGCTTGCCATCCCCATCGGAGGTCATCCCTTCTCCCCACCCGTGCCAAAGGTTGCCTTGCCCGCACGCGTGCTGGAACTCGCTTCACCCCTACTAGTTGTTATAGATGCCATCTCGCCTGCGCTCGCGCTAGAGCTCGCCTCGCCCTTGCCCACCACTGGAGCACGAGCCTGCAAACTGGAGATCTGGTTGTACACCCCATTGAACGTCGCCTACGCCGCGTTGAGCGCCGTCTATGCCTCGTGGAGGTTCGACGGACTCGAGTGCCCGTCAAGCTTCGTTGGCCTTGCCGGAGCTTGTATGCCCCTCTTCTCTCCTTGTGCCTCACGCTCGTGCCCCTTTGCCCCACACCCTTGATTTGCAATTGCGGAGCCATCTCACATGTTGAGGGAATATTCTCTTGTGGGGACAGTTTCATCCTCTATGACTTGGATCCAAATACCATGACATTAGGGATGGCCCCATCCCACCCCTCATGAGCCCTCCAACCAAACACATGATTAAATCTAGATACGACGTTTATATCATGACTTTTCACATCTCATGCTCCACTTTGGAAGTATAGAGTTTTGTAGATATTTCTCTATGTGCACGCACACACAAACTACTATCTTTATCTCAAATAAATCAAATTCTAAAGTTGTCCTAAGTGAAACTTTTGTAAATTTGACCGGATTTATAAAAAGAACACCAGTATTTGTGGAATAAAATTGGTACCATTAGATACACCATAAAATAATTTTTTATAGTGTACTTATTTGCTGCCATAAATATTGGTATTCTTTCCTATAAAATCGTTCAAACTTGGAAAAATTTATTTGATCAGCACAACTCTAAAAGTTGACTTATTTAGAGACAGAGAGCGTATTTTTTTTAAATAAACTTTGCAAAGAATGGATCCAGGTGCAACAGGCAAAGAGAGCATATCAACTTGGGAGACATCACACTTCTTGGAATATACCGTATTTCGATTTGCATGGTCAGCTAATGCAGGAGTCCCTCTAGGACTCAGGTTGCTAAGGAATTGTTGTTTCTTGTTTCCAAAGTTGTTGTTATCGTGGCTTCAACTGTATATGTGGACAAAAGCATGAGGAAGGAGGTTTTTGTTTATCCAAGTGATGTTTACATATATGAAATGATGGTATAACTACGAGAGGATATGCTTTCTTGCATGAATAATACCTCTGCTACTAAAAAAATGGTTTTTTTGAAGGCTCCACTAATTTTTCTAAAGGCATACATAAGGGCTGTAATTAAACTGTGGAGCTCTCTACGAAGGAAGATGTCTCCTTATCCTCCATACACCAAGTTGCCACATTGTCCGTCCACAACAAGCTCGTAGGGTTGATGTCACCAGAAGTCCACCAAGGCCCTCACCAGAAGGTCTCTAAGGCTTAACTGTTCTGGCTCACCAAGTTTATAAGGTCATAATAGTTCAACACTCAAGATTTGAAGCTCCAAAGGCCTAACCCTAGCAAGGAGGAGAGGTTTATATAATCAATATGCACTTGAGAGGATGGATGGAGTGTAGCTTTACTTGCTCTAACTTCTAGTGGCCCTGATGAAGCAAAATAACATTAGGCAAGTGAATAAGAACTCATGTATAGCCCACGCACCCTGACTAGACATTAGAAACTTTTTCCAACTTTTTACTCACCACCGGATGAACCACCGGGTTCTAGAGATGCTTCACTGTATCATGCAGTGGGGTATATTCCCTTGCTGGCTGCAGTGCATATACCATTTCATCTAGGTAGCGTTTAGATGCAAATTTTTTGGCAAAACTGCACTGTAGCTCTTTTCGTTGTTATTTGGTAAATATTGTCCAATCATGGTCTAATTAGGCTTAAAAGATTCGTCTCGTCCATTTCGTCTAAACTGTGTAATTAGTTTTATTTTTTATCTATATTTAATGCTTCATGCATGTGTCTAAAGATTCGATGTGACGGGGAATCTGAAAAATTTTGCAAAATTTTCTGGGAACTAAACGCTACCCTAGTGGCACTGCGCTTTAGAGAATCCGATCGTTGGCTACAGTACTGATGATCACCAGGCAGTTCATTGGGTATGCCTATGCATCACCGTATATATCATTCGGTGGCACTGTTCTCCACAGTCTTCATACTTTCCGCCTTTAATGATGTTCATGGAATGATCCGTTGGGTGGTCCTTCCTTTCATGGTTTTTCTGGTGAACTCCATCTTATCTAGCAAAGCTTACTGATCATTACTAGATGATTTATTGCCTTTTGATCAACGGATCTGGTGTATGATCTGGCATGAGTTTTGACTCTTTGTGTGCTAGGATCTTGACCAAACTTGGATCTTGCATCATTAATATAGCAAAGTTTGTTGTGTATATTAAATTGCCGTTCAGTAAATATATGCCATCACTAATAATTCCCTAAAATGACATCACTAAATTTAACCTTATCTTGTTAATAACAAAGATTAAATTAGCCATTGAAGTAAACTTAACCTCCAAATTTAATAGAACATCTTGTAGCTAGTATGCTTCTATCTGTCAAGTTAGAATTTCTTTTTACATCTAACAGATCTGCGCAGGTCGGTGGTTTACTACGTAGGCCAATTTGCACGTGTTTTCTTTTGGGAGGAGATATTTGCACAAGTGTCACGGATACTTTGTAGAAATGTTGAATCGGCCCCCGTAAGCCACTGAAAAGCCATGCAGTAAAAAAAGGGTGGTCACCAAACCTGATCACTACAGGAGCACATAAACAAGTCGTCATACGGGCACGAACAGCTGCATTGACTTAGTGATACAGAAACAATATGCATTACTGTTTTTTATGCACCATTGGTACTTGATTGCTACATTGTAAGTACCATTACATTTTCTTTCCGTATAATATCAACAAATCATATTAGTCCAGGCTCCATTACACAGCTCCGTGGCAATAGTGATCGATACAGAAACAATAATATAATATATATTTAGATGTATAGTAAAATAGATGTAAAAAAAAATCAAAGTGACGATATCTAAACCTGGGCCAAACTGGTCCCTGATACATCGAAGAGGGTGATGGGCAGTTAAACTGTCACTTGAAAAAAGAAAAGTCAACATATGATTGGCCTTGACAGGATAGGAAGGGTAATAGCCTAATAGGATGGGTCAGGACTCAGGAGATGCAAATTGCAAACAGCAAGCCTGTCAGGCATTTGAACTGATGGACATGACACGAGCCTATCAACTACCAGTTGCTCACAGATGCTGGTCAGTATATGATGATCATGCCAACTGCCCATGGCTGGAACGCTTCATTTATTAGTGGATTAAGAAATTGAATTATTGGAGAAGTGTACGTCCACGTCCAAAATAAGTAAGATTTTTATGTTGACCAGACCTTTTCCTTCACCACAAGATTACTTTGTGATAAGCTCGATGGGTATGGATTTGTTTTGCCCATTTGGCCTTGAATCAAGGTATTCCACAAGTAGTTGTTAGGTTTAATCCAGATTGCAACTCACCTAGATTGTGATCATGTCGTGACGTACCCTATATATTCCTCTCTCTATCTCTATTTAATATTAGAGACAATTAATAAGTTTCTTCTTTCATCACTTTTAGAACTCCCTTGTCTATCTCAGTCCCCGTCTGTTGCTTGTGGAAGTTGTTTGATGCAAGCACTAGTATAGATCGATGGATCACTACCGGGTCTAAACCCAACATCACTGCTGGAATTAGGTCTAGTAGAGAGCAATCAGCAGTGATGGGGTTCACCTATCATTACTGGTTCTCGACCCGACGCTGAAATGATGATAGCACTGTCGGGTCAAGGCTAGATCCATAGTGATAGTATTAGAATCATTGCAGATCAATGCCTCTACCCGATAGTGGTAACATGGGGCCACTGCCAATTCTTTCAACTAGTAGTGACCTTTGTTTTTCAATTTTTATATATACTTTATTATTACATCTAAACAGAGGCTGCTGTTTGGTATTCTACATTTGATATTATTAATGCATCCCATATATCTCACTGTCATCACATATCTCATAAGGTTCGATAATGGATACATCGTAATTAAAAATTATATGTACATACTTAATAGGTAGAGATGAATTTACTACAAATCAGTCACTTTACTCCAAAACAAGTGGAGTCCACCCAGTACTACTGGTTACTACAAAGCCTCTTGGAGCCATCTGATTGGCTCAATTTTCTGTGGTAAATTTCAACTGCACCTACTCCAAAGTTGGCTCGAACGACATAGATCCTAGGAAAAATCCAGGTGCCTCAGGTGGAGATCCCTGCATGCCTGATATACGACCAAGTTAAAGCACATGTAATGTACCGTATACAACATAGATTAGCAAGTGCAAGGACAATACAAAGGCTCTCACTACTTAAAAAATGATTTTGCGAGGCACTGCCTAAATATTAATAGAGGCGGACACAAAATACAACCGTCTCCTAAAATACCCAAGATTTTCGGAGGCAGTCAATTTTATTTATGGAGGCGGTCACAAATGTCCGTCTCACAAAATAGATTTATTGAGGCGGACATTTTATTTACGAAGGCACTCAGATTTTGCTCGTCTCTTAAAATCGATTAATGGAGGCGGACCTCTCAGCGGTGGCATGGGTCTGCATTGGCAGCGCAGGCCTCCAGTGGTGGCGCGGCCCAGCGGTAAGGTGGATCCGGTGGCGGCGGCGCGTGGGAAGGGCGGATCTGGCAGCGGCAGTGTGTGGGAAGGCCGGATCTGGCGATGGTGGCGTGTGGGAAGGCTGGATCCGGCGACGGCGGCGCGTGGGAAGACCGGATCCTGCCGTGGAGCGCGTGGGGACACCGGATCTGGCAGTTGTGACACCTCCGGCGTGCATGGGGACGACAAGCTCGACGGTGGCGGGTCCCGATGGCGCAAGGGCGGGTGGTGGCTCCCGGTTACGTCAAATCCCGATAGTGCAAGGGGACGGATCCCGAAGGCAGATGTGGGCGCGGTTGCCAGTGGCGCACGCAAGGTCGGATCCATGCACCGGGCTCGTGGGCCACTAGGCTCGTGGGCCACTAGGCTGGTGGGCTGTGCTTTTTATTTTGTGAATTTCATTTACGCAAACGGGCATTTGTCCTCCTGGAAAAATCTTGCTTTACACGGACCTTTTAGTGCAAGCAGACTCAATGCCCGCCTTCCTAAAGGCTATTTGCCTGCGTAGGATATGGCTTCTGTTGTAATGTCATAGTCTTATTGCATACAGTTACAAACCATCATTGTCACAAAAAATTGGGACAGATCATATGAATCACAAAAAATATCCTTAAGAAACCTTAGAAAGACATATCACATCCATGTCTCGGTTTCTTGATGATAATGTAAGGTATTACAGTTTAACGATAAATAAGTACTATTCATCGATATGCATGCTGATTAAACAGATTATTTTAGAATAAGTACAATGTAGGTTGGGGTGAGTCACTGGGGATTGAAGGAGAGGATGTGGGAGGCGTTGGGATCGGAATGGAGACATGCGCCCTGTTCGCTTGGCTGATAAGCCATGACTGAAAGTACTGTTTGTAGATTTGTTGTGAGAGAAAAATACTGCTGAATGGCTGGTTAATTTGGCTGATAAGCTCAACCAAATGAGGCGATGGTGGTCCTCCGAGCGAAGGTCCTTGAGCTAGGGACAGAAGACGCTCCTTGGGCCAGAGTAGACGGGGGGATGGGCGGCGACACTCCTCAGGCTGGAGGAGATGGGGATGGACGAGGGGTAGCGCTCTGAGGGAGGGGGCAACGCTCCTAGGCCGCAGGGGATAGAGATGACTATCGCGGGTTTGTAACCGCGTTGAGCATCATGGTTGTTCGTCGGAAGTCGATGTGTGGGTCACTAGTGGCTCGGACACTCAAAACGCGAAAGGGACACGTCGATTTATCCTGGTTCGGGCCTTTGAGCCCTACGTCCAGCAGTACAGTGATCTTTATCCCAGCGCTCGTCGACCGAGGGCAAACCTAATATAACATTTAAATAAAAACCGAATGAGTATTTTTGAAAATAATTGACATAGGTCATAAAGCAAGTTATCATTTGAGGTTTGGGCCATGCTGCTAAGACCATTTTTGAAAACGCAGGACATGTTTACTAGTACAAACATAAAGTTCGAAGGCTGCTTCATCGTCAAACATTTTCCTAGGCTTGCAAAAAGAATCAGCCAAGAAATCGGAACACGAAGAGCTAAACCTAACGAGTCACCGTCTTCGAGCACTTTTTCTAGAGAGAACGACAAGGTATCTACTCTCTCTAGCTACCTGGACGAAAATAAGAAAACGATCTCAGGTTTGTCTCCATCGGTGAGCCAGAAATAAGATGCTCCTGTGATCCTGTCGCGATCAGCCTGCTCTTTGTACACCCAAACGGGACCGAGCACTCAGCGCCACGTTGAAAGTGCACCACCGCGACTGCCACCTTCAGGAAACGGTGAAAGCTACGGCAGTGCCACCTGCCATGCCAAAACAGACCGGAGAAAAACCCTGCTTTAATTTCTCGTGTGTCAGTGTGTGTGTTTTTACGAGAGATCGATTGCACTCCGCCTTTGCCTTGGCCGTGGAAACTGGAAATGTGCGCATGGAGTTGTTCCTGCACGGCCTTAGTAACAACCGTGCAGGTTTTTGGAATTGGAAGGGCTGTGTGCTTTTGGTATGTGTATTGGCAAATGGCAATACATTGCACAACGTGGATCATTTTTGTATTATGTGTGCCTTTCATTCCGAATAGGCGCTCAGAGATGCTTAGATGTTTGTTGGAATGGTAATGCTCGACCATGGGCGTCCGTCCTATTCGGACGCTGCGCTCTATTCCGCTCGCTGCTGAGGCCTTCTCCCACCGTGTGACTGACCCTGTGCCGCTCGCTCGCTTGATTCTTGCTCCCACGCCATTGTGCACCCCACCTGTGCCGCTTGCTCCTCCCTCCTCGCTCCTCTTCCTTGCCCATCGCACGATGCACCTCGCTTCTCGCATCAGCCGTGCACCGCGCCGCCCACTCCCTCTCGTAGCGCACGTCGTGCTCGGCTGAGTCAAGGCTGGTGCTGCTAGTGCTAGTGGTGGTTTGTGCTCGTGTGCCGCCGCTCGCCGCTGGATCCCACCCTGATGACCGAAATTGACCGGCACCGGCCTTCCCCTTCTCTACGTTGCAAAAGTGTGTTTCAAGTGTTTCAAAAGTTTAAGAAGTATGTTATAATTATTACATATGGATGTTGCAAAAGTAGATCAGGATGTTGCACATATTACATATTTTTGCAATTGTTTTCAATGGTATGTTGCAAGCGTTTTGAAAAAATGTTTCGTCTGTTTTAGACGTATGTTACAATAAGTGTTTTATCCAGATGCTGCATATGTTTCACACATATGTTGAAAGTATTTTATCTGGATATTGCATTTGTTGCACACAAATGTTGCAAGTAGATCAGTATGTTTCAAATGTTTCATCTATGTTCAACGTATGTTGCATCCAAGTGTTTCATGTTGCAAGTGTTTCACGGGGACACAGTGAGTGATGGACGCATGGGGGCGCAGCGAGCTAGGGGCCGGCTCTTGGGTCCCGCCCACGCAAAGAGAGAGAGGAGGGGGTCAGGGGGAAGGAGCGGGGCGCAACAACGGGGCAGGGTGCACGTGCAAGGCGGGGGCGACGCGGATGGGGGCGGGCTATGCGGCCGTCCGTCCTGACACGAGGAGCGGCTGGCTCAGCATTGAGGGCGGGTTACATGTGTGAGTCGGAGCAAGGTGAACGGAGGTGGGCTGCACGGGTGTCCGTCTGGACATCCGGGCGCTAGCCACGCCCTGGTTGGAATGTTCGATTCAAAATGAATGGTTCGAGGCACGTGCAAGTTGCTGACTGGCTCTGTTTTGTCAGACAGGTTGTTAAGGAAAAATCCACAAAAAATTCACCTAAAAATTCCAAAATAAATTATAGCATGTTTGGATCGGATAGAGAGCAAAAAAAATCAGGCAAGGTAGTTGGATCACGTACGTCCTTCAGTCCTTGTGAAGGGCGAGAGAAACAATTGAGAATCCATATGTTTGTTTCAACAAAAATATCAAAGACATTAAGAGGAAGCCCCTTCATACATACCATTTGTATTGCCTAGTCACATGTTATCAACAGAAGAAAAAGGAAAAAAATACTATAATCGACTCTACTCAACACCTCTTCCACAAAAGAAATATAAGATACCACTCAAAGTGGTATCCGACTTATATGTTTTTTTGTTCAAGGACGAAAAACTGAATTTTGCTAAGTTTTAGTGAAATTTCACTGGTATTAGAATTCAACGTAACCTAGGCCATCAACTTATCAAGACAAAAAAAACTAGCCAAGATTTAGCTCAATAGCTACTCAAAGAGCCTCTTTTTATCCTTCCTAATAGATATAGAGATTTTGGTGTCCTCTGACTGCTTCTTTATTAGATCTCCAAATATAGGCACACTCTATTCTAGATTTTTCACTAGACAAAGATGGAGAGTGGAGCTGGCACTCTAGAGTTTATACAAGATATGGACAAGCTATTTTTAAAAGAGGCTTAACCTCAGCTTTTAAGAAAGCCAAATTTGGTACATATTGGGAATACCAGTTTTACATGACATCTACACACAGAACGCAACACAGCCAAAGGACCACTAGATTTCATAAATGTCAGTGGACATTAGAACGCTTGGCTTGAAATTCTTCATCCAGTGCAGGTTCTCATCCTTAAGTTGAGGGCAGTGCAGACGATCGTCTTCCTTGAGAAGTAGCCCCCACTTCTGCATGGAGATATGGCAACAAACATAATATCAGCCGGATTCTTGGGAAACTTGTTCTCAATAGACATCTTGTTCATGTTATTCCATATTACCTAGGCAAGACCTGCAAATATGAGCAAAGTTAACTTGATCGGTAGGGGCCCCTTGCCTAGTAACCAGGTTTCCGAAAGTTCCTTCACATATCTGGGGAAGCTCTCCCATTCGAAGGTCTTCCTGAGAAAGCCCCAAATCATTTTAGCAATGTGACAATTGAAAAAAATATGGTTAACTGGTTCCTACCCATCCCCCAGGCAGCAATCGGCACCACCTTTCTAACCCCTCTTAACCAGGCTAACAACACATTGGAGCTTATTGTTAAAGATCTGCCAAAGAAAATTTTTGATTTTTAAAGAAACTCTACATTTCCAGATATGTCCAGCCATCCTGCTGGAGCTACCTCCATTTAGGATGAATTTGTACAGAGACTTAGTCATGAAAAGCCCTTTGTTCTCAAGCCCCCCAGGACACAATATCATTCTGATCAAAGTCTAGAGTAATACTATCAAGCTCACCCTTGAGCTCTGACCATCTCTCAGCGTCCTGTAATGAGAGGGATCTTTTGAAATATACAAATCCACTGATTCTCTTCCCAACATTTTTAGCAACCACAGCGTTTGGATCTCTAGCTAGTTTGAACAGGTCTTCATATGCAATTTTTAAAGGCACATTCAGTAGCCAGCAATCCTGCCAGAACCTACAATTCAACCCATTTTTTACCTTGAAAATGGCCCCCACTTGAAGAGGTGTTTCACTTTATGTAAACCCTTCCAAAATTGGGAGATACCTCTGTTAGGGGCAGAAAAGAAAGAGCAACCATCAAGGTATTTAGCCTTAATAAGCTTGAACCATAGCTCATCAGGTTCTTGAAGAATTCTCCAAATCCATTTGACTAGTAAGCAATCATTCATAGTCCTCGTGTTAATTATGCCCAGACCCACTGATCCTTAGGTCTGCTAATCATCTCCCATTTAGCCATGTGGTACTTGAACTTTCTTTCGGCCCCTAGCCAACGAAAGTTGGCCCTAATGCTATCCATTTGCTTGTGAACCCCATTAGTTAGCCAGTAGAAACCCATGCAATAGAGTGGAATGCTGCTAAGACAGGAGTTAGTTAAGATTTGTCTCCCCCTAGAAGTGATATGCCTTCCCTTCCATGGGTCTAATCTTTTTATCATTTTCTGTAAGATAGGGGAAAAGGCACCCATGCCCAGGTGGTGATCACTTATAGGAATACCAAGATATTTCATAGGAAATTCACCCAAAACACAGTTAAACATATTGGCCATATTTTCTTTGTCTTGCTGTGAATATTCAAAAACATATATCTCACTCTTACGGAAGTTGATCTTCAAGCCAGATAGCCACTCAAAAAAATATAGGATAAGTTTGAGATTTCTGATTGACCGAATAGACCCATCTATCATAATAGCAATGTCATCAGCATATTGGATGTGTGAAATTCCCTTAGGGATGAGATGACCCAACACTCCTTTGATGTGGCCTTTGCTGATAGCTTTGTCTAACATCACAACCAAAACATCAACCACAATATTGAATAATTGGGAGGAGAGAGGGTCTTCCTGCCTCAATCCCCTGAAGGTGCTGAAATAGTTGATTCTCATCCCATGACATTCACACACACCTTACCCCCTTTAACAGTGCTCATAATCCAAGAAACCCATTGAGGATGGAAGTTCCTGCCAACCATAACTTGAGATAAGAACTCCCACCTCACTCTGTCATAAGCCTTTTCGAAGTCAATTTTTAGAATCAAGCCTTTACCTCTGGACCTCCTTAGCTCATGTACCACCTCATGTACGATTACAACCCCTTCTAGAATATTTCTACCCTTTATAAACCTAGTCTGATTTGGCCTAATCATTTTTTAGCAACAGAAGTCAATCTGTTAGTGAGAGTTTTAGTAATCCATTTATAATCTACATTTAGCAGGCAGATAGGTCTATATTGTTTTATCACATTGGCCTCCTTGACCTTTGGAACAAGTGTAATGACCCCAAAGTTAAGCCTCTTAATGTCTAATAGGCCCTTATGGAAATCATAGAACAAAGCAAGGATATCATCCTTTAGAACACTCCAAAACTTCTTAAAGAAGGATACTGTAAAACCATTAGGTCCAAGAGCCGAGTTCTCCTTCATCTCCATGATCACATCTCTGACTTCTTGCTCCCCAAAATCTTTAATAAGATCAGATCTATCCTGGTCTGACACCTTGAAGTTCTGAGGCCAAAATTTGTTTCCAAGGATAATTTGACATGGTGCACTAACCCCAAAAAAGATTTGTAGTAGGAAACAATATGGGCAGTGATGTCTCTCTGTCCTCTAATCTCCTCTTCTTCAGATTCTAGAAAAGAGATAGTGTTTTTGCGTCTTCTGCCATTAGCAAATTGGTGGAAAAATGAGTGCTAGCATTACCCTTTAGCATCCATAATTTCCTGGCTCTTCGTCTCTAAAAAATTTCATCTAGTCTATAAATCTTATCGATTTCATCATCCAATGAAATCCTTTCTTCCCATTCCGTCAAAGTCAACAGCCTGGATTCAGCAATAATGTCCAAATCCTGAATCCTAAGACTTAATTGCTCCTTCTTGGCTCTCTTCTTCCCTTTCCAATTCAAATTCCAATCCTTCAAAAATTATCTTAGTTTCTGGGGGAACTCATGCCATTTATCTAGAGAATAAGGTTTAGACTTGAAGATATCTTTGATTTCTACCCATTTATTACTCACTAAAGATTCAAAACCATCACACAAAAACCACTGATCATCAAAAGAGAAATATGAGTGTCTAACAATCCCTTTCTCCCCAGTGTCAAGAACCAATAGACAGTGATCTGAACCACCCTAGCCTTAGACCAAGCAAAACATGTGGGAAAGTTATTCTCCTAGCTTTCAGACATCAAAATCATGTCCAACTTGATGAGGGTAGGGTCTCTTTGCTTGTTGGACCAAGTGAACCTAGAGCTACTAATGAAGATTTCTTTAAGCTAAAATGTACCAATGAAGTTATTGAAGAGTTCAATCAGCCTTGGGTCACCTTGACCCTTATTTCTGTCCTTATTACTTCTTATGAGATTAAAATCCCCTCCCATAAAAATACGGAGTTCTTCATTATTACAAACCTCAGAAAGTTCCAGAATAAAATCCTCAGAAAGGTCATGTTGAGCAGGGCATACAAATTTGCCACCTAATATCTGAAATTTGTAATACTGTTTCTAACTAGCACGCATAAATTATGCTGAAGTACTCTTGTCTGTTCTATCTCAAGTAACTCAGAATTAGCCCCAACGGCTAAACCATCAGAATGCCCCTAGCAGGAATCCAATGCCATAACAACACCTTGTTGCCAGCCATCTCTTTTAACTCCCTATCATAAAAATCTTGTTTGATAGTTTTTTGTAAAGTAATAATATTCAAATCCTTCTGTATTACATGATTGATAACTAACTTTCTCTTATGGGTTGTACCAACCCCTCTTACATTCTAGAAAAGGATCTTCATAATAAATTGTTGGTGAGTGAAACCTCTTCCTCTAGCTCAGATTTGTTTGAGTTCTATCCTCCCATGGAAAGATACTCAACACAGTTTCTCTGCTCATTAGAGATGACCTCTATGGTCAAATCTACAACCCCATCTTGATTCTAGGGGGCGTCCCTGGCCTTTTGAGACTCAATAAAGTGCTTATAATTAGCCTCGGCCACTGCTGCTATAGCTAATTCCTCTAGCTTAAAAGCATCTAGTTGTTCATCAATATTGTCTACTTCTAAGTCTAAGTCTATAATAACAGCATGTAAACTAGAATTGGAAGTGTTATTTAGAACTGTGAAGGGATTATGAGTAAACATACCTGAAGTGTCATTTTTTCCCTGGCTTTCTTGGTAGCTTTCTCAGCAATAGGGACCCCATCCCTCGGGGTTATATTATTGGTTCTCAAAGCAATCACCACCTACTTCCCCTTTTTCTGCTTCTTGGATTTCCTGGACTTAGGAGATTTTCACCCTTTGTTAATCTCCTCAAATTCAGAATCTTTGCTCAAGATAGAAATATTGTCCATTAAATCTTCTTCAGCCAATCCAACCTCTGGAGTGGATCTAAGTAAGGGAGAGCTCAGAGTAGAATTCTTCTACCTACCCTGGTGAGTAGATAGAGCTTCTTCTTGAGTTAGGGATTCCACTGGTTCAGCCTCCACATTCTCAGAGGCTAGCTTAAGTACCAGCCATTTGCTTTTTTCCATTAAGTAGGCCCCATTAGCGCCATGGACAATCACTTGGGATTCATTAGGCACCAGAGTTTCTTCACCTAGGTCCATCGCAGTAGATTGGTTCTCCTTAGGAGTCATCTTCCTGATGATGTCCTTTCTAAGATTCTGCTCCTGATCATTTTGGGGGTTAGGAGGCTCCATAGCCACTTTACCAATTTCCACTAAACCCAAGTTAGGGTGGAAGGCAGCTATGGGTGTAATGACTTTGTCCATAGGAAACTCCCCCTCATTCAGATCTTTCTGACCCATGCAGTCTTCCATAGAGTCCCCATAAGTAGAAGTTTGGTCTTTATCAATTTTCCCTATTCTGTCAAACTTGCTCTGTGATCTCTTGAACTTGTCCCCTTTTTGATTGGCATCAGGGTCCTGATTATGGTAATCATCACGTTTTTTAAGACCAGGAGCCCCTCCTTAGCGTTTTCTTGTCACCCCTTCTGGTTCTCTACACCTGTGCCATTGAAAAAAAATACTCAATCCCACCATGTATAGCAGCAAGGTTTTGGCATTTTCCCTGAAATCTCACAGGCCTAGCTCTAATTAAGCTCAGCTCATCAACCACTAGGGGCTCAGCTACAAGATTAGCAATTTCTTTAACTGTTTTCACTTCTTTGGCAACATCTAAGACATTATGAATCTTTATCCAAACTGTCTGAAGGATAGAAGATGTCTCTTGATCCCTAGTAGCTTTCTCCAATTTGCCTTTAAGACCAAAGAGGGACATCTGAAACTCAGACAGCTTAGTGAAAGTGTCGAGAGAACTTTTATCATGGAAGACTACTAAGAATTTTGCTTTGTCTATCTTCTTGACCTTGAAATCCCAATCCTCTTTCATCAGATTCTTCAACTCCTTATCAATCTTGCCTTCAGTTGCATCTCTATCGAGAACAGTAAGGATTCCTGAGGCAGAGTACTCTTTTGTGGCGGAACCGTCTGAATCGGCACATTATCGATAATACTCGTCTTCCATTGACACTAAGTATTCCGATAATGAACCAAGTCAAACACCTCCGTCGAGCACACCCGAAGGAGAACTCGAATAATCCACGTTTTCATCCAGGATACACTAATGAATACAAGCTTACAATACTTAGTCCATTTCATACAATAGCAGTCTTGGAAATTTATTCATTACAATACCAGAGTTCAGAGTGCAATAATTAAACAACGGAAACTAATTAAACATCTAGCGGAAAGCGACACAAGGATCCGTCTGTGCCCACCAGAAGAATCCTTCACCCAGCAGCCCACTTCTTAAGTTGCACCTGCAACAGGGGTAAAATAAACCCTAAGTACAAAATGTACTTGCAAGACTTACCCGACTAGTGGGAATATATATTTCCCGACTCTCAAGGATATGAAAGGCTTTTTAGTTTGCTGTTTCATTTTTGCCTGCAAAGCTTATTAAAGTGTATTCTTACTGGTAAATATTTAGCAGTCATTTTTTTCATTAGCTAAACATTCTAGGTAAGCACCTGTTCTACTTTCAAGCAAGTGATAAGCAATCAGACTCAATTCTCTTTCTTTCCTTTCTTCCACCAACTTTATTATTCCAGTTGTTACTACGATGCCATGCCATAGTCAAGTCGTACCGTCTAAGCGACGGCGATTCGCGAATCAATGTGCCCAGCTGGGTACCCCGAAAAACACACGTCTCGCTCGTACCCTAGGCACGAGCGAGACCAACCCGTTCCACTCCTGTCACAGGTTCCAGGTCCCCGTCCAAACTTGGACTCCAAGCCCCCACACTTGAGGCCCGGCCTCAAAGTGGTGCTTAGACCTCCACCTATCCCCGCCTCCAATCAGTCGGTCCGGAAAGAGCCGGAGCCCATGACAAGAGAGTAACAAGTCTTCCTAGCCCCCATCCGCTAGTATATGCTCGGGATAATAAGATCTGTGACAAGACTATTGTCCATAACAACGAACAGTTCTTAATCGACACGGACAGAGAAACGATGCAACCAAGCTAAGCCCGTGGCCGCGGGACATAACTTGTCACACCCACCCATACCCAAACCATATCCCTGCCCGGTCTCCAATTTTCTTTCACCTTCTTATCATGTGATACAATAATAATCACCTATTGTGAGTAACGACAGGTTACCCGCTACCGTCATCCTAAGCATCGCATCTACACGACCTATACTAGTAGGACTCATAGGTGGGTATATATGTGCAAGTAGTTTTCATATCAACTCCTGAAACGTAATGCAAACATATATATACCAAGTGATTAGTAAAATAGGGGTTATGCACCGGGGCTTGCCTTGGGCAGGCACGGAGTCAACAAAGTCAGTCGGCGGCTCCGGAACCTCCTCCGCTGCAAGGACCTCCTCGATCACCTCCACGACCTCCTCGTACTCCTGGTCGTCAATGGTCACCACGTCCGCCTCCAACTCGTTCACTACATGCATGCAATGATGGTGCAATAAATTAATACTTAGACAACAACAACTCTTAAAAGTACACAACTACTAAGCTAATTAACTAACTCTAATGGTTAACATGCTAAGCTATCCATTACTTCTACTAAGCAAGAACTAGCTAGCCTAATATTTTCTACTAACTAAAATACATTTCATGATAAATAGATAAATTTAGTTGAGCTCTAGAGATGAAGAAAATGACATGGACAGACAACTCTTGGTTTTCAATGAATTTAGGAAGAAGAATCAACGGAATTGGAGTTCGTATGGTGGAGATATTGGTTGCGCAAAGTAGCTATTAATAATCTCTAAAAAAAACAAAGGAACTTAATTAGCCCATGGCTTTCTCCCGTGACTTGCTCATGAATGAGGTCTTTAATCAAAGGAATAATGAAGACGGATGGCGCTGCTAGGGAGAAACAGAGGAAGTACAAGAGGAACTCGCGGGATACTTACCGCAGTCCACTGATGCTACGATAGACGCAGCTTACACGGCAAGAACAGAGAAACTTGATTAGAGAGGAAGAGGTGGACACCAAGTCTGGCGAGCTCGCGATCGCGAGACGTCTCCTTTTAAGGACGAGAGACGCAGGGACGCTCGCACTGGAAAAGAGATCGACGTGCGCGACGCAGCATACGGACTTTTGTTCTGGCGAGCAGCGACTTCCACGTGCACAGTAAGTCTCCGTGCTACAGTGTTTTCTGCGCTGCTACAGTGCACTCTGCGACGCTACAGTAACCTCTGTGCTGCTACAGTGCGTTCTGCGACGTTACAGTAACCTTGCAATGACATTTCGTGCTCTCTGGTTTCCTTTCGCAGAGGCAGCGCGCCGTGTGGGCTGGGCAACATTGATTTTGTGAAGCACGGCGGCTAATTAAGTATTAACTAACACGTCAGTTGTGCGTGGTGTCCGCTGCTGCCGTGGTCGGTTGTCGCCGTGTACGTGCTGCGCGGGCATGCCTTGCGAGTGTGCTGTGAGCACGATCAAGGAATTTTAGAAAGAAAAGGAATTTCTAGCGCTGGAGTTGGATCAGGATGACAATAGTTAGTTGAACTGTGCTGAGGAATATTTGGACAAGGAATTAAATTAGAGCTCAAATTGAGAATTAGTGCAACAAAATTTAATTTCTCATTTTGCCATAAACAATAATACATAAACATGATGCTCATGACATGGTTTAGTGATTTATTAATGCAGTAACACCGAGGGTGTTACAGCTCTACCCCCCTAAAAGAAAATCTCGACCCGAGATTTCACGTGCCTAGTGTGGGAAAAGATAAGCAAGTTAATTACTTAAGATGATTACCTTGACGAACTAGGAATGAGATGAGGATAATGCTCCAAAATATAGCTTCCCAACTCCCAAGTGGCCTCATCCTCCGAATAATTTTTCCATTGAACCTTGTAAAATTTCACCACCTTGTTTCTTGTGATTCTTTCTTTTTCATCCAAAACCTTGATTGGGTGCTCAATATAAGAAAGATCGGGTTGAAGAGAAAGGCCTTCAATTTCCACAATTTCTTCGGGAACCCGCAAACATCTTTTCAATTGAGAGACATGGAAAACATCATGGACCGCTGACAAGATATCTGGGAGTTGAATACGATAAGCAACAGAACCCCTTTTTTCCAAAATTTTATAAGGACCCACATAGCGAGGAGCCAATTTTCCTCTGACACCAAACCTATGAACACCTCTCATGGGAGATACCTTGAGATACACATAATCACCAACCTCGAACTGCAAGGGCCTTCTCCTTTTGTTTGCATAATTTTTCTGACGACTCTGAGCTGACTGCAAGTGACCTTGGATGACTCTCACTTGATCTCTTGCCTCCTTAATGAGATCGGGCCCATAATGACCACGGTCTCCCACCTCCACCCAGTTGAGTGGTGTCCTACATTTCTTGCCATACAGAGCCTCAAAAGGTGCCATGCGAATGCTCTCTTGATAACTGTTGTTATAAGAGAACTCAGCAAACCTCAAACACTCATCCCACTTTTCAGGAAAAGAAATGACACAGGCCCTCAACATGTCTTCTAGTACTTGGTTGATTCTCTCTGTTTGACCATCAGTCTGGGGATGATAAGCAGAACTTCTAAGAAGGCGAGTACCAAGACACTTCTGCAACTGCTCCCAGAAACGTGACACAAATACTGATCCCCGATCAGAAACTATAGTGAGAGGAACTCCATGTAGAGTAACAACTCGGTCAAAATATAACTTGGCATATTGCATGGCTGTGAACCTATTACCCACCGGAAGAAAATGAGCTGACTTGGTAAGACGATCCACAATGACCCAAATAGAATCATGTCCTCTTACTGTGCGGGGCAGACCCACAATAAAATCCATGGAAATATCCTCCCATTTCCAAGCAGGGATAGGCAAGGGCTGTAGCAAACCCGGTGTACGTAGGTGATCAGCTTTAACTCTTCCACAAATGTCACACTCAGAGATGTACTTGGCCACATCTTGCTTTAGGTTGGGCCACCAATACACGTGCCTCAAATCATGATACATTTTATTACTCCCTGGGTGAATGGACAACTTGGAGTTATGGGCCTCTTCCAAGATTTTTGTCCTAAGCTCAACACTTCCTGGCACTACCAATCTCCTCTTGTACCTGAGCACACCTTGCTCATCAATATTAAAATGGGGCCCTCATCCTTTAGCCATCAATATCCTGATGTGAGGAATCACCTCAGTGTCCTTCCTCTGCTCTAAGATAATTTGATCCAGCAAGTCAGAAACCAAGGCAATATGTGCCAACACCTCATGATGAGCAAAAGACAAAGACTCCTCATCCTCCTGGTGTGACTTCCGACTTAATGCATCAGCTACCACATTAGCTTTGCCGGGATGATAGTGCACCTCTAAATCATAATCCTTAATTAACTCAAGCCACCTTCGTTGCCTCATATTTAACTCGGGTTGAGTAAAAATATATTTGAGGCTCTTGTGGTCCGTATAAATATTTACCTTGTTTCCCAACAAAAAGTGCCTCCATATTTTTAGAGCATGCACCACCGCACCAAGCTCTAAATCATGGATGGGATAGTTTACTTCATGCTTTTTCAGCTGACGGGAAGCATAAGCTACTGCCCGTCCTTCTTGCATAAGCACACACCCAAGTCTAGACCGAGAGGCATCACAATATACATCAAATGGTTTCCCAATATCAGGCTGAGCAAGAATAGGAGCAGTGGTCAAATACTTCTTCAGAGCTTGAAATGCCTCCTCACAAGCCGGGCCCCAAACAAACTTGACATCCTTCTGAAGCAACTTGGTCATGGGTTTAGCTATCTTGGAAAAGTCAGGAATGAAACGCCGATAATAACCGGCAAGGCCAAGGAACTGACGTATCTGATGCACGGACCTTGGTGATTTCCAATTTAAAACCTCTTGCACCTTGCTAGGGTCCACTGATATGTCTTCAGGGGTCAAGACATGTCCCAAAAATTATACCCGGTCTAGCCAAAATTCACACTTGCTAAACTTGGCATATAACTGATGCTCGCGTAGTCTGGTTAGGACTATGCGAAGATGCCGGGCATGCTCATCTTCATTCTTTGAATATATTAAAATATCATCAATAAATACCACCACAAACTTATCCAACTCCGGCATGAAGACTGAGTTCATGAGGTACATGAAAAATGCAGGAGCATTGGTAAGACCAAAGGACATTACTAGGTACTCATAAAGACCGTACCTAGTGGAAAAGGCTGTCTTTGGTACATCTTGGGGCCGGATTTTTATTTGGTGATACCTAGAACGGAGGTCAATTTTTGAAAATACCTTTGCACCAGCTAACTGATCAAACAAGGTATCAATCCGAGGCAAGGGATATTTATTTTTAATAGTTACTGCATTAAGGGGGCGATAATCAATACACATCCGAAGAGTGCCATCCTTCTTCTTCACAAAAATAGCTGGACAACCCCATGGTGAAGTGCTAGGACGAATAAATCCCTTCTCCCTCAGCTCTTCTAATTGCTTCTTCATTTCAGCTAACTCTGGAGGAGCCATACGATAAGGACGTCTAGAAATAGGAGTAGTACCGGGCTCTAACTCAATGGTAAACTCCACATCTCTATCAGGAGGTAACCCAGGTAAATCTTCAGGAAAAACATCTGGAAAGTCACAGACCACAGGAATAGAGGCAAGAGCAGGAGAAGCTTCAGTATTAGAGACGGCTGCTAGAGAAGAGATTGGTGGCATAATAAGGGACATTCTATCCTCAGATGAAGGAAGCTTCAACTCCACCACTCCGTTAAGGTCCAAAACTACACCATTCCTTCCCAACCAATTCATTCCCAAGATAGCATCTGTACTTTGCCCAGGCAATACCATGAACTGGACACGATAAGAATGAGTGGCCAAAACCAGGCTAAGTGTCTCAGTCCGGGTCTGAATACATAACTGTGCACCAGGGGTGCTAACCTTATATGCAACAGAAATCATTGCAGTAGGTATATTGTGCCTTTCTACGAAACCCATACTCATGAATGAATGTGATGCACCAGAATCAAATAACACATATGCTGGGTGGGAGTTGATGGAGAACATACCAGCCATCACAGGTTCTCCCTGTGGAAACTCCTCAGCTGCAGTGAAATTAACATGTCCCGAGCGGCTTACAGGCACCTTCTTCCTGATAATAGTCCTCTTGACCAAGCGAGAGTTGGCTGCAGACTGAGCAGACTGAATAGGATGATTTTCAGGACACTCCCGAGCATAGTGGCCTTCCTTGCCACACTTGAAACAAATAACTGGTGGCCTATTTCCCTGTCCCTGACGAGGCTGGAACTGCTGTCCCTGAGGCTGCTGCACCTGCTGAGTAGGTGCACGGTACTGAGTGTGCTGAACTGAAGTGGCTTGCTGGAAGTGACGTGGCTGCTGTCCACCCTGAGAATAATAAGGCACCCTCCTAACAACTTGTACCTTCTGCGTATGTGGGTGACTAGAGGATCCAGTAATCACCCGCTTGCGCTTCCACTCAGACTGGGTGTCATTCTGAAGTCCCTCCATGGAAATGGCAGCACTCATCAATGCACCAAAGCTCTGATAGCCCCCAGTGAACAACTTCTCCTTTAAGACACAAGAGAGACCATCCCTAAAACAATCCATCTTCTTCTGATCGGTGTCCACAAGATAACCAGCATACTGAGCCAGATGGTTGAACTTGGTTGCATACTCCACCACGGTCATATTACTCTGCCTTAACTCCTTAAACTCAGTCAACTTCCTGCTCATCAAACCAGCAGGAATAAAGTGCTCACGAAAAGCAGTGACAAACTCCTGCCAAGTCACCCGGTGACCTGCAAGCTGCATGGCTTGGAAGGTGTCGCACCACGCAGTAGCAGATCCTAGAAGATGCTGTGCAACAAAGTGCACCTTCTGGTCATCAGCCACATTGTGCAGCAACATCAACTTCTGCTCTATGGTGCGAAGCCAATGATCTGCATCCAGAGGCTCAGCAGACGGTGTGAAGGTAGGTGGCTGCGTCTTCAAAAAGTCCTGATAGGTGCTGGGCCTGTCATGCCCACGAGCACCATCCCCATTCCTACCACCATCACCGTGGCCCCCACGAACAAGGTTACCAACTAACTGTGCCATCATTTCCATGACACGGTTGGACTCACGACGGGCAGTCAACATCTCAGCCAGCATCTCTTCAGGATTCATAGGAGGTACTGGTGCCCGAGGTAGTGCAGCATCCAACACTGGGACCCCATTGCTATCCCCCTGATGCTCACCATCATTGCCTTGATCACTTCCACCGTGGCCAAGGACAGCCCCACCACTGGCACTCCCATGATGAGACCCCTGACTCATCTGTGATCATATAAGGATCCACCATAAGGGACAAACTTCCAGATTCAAGGACAGACTCAAAGAATAGATACACTTGATAAGGGATAAAATAATCAGACTTCCATAGTTAATTGGAGCACTTATTTTTATTATTTCCCTATCATTTATTAATCAAACTTATACGTGACGGGGTATATAATTATTTTTTTATATGCTCATGATGCATGTATCGGCCTATTCGTCGCTCAAGCCGAATATAGCGGCATTCGCGAATATTTTGGCACAAGGTATACTCACTCACCGTATACTAGTCGATTTATACGATGCGTAAGTTAGTGTACCTGCAGGACTTTTCATTAGATAAAATCAGTGCCACTATCCTAGATAGACCATATTACTAGGGCGAATACTTATTTATGCGAATTTACCGAATCCTATTTTTTCACAAATCTTTTGTTGGTCAAATTTTTAAATTTAAAAAGAGGTGATTAAGCTTGTAAATTCATTATTGGCTCTGGTACCAACTGTGGCGGAACCGTCTGAATCGGCACATTATCGATAATACTCGTCTTCCATTGACACTAAGTATTCCGATAATGAACCAAGTCAAACACCTCCGTCGAGCACACCCGAAGGAGAACTCGAATAATCCACGTTTTCATCCAGGATACACTAATGAATACAAGCTTACAATACTTAGTCCATTTCATACAATAGCAGTCTTGGAAATTTATTCATTATAATACCAGAGTTCAGAGTGCAATAATTAAACAACGGAAACTAATTAAACATCTAGCGGAAAGCGACACAAGGATCCGTCTGTGCCCACCAGAAGAATCCTTCACCCAGCAGCCCACTTCTTAAGTTGCACCTGCAATAGGGGTAAAATAAACCCTAAGTACAAAATGTACTTGCAAGACTTACCCGACTAGTGGGAATATATATTTCCCGACTCTCAAGGATATGAAAGGCTTTTTGGTTTGCTGTTTCATTTTTGCCTGCAAAGCTTATTAAAGTGTATTCTTACTGGTAAATATTTAGCAGTCATTTTTTTTCATTAGCTAAACATTCTAGGTAAGCACCTGTTCTACTTTCAAGCAAGTGATAAGCAATCAGACTCAATTCTCTTTCTTTCCTTTCTTCCACCAACTTTATTATTCCAGTTGTTACTACGATGCCATGCCATAGTCAAGTCGTACCGTCTAAGCGACGGCGATTCGCGAATCAATGTGCCCAGCTGGGTACCCCGAAAAACACACGTCTCGCTCGTACCCTAGGCACGAGCGAGACCAACCCGTTCCACTCCTATCACAGGTTCCAGGTCCCCGTCCAAACTTGGACTCCAAGCCCCCACACTTGAGGCCCGGCCTCAAAGTGGTGCTTAGACCTCCACCTATCCCCGCCTCCAATCAGTCGGTCCGGAAAGAGCCGGAGCCCATGACAAGAGAGTAACAAGTCTTCCTAGCCCCCATCCGCTAGTATATGCTCGGGATAATAAGATCTGTGACAAGACTATTGTCCATAACAACGAACAGTTCTTAATCGACACGGACAGGGAAACGATGCAACCAAGCTAAGCCCGTGGCCGCGGGACATAACTTGTCACACCCACCCATACCCAAACCATATCCCTGCCCGGTCTCCAATTTTCTTTCACCTTCTTATCATGTGATACAATAATAATCACCTATTGTGAGTAACGACAGGTTACCCGCTACCGTCATCCTAAGCATCGCATCTACACGACCTGTACTAGTAGGACTCATAGGTGGGTATATATGTGCAAGTAGTTTTCATATCAACTCCTGAAACGTAATGCAAACATATATATACCAAGTGATTAGTAAAATAGGGGTTATGCACCGGGGCTTGCCTTGGGCAGGCACGGAGTCAACAAAGTCAGTCGGCGGCTCCGGAACCTCCTCCGCTGCAAGGGCCTCCTCGATCACCTCCACGACCTCCTCGTACTCCTGGTCGTCAATGGTCACCACGTCCGCCTCCAACTCGTTCACTACATGCATGTAATGATGGTGCAATAAATTAATACTTAGACAACAACAACTCTTAAAAGTACACAACTACTAAGCTAATTAACTAACTCTAATGGTTAACATGCTAAGCTATCCATTACTTCTACTAAGCAAGAACTAGCTAGCCTAATATTTTCTACTAACTAAAATACATTTCATGATAAATAGATAAATTTAGTTGAGCTCTAGAGATGAAGAAAATGACATGGACAGACAACTCTTGGTTTTCAATGAATTTAGGAAGAAGAATCAACGGAATTGGAGTTCGTATGGTGGAGATATTGGTTGCGCAAAGTAGCTATTAATAATCTCTAAAAAAAAGCAAAGGAACTTAATTAGCCCATGGCTTTCTCCCGTGACTTGCTCATGAATGAGGTCTTTAATCAAAGGAATAATGAAGACGGATGGCGCTGCTAGGGAGAAACAGAGGAAGTACAAGAGGAACTCGCGGGATACTTACCGCAGTCCACTGATGCTACGATAGACGCAGCTTACACGGCAAGAACAGAGAAACTTGATTAGAGAGGAAGAGGTGGACAACAAGTCTGGCGAGCTCGCGATCGCGAGACGTCTCCTTTTAAGGACGAGAGACGCAGGGACGCTCGCACTGAAAAAGAGATCGACGTGCGCGACGCAGCATACGGACTTTTGTTCTGGCGAGCAGCGACTTCCACGTGCACAGTAAGTCTCCGTGCTACAGTGTTTTCTGCGCTGCTACAGTGCACTCTGCGATGCTACAGTAACCTCTGTGCTGCTACAGTGTATTCTGCGCCGTTACAGTAACCTTGCAATGACATTTCGTGCTCTCTGGTTTCCTTTCGCAGAGGCAGCGCGCCGTGTGGGCTGGGCAACATTGATTTTGTGAAGCACGGCGGCTAATTAAGTATTAACTAACACGTCAGTTGTGCGTGGTGTCCGCTGCTGCCGCGGTCGGTTGTCGCCGTGTACGTGCTGCGCGGGCATGCCTTGCGAGTGTGCTATGAGCACGATCAAGGAATTTTAGAAAGAAAAGGAATTTCTAGCGCTGGAGTTGGATCAGGATGACAATAGTTAGTTGAACTGTGCTGAGGAATATTTGGACAAGGAATTAAATTAGAGCTCAAATTGAGAATTAGTGCAACAAAATTTAATTTCTCATTTTGCCATAAACAATAATACATAAACATGATGCTCATGACATAGTTTAGTGATTTATTAATGCAGTAACACCGAGGGTGTTACAGCTTTGGCCTTAGCAACATGAATGTTGATAGAGTAGAAACCTTGCCCTGGGATACCGAACCCAAACATTTGCAACTTCCTGTTACCAAAAGCTTTGCAACCAACAACTATGTGACCCTCTTTCTTACATTTATAGCATATAGGATCATTCTCGTACTTAGACTGGTGATGGCCAGAACCCAAACAACGGTAGCATTTGATAGCAGCTGAGTGTGGAAGTTTCATACCTTCAGAAGGACCAGCGCCACCTCTGTCCCGGTTCCCCTCCATGAATCCTGACTGAATCAACGGTCATTGCGGTTCTGATTACCTTGAGATTGATTCCAACTCCCTTGTTGGTTGTATCCACAGTTCTCCTGCTGAGCATCATACCAGCCCCCTTGTTGGATTTGACCTCTAGTAGGCTCTCCTCTCCTAGGATTGTAGTTCCTGTTACCTCTAAATCTGTTACGATCCTCTTGGATAGCTCCCCTGCCACCAAAGTTGTGCACCCTCCTGTCCTTGGAGCCTCTTCTATCCGCTCCTTCGCCGCCTCTGCCAGCACTCCTTTGTAGCTGATAGCGGAGATCTTGCTCATGCTAGTCCCCGTCAAGGAGATCGTCCTCCTCCATCCAATCCTCCTGTCTACGCTTCCCCTGTTGCTCCATGGTAGTTTGAGCAAAGGAGCGTGAGAGGTGGGGTGACGGTGGAAGAACCCTAACTTTCCTTACCGAGCTCCCAAATCTTCTGATATCGCTGAGGCTAGCTGGGTAACGAATATCCAAAGTGAGTCTCTCTTTTGGGTCCAAAACCAACCTGCCCAGGTCCAGCGGGGCCCCACAAATGTTCAAAGCGAGGGTCATGTCCCGCCCTTGGGATGTCTCCTTCCGCAGTACCCTTGCTGTCTTCTAGAACCTTCACCACCATTGTTGAAGATTGCTTCGCGCCACCCATGGCGGAGACAACCAAAGCTCTGGATTCCTGAGAAGCAGGAACTCTAGCCCGAGGAGAAGAGTCCAATGCCAGGATCCTATACATGGAAGCTTCGAGTTTGCCGCATGCAGGCGCGAGTTCCTCCAACTAGGATTCAGAATCTGGATCACCAAACAAATGTCATTTGATATCTTCTGCAATCTGTTCACGAACAATTTGTTTCCCCCCATTGGTAGTTGGATGGTAGCCAGAAGCATCAACTATCCAATCCGCAATCCCGCCCGGAGCCAGAGTTAATAGACGAGGGGCACCCTTGCCCAATCGAATCCCCCTGCTCAATCCTGGGCCAGGACTCGGATTGAGCAGCCATGAATCCCCCCTCCAATCTCTGATGAATCAGGGACGAGCCACAGGGAGGAAGCCCATCGCTAACTGTACCCACCTCCAAATCCCCCCGAGTCCCCGCGTTTCCCCCAGGAGCAGAGGACTCACCGATGTTCCGCGCTCTCCAGGCATTGCGTTGGAGACAGAGCTCCGTAAGTGAAGGGCTCCGGCGAGCGGGCGACAAGGTCGGAGCCAGACCCGCTAGGGTGGGCGCTGTCGGGGGAGGGCCAACCGCCTGGTCGCCGAACGGGGGGTGGGGAGGGGGATGGGAGTCGACTCATTTCAGCCTCTCTCAATTGAATCCCCGATATGGACAAGCTGTTGGAGGGTGAAAAGATATAGATAGCGATTTTTATTCAATTGATGTTCAAATGATAATTTAGAGAGTGAGTTTAAGGAAAAAAACTCTTGTAGAAGCTCAAAAAGTAAGGGTATGTAGTCTCCTAAACATATGACTTAGATTTTGCTCATTTATATTTGTCGATTTCTATGGTAGTAAGTGGATCTAAATACAGTAGGTCGCCTGTACCCTGATGAACTATCGTCATCACCCACACCCGTCTCTCCTGGTTTTGTTCTCCGTGCGTTGCCTTCAGCCTCTTGATTGACACAAATCCACCTGAAATCCCCCTCCTCTCTCCATTGTTGCTCGTTCCTCGACAAGCCTCCTCAACCGCCACTAATTAATTTACTCGTCAAGTACGGCCTAATAATCAGACACATTTAAATTATATTATCGGAGAATTTTGAGCATGTGTTATCTCGTAAGCACACGTTGAGAAGGCCCAAGTTGGCTTCGGAACTGGAATAGGGATCGCAATTATTGGGACCCTATCGATCTCATCAACTCTTGCATGCGCTCACACCGATCGATCTCGCAGGCCGCCCTAGCCACTCATCATCATCATGAGGATCTCGCTCGGTCGGCATCGCATCTTTTGGGACAGGAAACAAGCTGCACACGTGCGCGTCCGGCTGAGGTTAGCTTGCATGCTCCCCAGAGATCAACAAGAACAAACCTCTTTTATCCTATTTAGAGCGTACCATTATTTTATCCAAGCACATCCATGCATAGATAGCCACGCATGTGCGCATTTGTGCTGGCTGCTGGGTGATGAGCTGCTACGCAGGAACTCAATTGGTTGATGGTGTTGCATTGGTACGCCGCCCCACCTGAGTCCGATCTCCGATGGGACAAGTCCAGGGACTGGAGTACTGCACCGAGTCGAGGCCGTCACTCAGGCGTCACGCCGACCACACGCGGCACCGCCGACTTTTACTGTTTTACACCACTGCGCGAGCATACGGCCGCCGAAGTTTCAGATGATAACCTCAGTTGGTCCCAAAGCGACAACTGATGAGGTGATGGGCGGTCAGCTTATGCCATTCGTACCGCGGTGGAGAAGTCGCTTACTACTACAACTACTTGTCTACTTGCGTTTGTCACTTGGTTGTAGAGGATTTGTATTGCGATCATGGTCATGGCAGTGTCAGCGCTCCGCCTTTTCTCGCCGTTTCCACTTGTTCAATTAGTCGGCCAGTGCATTTCTTGAAGCCTGTTAAGCGGATGACCAGGAGATTAATTGTTACATCCCCCACTGTCAAAAGCGCTATGTTTGTGTGTGTGTGTGTGTGCGCGCGCGCGCGTGTGTTATGATGATGCTGGGATGCGAGCACTTTTGCTGCCGACAACGTGTAGAGCCCAATTTTCCTCTAGCAACGCAAATAACCATGACAGTGGGCATGCATGTTTATAGCGTTTTTAGGGGGCTTTTGTTTGGATAAACGCATGCCCTGTTCATCTGGCTTATAATCCGTCTTATTCGGCTTGTTTTTTCAGCCAGAACAATATTTTTCTCTCACAAAAAATCAGCCAACAGTGTTTTTCAGTCGGCTTATAATTCTAGCCGAACGGGGCCGCAGTCCCGTAAGTCAACCGCCAATATAGATTCAATTTAGAACTGACTATTGTACATCTTAAATGCACCATCCAGTGTAAATCTAGAACTTATACTGGTGGTTAACTAACTTAGTTATGGTTCATGTTTTTTCTACTGGTGTCTGGTCTTTATAAATTGTCAGTAAGCATGGACAGTTTGATTGATTTGGTGAAGTCAAAAAGAAAAGAAAACAAAAGCTGTATACGTGGATGAAACATGAGACATATATAAATTTGGTCTTGAATTATGGTACGTTTGACGGATATGAATTTCTTTCATCCATTTGGCCTTGAATTAAGGATTTAAGATACTCAGCTACCTATAAGAAGATTTCGTCCGGATTGCAAGTTTACATGCATCGTCATCTTGGTTTGACGTACACGACATATACAAACTGTGAACTAGCTGAGATTAATTTCAGCACGCCACCACGATTACCATATCCCGCAAGCATATCCTTGCGCCATTTTTTTGTAGAGGAAATTAGGACAAGTTATGCACCTACCTACTATATGCATCCATCTGGCTTAATAATTAATGTATAGCGGTGCCGTCGTTTTCTTCCAACATTGTATGCTCCTGTCGCCGTCGGCCTGCTCGCTCTTACATGCAAATGGCGCCAAGCACTCCGCGCCACGTCGAAAGTGCACCATGTACTGCGCGCTGCTAGTCTGCTACCATATTCAGGAAGTAGAGAAAATAAAAACGACGACGGCACTGCTAAAAGAAATCGTCGGAGAAAAACTCCTGGGATCGCATTTTATTTCTCCATGACCGTACGTGAAACCATAATGTTTTGGCTGCGGTGATATGTTGTGACCGGAGGAGTTTTTCTTTCTCTGATCTGACGCAGCAGGCGAGCCAATTTGTCACGGGCGTGCGGAGTTTTTGAACGTGCTTACCGACCGTACAAGTTATTAGAGTCAAAATAGTGACGCTTTTAGTTTGGACGCAGGTAATAACCCGTGACCGGTCGCGCAAAGGGCGAGCGCGCGACCCCGCCACCTAGGCCCCGCCCCGCCGTGGCATATGGTAGCGTTTCGCCAAAGCTCCGTGGCCACCACGCCCGCGGCGGCCTCCTTCTTCTCTCCCTCCTTCCCGCCGCCGCCATGACAATTCTTTGCTACTGCATCAACTTGGCTCGGCCGCCTCCTCCGCCGCCCGCTCAGGCGGCGTCACTGTCTCCTTCGCCTCGCTGTCGTCTCACCTGTCCCCATATATAGCCTGACCTGTCTCAAAACATTTTTTCTAAGGCCGTCGGAGATGGGAAGGAGGGAGAGCGTGGGAGCGCGGGCATCGTGCCGTCACGATAGAGAGTGACGAGTCGCGGGATAGATTTTGCGTTTGGTTTTGGATTTGGATGCGTGTGGCAAGTTGGTAGAACCTTTTTGAACATGGGTAATTTTCAATGCCGTGGATGGCTCTCACCTCTCAGTCCAAATAGGTTAGTATATATATGGCAGGACATGACCATACGCGTGCTGAAGTGCTTGATCGAAAATGGACGATTGGTGGTAAGGACGACAACAAGTGGCTAATAAGTGTATCTTGGAGCATCAGAATTTCTCGTCTATCTTGACAGAATGGAAGGAGAACGAATATAGGCCCTTGGTTGATAGATTCTTCGCCTTAAATGCCCTCGAAACTTTTATAGCATCATGTATGGTTCAAAAGGTTTTCAGAATATAGTTCGGTCATCACCTGACTCCATGTGACGTCTGAAGACGAAGGACGATCTGGAAGACTAGAACCCCTTATATACAGTTCAAGTAATAAATACTAGAAATGTTCAAAGCAAGCTATTTCATCAAAATATGGAATTTTCGGTGTCTAAAGCACTACAAAATCATATAACAAAATTTAAAAATAAGCCGTTACTAAGCCCATATCTGCTTCTACATTAATAACGAGCGAGGACTAATAATTTAATTATCTAGAAAAACGAATTCACCAGGCCCACTAATAATCTAAAAATATCCAATCAGTTCGTGATATGAAATCCACTGGATAATTGCGAATATGCCACATTATCTTGTGGCCACAAGTGGACGCTCCAAGTTGGGTACCGAAGTGGGAATAGACACCTAAATTATTGGGGCCGTATCTCAACCCTTGGCATCAGTCCGATCGCGCAGCCACGTTTGCATGTATGCATTCCTTCTCTGCGCATGCAATGACACCGCATGATCGCATCGCGCACCTTTGCCCTCTGGCTTTGGGACTGGAAGCTAGCGGCACACATGCATGCCCCAGGAGGCCAGGAGACATTAGCTACCATTGCATGCTCCGTGCCTCCGTCTCCGTCGTCTCTCCGGCAACTACGAACACTATCGCGCCTCATACCTCCTAGGCGTTGGATTTTGATAGCATGAGGTTCTTCAGATCTTTGCTTGGCTGAAAACTTGCCTGCCCAGTCACCAACCAAACTACGGGGCACACTTGGGACGTACGGTGCTGGACCGTGGGCATGTCACCGTCCAGGGTATATATATGCATTGCACAGGCAAACGCCACGCCCCACGCGTCATTACTGGAACGACATGCATATGCAAACGAAGTTTAAATGGGGGATGGGGGATAACAGACGGGGACAGTGCATCCGCCATCCACACACTGTTCTAGTATTCATTGGTCCAGGCACGGGCGCATGCACGCACATGCAGATTTGCGATCATCTACCTGCCCCCAACAGGTCAAGCTATGAATGACCGAAAACGGCGACCAGAGGAGGTGAATGAGAGCCTCAAATTTCTTTCGAAATATTTGGCCGCTGTCCCAAAATCACCGCCAAATACAAATGAGTTCCCAAACTAAATTACTCAAGTCAACTGGTGACAAGAGCACTTAGATAAACTCATCACAATGGTAGAAGCTCAACACAACTTACGAAAAAAGATTCAGAATACAAATATAGAAACGGTGGAAGAAACAGCAAGCTGAAAAGACTAAGCTGCAACTGACGTACTACTGTGAAGCAATAACAGGACGCAAGCACACTCGTGAAACAGGCAAAAGAAAATAAGCTAATCAAACAATTGAAAGCTAAAGATGACTTAACAGTTCATTCACAGTTGCTTGAAAAGACATGACACAAAAGAGATGGAATATATTCCAAGCTGCTACTACTGCCAGGAAACCTACTGAAGCATGAAAATAACGTGCACAAACTCTGAAAGAACTGTAATGTGAACACTGAATACCTCTATTTATGCAAGCAAATAAAAGCAGTATCAGGCTACCTGCTTACCGAGTTCTTCAGCCAAGTTATTGCTGTTGTGGTCTTACTCGATTTGGTGGACTGAATAAAAGAAGGCAAGAGCCAGCACCAGAAGCTCTCCTGTCAGACTGAACAAATGCACTGCCCAAAAGCTATTTCAAACTCTGTCTAAACTGAATATCTGAAACTCGACGTAGCTAAAATGATGCAGTTCCTGTGATCGACTGCCATTTAGCTGCCACTAAAGAGACCGAGCTGTAATGCTACATAGGCAAGCACACACACTGGACAAGGCAAGACTGAAACAGCCAGCTGCAAAAAAAAATCAAATGAAAAGCACGCTGCACAAGCTGTCGCCAGGCAATTTGAGAGAGCAGGCCAAAGCTGGACTCGCAAGCACCGGTGACGAGATCGAAGCAGAATCGATGAACACCGGGCAGACCTGAGAGAACACGGCCACAGGAGAACAGCGGGGGCTGCACCGCAGGTGCTCAAACTGCACTGGAGTCAGGACCGACGAGCAGGAGCGCTCGAAGCCAGAGCTGGCGTACACGAACAGAGAGCCTGCGGGCACGAGCAGAAAAAGCCGGCACCAAAAATCGGAAGGAAATTGATCAATACTCCATGAATCATTCCTAAATTTTGCACAGAGGATCACAATGGAGTAGGTGAGCTATTTCCAAGAAATTATTGCCCAAATTAAAGCCAATCAATGGGAAATCAAAGGAACACGAAAATCCCCTAAAAACGAACCCTAGCTCTTGATTCACCCCGATTTATGATCTCGTGAGGAATTGATGCAAATCCTTCGGTGGAAAATCTCAACTCACGTCATTGATCAAGGCCATGCAACAAAAACGAATCAAAACGAGCTACAAATGACGAATCAAAGGAAGAACTAGAGAGGAAAGTGAGGAACTCGTGAAGAACACATCAAGCACACACAAATTGCTTCATCCGCCGAACACCGGAGGACACCGGAGGATTTGGGACTTCCTTCCCTCAAAGATTCATGGTTCTTACACTAATCGGTGGATTAGTGGACCTCTCTCTCACACAAGCAACTAGAGGAAGAAACCCTAAAGGAGAAAATGAAAAATGGAGGAGGTGAGGAGGCAAGGGCTGCCATCCTCTATTTAACAGGGCTATTTTTCATTCCTCTAAATGCCCCTGGATACAAAAGAGCTAAATCAATAAGCCCAAGGGCGTAGAGGTCCAACATGGTCTTCATGTTGATCCGACGGCCACCGCGCCACCTCACCGGTAGCTTCGCCTCGACGCGAACTCCCCGATGCCGCCAAGTGCCGTCTGTTCCTCCTCGGAACCTCCGCCCGGGTTTTGAGGCCCAAACCCGTAAACCCGCCTCCGATGGTTTTGAGGTCTAAACCATCAAACCGTTCCGCGAGTAGCGTACTCATACGCATCTCCCGCCATCCGACGCGTGACACCTCCACGGTCAACACGGTCACTCCCATGTCTTCTCGCGCTCGTCGATGTCCCAAGTGTCAGCCACTGCGGCTAGCCACCCGGCCTTCGAGTCCCTCGGTCCAAGCCTCACGTCCGTCCTTCACCCCTCTGGTCCATCGGCACGGCACATCCTCCTTGACCTTCACATCGCCGTTGGCTACCGCCTCCGTGCTCCATTCCTGCACAACATAAGCCAAGAGACATGTTGCAGACAAGGCTTTCGCCAAGGTAGGGTTAGTCACCACTCAACCTACTTCGTGGATCATATTGACAATCACTCATCACAAAACAAACACACAAGGATACTTGTCAACCTTGTGTTCGCAAGCTAGCCCCGCCCAGTCACCTGCTCAAAAGGACGTGACAAGTAAGCTGCTTCCTAGCTATAACGACCAAGTGACAGTGCTGTTTCTCCAACTGCCTCTGCATAGCCCACCTGAGTCAGATCACAGTCCATCCCAATAAATTATTTTTAATCTTGTGTTATAAAAATCACCACTATGGTGACTTTATCAACTTTGAGATATATGTCCGCTCAGTTTTTCGGATGCACCGATAGAGGTAAGGTTAACGTGTGTTCGTTTAATAAGGGTCATTATACATGCGTCTTTCTAAGCGTCTACGTTTATACCGTGTAATTCATTAAAAAAATAGACATTTCTATATTATATTAAACAAAAGACCCATACTGTTTGATTCATCATATAATAGCTTACATTAAACAAAAGATTTCATATCAAATGCAAGTAATAAGAAAAGAAATATATGTCGTTTGATTGGGGTGTGTGTGTGTGTGTGTGTGTATATATATATATATATATATATATATATATATATATATATATATATATATATATATATATATATATCCTAAGTGTTCATATGAATTAAAGAGCCCATATCAGTGCTAGTCCTGTATACTTAGAGCAACTCCAGGTGTTTCATATAACTAACTTGCTAAATCAATATATAAGTTTTGCAGAGGCCAGAATAAATTCCTTTATCTAAAGCGAGTTAACAAAATAAGTAGCAACCTCAATTTATTTTCCTCTCCAATAGCTTCCTATACTAACTTTCTAAATGATTTTGCATTGGAAACCCTAAACTATTTCTAGCCAACCAATTTTTTGATAGCTTTTTTTGTCTTTTACCGTTTTCTCATATGGAACCTTTTTTTAAGTTACTCATGCGTCCAATTTACTCCGATCTACCGAGAAAAACGCCGGATGGAGAGCGGATATGGAATTTGTCTCGACTACGGAAACTTACGAGTTAGAGAGGATATACCAAACCGTTGAAGGGTACTTTTTTATATTTACTAATAAAAATCAAAATAGGGAGTTACTTGGTAAAACTCCTAGAGATGCTCTCTTACACCATTTCAGATTATAAGTCCCTTTGGCCTTTATTATGGCCAAGTTTACAAAAAAATATATATATTAGCATCTACAAGACTAAATAAGTGCACTTACATGATACATTACACGGTGTATTTTTAATGGAAACTAATTTTGTGATATGTGAATGTTACAAATTTAACTTATAATAATATGACTTTCAAGCTAGATATTATTCTATAGAGTTGATTAAAGGAGAAATTTGACTTGAAATACAGCCGACTTTTATATTGGAATAGAGAGAGCACTTAAAAATTGATCAGAGATCAAGTATAATATAATTATACTTCACCGCACTCAGTCCATCGGCATGGACCTGCTTGAGCTTCACCTGCGTCGTCGACTACCGTCTCCGAGCTCCACACCTACGCACCACAAGCCAAGAGACATGTTGCACAACCCAACTCACGCCTCGGTTAGTTCAGCAACTCAACCCAAGATGCTACTCTCGTTGACAGTGACTCATTACAAATCGAACCACATGTTACATATCGACCATGCGTTCCTAACTTGACTAATACTCTTTTACTCCGAAGAGAAGACGACTCGGTGCTACACTGCTACTTATTACACCAGTTCAGATGACTATAAGTCTCTTTGACCCTTAATATAGCCAAGTTTATAAAAATATGTATTAGCATCTACTACAAATAGTAAATAAGTGCAGTGACAAGATATATTACACAGTGCATTTTAAATTGAAACTAATTTTGTGATATGTTAGAAATTTGACCTAGAATAATACAGCTCACTTTTCAAGATATTTTTCTATAGAGTTGGTTAAATTTCAAAATTTGACTTGGAAAACAGCTGACTTTTATTGGAACAGAGAAAACATTTTAAAACCGATCAGAGATCAAGTATATAATAATTAAGAAGAGCAGCTGCGCAGGACTATTTTATACATTTTATGACACATCCAACCACTTGATCCTTGATGTTTCGTGAGTGAAGTAGGAGTAGGTTCGCCATGACATGATTGTCCAATGACCAAAACAACACCAGGAGACGAGTAAAGAAACGATGCCCACTTTTTTCATTTCACTTAGCGTCCGGTCACACTCACCCTGCAACTACTCCTACTACCTATCCGGCCGCCCGCCCCGTCGCGTCGTGGCGAGACGAGACGGCGAGAGAGTTTGGTCGACGTCGCGCGTGACTCATCGCGCACCCACAGACCCACTCCCCTGCCACTCGGCGAGCCCGCGGCGTGCCAGCTGCTTTGTGGCCGGAGGATAACCTCGGCCGGTCCGATCCAAACTAAAGCCATAGCCTGTCTGTCTGTCTGAGTGAGGTTGATCGGTCCGGCACAATACATATGCTTTGCTTATCTCGGTGGAGAAGCCGATCCCGGTGCCACGGGGTGCGATCAGCGGAGATGGAGATCCCTCCGCTCCGCCTTTTTCTGCCGTCAGTGCGTGATAAACGAGACCGGTTTTAGGTATGCTTGGGGGAGCTTTTGATGGGGCCATCCACATCCAGGAGCATACATACATGGCATCTCACTAGCTTTAGTTTATCTTTCTGGAGACTGCAGGAGAAGATGATTAGGGACTCCACCGAGCTGAGAAAGCTAAAAGCGCTGATTGCTACATCCGGCCTCTGTAAAAACAAAAAAAGGCTTGGCACTAGGCAGCGACGCCGACGATCAGAGGTTGTTTTCGTGGCTTCCTGAACTTTCCTGGCAGGTTTCAGCACATCCAATCCAAGCTGATTTTCTAATCTACTAATTCAACAAGGATCGTGCAAAGCTTTCGTTTTGGGCTACCTTGTCGACTGGACATCCATGCGGTCCTCGTGCTATGGCTGGAGGATGACCGTCGCGATTCGCCAAGCGATTTCCATGAGGTGGAATTCGAACAGGGAAGGGAAGCAACACAGGAGGGCAGTGGGCGCGCCTTCTTGTCTGCAGCTGCAGCTGGAGCCGGCGATGCGGTTCGGCGGTTGCTTTCCAATCCCATCGACCTAGCTAAACGTCGTGCGAGCAATGCCCAATGCAGGGGCAGGACTGCTGCTCCGTGCCGGGCACCACTCGCAAGCATGCTCACGCTCACGCTCTGCCCGTTGCCGTCTGTCGTTGGACTAGCCGCGCGCCGCGTTACTTTCTTCAGCTTTCAGCGTCTGCAATCCACCCGCGCCCCCTACGTGCCTGCACGGCGCCATGCAGTCCCTCTTGGCTCGTCTTGCAGGGTTGCGTGTTTGTTTTTTTAATTATTACTATTAGGATATAAAAAAAATGACGCTCCTGCGATACTGGATGGATGCGCTGAGCACGTCATGGAAATGCGCTAATCGAACAGTCGCTGGATTCGGCGGCCACTGCAGAGTTTCAGAATAATGGGCCCAGATTCAGAATTCAGGGCACAAGTCCCAGCAGGCTGCAGGTTTTGCATCGCGATGGGAAGCAGTTCCTGCAAGCTCGCGGTTTGGGCCGAAACTCAAATTTACGTTGTACGCTCATGGACTGGGCGAGTGCACGAGTGAGGAGTGTGACAGCCCATGGGCCAACCTTTGCGTGATTTTTTTTTGTTCGTCCCGTGGGCCGAAACTCCAATGTTAAAGATCACTTTTTATTTTTCTCATTTTATATTTACTAATAAATTTAATAACTCGGTGTTAAATGTCTCTGCGTTAAAGAAACTACTGAATCTACTATGTTTTTTTTTAAATCTTCGAGTAATCATTAAATTTACAGGTCTTCAAAGCGAAGGTGGGTAGAGGCTTATTATATTTTTATTACAAGCAAAGGTGCTCACATGTTACAACGGAGAAAAAAATATAATATATCTATAAGTATATCCTAAGATCACGAAAAAAAAACATAGCACAACTAGAAAATGGGCCAAGTGCCTTCTCTTATACTGCTGCGCTTTGCGCCTGCCCACGCCTATGATCGAGATACTGCTCCTCTCTGTTTACAACTGCAATAATTATAGCATGTTCATGGGCCCTGGCTACATGCGAGAGACAGGGAGCACAACGCACGTACACATGTGTCGGTGTTTGGACTAGTTCTATGATCGAGAGCTGAGGCCTATGATCGCACGTACACATGCGAGAGAGAGGGAGCACAACGCACGTGCCTATGATCGAGAGCTGAGGCCTCGGAGGTGTGAATCATGGCGTGATCTCATCTCGTTCGAGGGAATAGTGGCCTAGAGCGACGCCTCGTATGCTGCGCAGGCCCGGATCGTGCATATAGTGCCAGTATGGGCGGCATAGTGCTCAGCAGCTCTTCCCCATACTGTTATGGGCGACGACGTCGTGATTTGACCCCTGTCTCTTTTGGCCTGTCCGGTTGGTCGGCGCAGGAATATGGGTGATGTCACAGGGGGTCTCGAGCGCGCCAATGGGAGAGCGGCATCAGAGGCTAGGGTCGGGCGAGTCGGAGAATTCCCCGCGTCTGGGACTCGGTATCGGGGCCTCGGGCGAGACGGAGAATTGACCTGTTGAAGGTTGCTGACCGAGCCGACCTCGGGAGAGACAGATAACTACTCGCGGGTGGCCTTGCTTAGTCTCGGTTAATAAAAAGGCTTTATCCCTGATTTGGGTACCCCTAATCATGGTACCCGATAGCATTTGTTGACCCGGCTACGTGCTGCACCGTGGGGGCTAGACTGGTGGGGCAGGGCGCCTAATTCTGTGTCCATTAGGTGCAGGCCCGCTCTAGCACTCTACACGTGAACATGCACTTTGACCAGGGAATGCTCGGGCATTTGGGTTGCGTGCACGTCCAACTGTTGGAGCTGGCCCGCATGATAAAGATTGGCATCACTGGCTGGGTGCGTGCATCGCGTGCATGCCTATGAGTCAGAGCACGTGGAGAGCAGAACTTGCTGCAACATACTGAAACAAGGTGAAACAAATTAAAACATACGTTTGCAACATATGCAACGTTCAGATAATGCACTTACAACATGCGTCTAGAACATGTGAAATATTTAAAACATACAGTAGCAACATACGCGTATAGCCACTGTAACATATGCAACATCTAGATGAAAATATGCAACATCTAGATGAAACAGCTAAACATTTGGAAGATACATTTGCAACATACTTGTATAGCTATTGCAACATATACAACAACTAGATAAAACATACACATGAAATGCATACGCTGGTGTGGAGCTCGTACCTATGCGGTCACCCAGGAGCAGCAAATGGCGCATGCAGATGCGGGCCCCGCGCTTTTCTCATGAACTCCAATTCTCTCTTGGGTCCGCGCGCTTGAGCACGCCCATCCCAAGCACGACGATGCAGAGGGAACAAAACCTTCGCCACCACGCTATCGCGTACCCACTCTAGACGGACGACATTGACTGGCGGTCTGCGCGATGGAGTCTTAGCTGGCGGCACTACACTACAACACCAATATGCTGTCAAACAACTGCCACTAAAAGTATGTATTTGCCAATAGGCAGTCTGACGTTGTTATGAGGTTGTGGTGTAGTGCGGGGGCTTGCGCAGTCAAGGAACAGGTGAAGTGGAGGACTGATTAGAGGGCCCGGTGATGTAGACAAGGTCCGATTTTCCGATAGGTATGATAGTGTCAATTGGTGGAGACTCGACGTTCATGATCTAGGCTTCGAACCAAGACTGATTCGGACCCGTACAACCGTTACACCACTACTCCATTGGTTATCAACCATGCGCAACGCGACTGACCTCACCAAGAAGGCTTTCCTGCGAGCGAATCGAGAACACAAGCAAACAGATAAACGCAATGTAAAATTGCAAATAAGTATGAGGCTTCTGAATATGAAGAGGAGTTCTAGTCTTTATTCAAAAGGACTAATTGCCACAGGAAAACAAGATCAAGAAGTGGGGCCCTGGTTTAACAGCAAACGATCTTGGCAATACAGTTGCAGCAAACAATGTCTGTTTCACATGGAAAACAAGAACGCAACAAAACCTAACCCTAAAGAGAGTGACAGCGGCATAATATAGAGTCTTGGGCGTCACCCCCTGGACACGCCCCCTAATGGGCCCAAACACGATACACGGTCCAACGGACCAAAAGATGGTGTCGCAGCACCCTGGTAGATTTTGGACGCTGACTTGTTTCGACGATTCCTGTTGACTTAGGAAGAATTTTGACGTGAAACCAAAGTCATTGGATAGCTTATTAAGTTATCTTTCCAAGCATATCTGGATCATCAAAAATGAAGTCCGTATGTCCTGGGCGCTGATTTTACCCGGGACTGCTCCTAGAATCCGAGATGGACTCCACCTTTAGTTGGACTGGGCCTCCACCATGAAGACGAGTTGGACGCCCATGCTGGACCTCCTCCTCTCCTTGGCTTGTACGTGGCGGAGTGATGTCCTCATCATCCGGCTCGCCTGGTAGACTGGTTGCTGCATCGCAGGGTGATCGAGGGTAGGTCACACACGCTCCCATGCGCTGATCACGAAAAAGGCGCTCATGGCGTAAATCCTCCGCACGTCATGCTTCGGCTTCAGCCTTAGTGTCGCCAGCATCCTCTTCTTCGTGATCTTCATCATCCTCATCATCACGATGTGTGGTTTAGGACATCGTTGTTCAACATCTTCAACCCACCTGGCCAAATTTGTGATTTGTTGAAAGATCTCGTTAAGCTTGTTATCAAGGACATCACGAAGCTCATTCTTGGACACACATTCATTGAAATCTGTAGGAGGTTCCTCCTTTCCTCTTTCGTTGCCTGACATGGTTAGTACTTCCTCCGGTCCGTTTTATTTGGCACAAGTTAGAATAATACGGTCTCCTAGATTACACTTTGACTATTTATTTACTTTATATTATATTATTTATGCTTATAAACTTATAATCATTGAATAATATAATTTCTTACAAATCTAATCATATAAAGTTTATATTATAGTAGTTAAAAATTATTAGCCTAATTATTGGTCAAAGTTTTAAAAGTTTGAATCTTGATATGCATGTGCTCCATATAAAATGGACCAGAGGGAGTAGAAATGCAAAGACAACACAGATAGTATTATCCCTACCAACTACTTAGGATGTGGACAAGGAAAAACAAGACACTCAACTCTCAAGTGTCTTACTACGATCTTACAAGTGTTCTTACCAAAGCAACAGGCGGTGCAATCGGCCGGTGACTATAATACCGTTGTAGCTTGAGTGTAACAGTTGCAAAGCGAACCTGTACTTGATTAGAAGAAAGTTGAGTTTGGACAGGCACAATATAGTAGCAAGGAATAACAATAATTTAATTTAGAAATTACAAGATTAAAAAGTAGTCCCAAGCTTGTCTATGTTGCCGGCCAAATCTCGTCCTGAACCTAGTTCAAGCAAGCAACAATGCAATTCGGCGTGAGGACACAAGGAATGCAAGTACTTCTGAATTTTTTTCACTTTCTTTTTCTTTCTTTCTTTCTATTTTTTATGGTGCGGCTCTTTTGTTTTTTTGCACCTCTTTGCCTTTTGCACTATTGTTTTTTATCTTTTTTTAACCAGAAAGTACCGCAAAATAATCTGACAACCAACTCGAGTCAGAAAGATCAGATACAAAGACCTATTGTTGTCTGTATTAGTCTTGCAGAAACAGCAAGCTAACAACCTGAGTTGGCTAAACAAAATCTGTAATGTATTTGAGCTACACGTAAGCAAGTATTTCTTTAGTTGCCAACAAAGCTCGTGTAGCACATCTTCTATCAACCAATCAGTGTTCTTGCCTTTTCTGTTGAACTTATGCAATGAACAGAACTAATAATCTATTAAAGGATCTACAGAACAGAAGGGTTGTTCACGTACGCAGCAAAAAAAAAACTTGTGTCGACCCACAACTCTAGGACATGCAAACAAATGACGATTTACTGGGAGAGAAAAAAAATCGGAGATCAACCTGACGGACGCCACTAGACCCGGAACAAGACCTAGAGACGATAAACACGATGACATAACGAGGGATGACCGTTTAATAAAGAAAACTAAAATTAAAATATTGCAAGGCACAAAGGGCTGTAGGATATGGAATATGTGACGGTGTAGTTTTTTTTTTGGCTTTTTGTGGACTATAGGTAAAGCAAAAATAGATTCAATCTAAAGGGGAAAAAATAGAGATATATCTAACGGGCAACTAGGTGCTCTGATACCACTTGATGTAGACAAGGCCCGATCTTCCGATAGGTATGATAGCTTCGATTGGTGGAGACTCAATATTCACGATCTAGGCTTCAAACCAAGACTGATTCGGACCTCCACAACCGTTACACCGCTCCGTTGGTTATCAGCCATGCGCAATGCGATTGACCTCGCCGAGAAGGCTTTCCTACAAGTGAACCGAAACACAAGCAAGAACAGGTAAATGCAATCTAAAATTGCAAATAAATATGAGGCTTAAGAGGAGTTATAGTCTTTATTTGAAAGGACTAATCACCACAGGTGAACAAAATCAAGAACCGGGGCCCTGGTTTAACAGCAAACGGTCTTGGCGATATAGTTGCAGCAAATAATGTTTATTTCATGTGAAAACAAGAATGCAACAAAACCTAACCTATTGAGAGTGACGGCGGCATAATATAGTCTTGGGCATCACACCCCTGGACGCGTCCCCTAATAGGCCCAAACACGATACACGGTCCAAGGGATCAAAAGACGGCGCCGCAGCACCCTAGCAGATTCTGGACGCTGTTTTGTTTCGACGATTCCTATTGACTCAGGAAGAATTATGACATGAAACCAAAGCCATTCGATAGCTTATTAAGTTATCTTTCCAACCATATCTAGATCATAAAACGGAGTCTGTATACGTCCTGGAGCTGATTTTACCCGGGACTGCTCTTGGAATCTGAGATGGACTCCAACTTCGGTTGGATTGGGCCTCCACCATGAGGAAGACGAGTTGGACGCCCATGGTGGACCTCCTCCTCTCCTTGGCTTGTACTTGGCGGAGTGATGTCATCATCACCCAGCTCGCCTGGCGGACTGGCTACTACATCGCAGGGCGATCGAGGGTAGGTCACACACGCTCCCATGCACTGATCACGGAAAAGGATGAGTTCGGGCCCTGTGACATCAACACGCGCCTCTCTTTTCTTTTCTTGGTCATTATGCCGGGCGGGTCGTCCGTCTGGACAGATGGACGGATGCCCTCAACCAAGCATTACCGCTAGAAAATAGTATGCTTGTTGAGTTAATCAGGACCCTTCACCTATGTTGTCACTTTTCCCTGCTGCCCTTGTTGACGACGTGGTGGAGTACGTCAAGCAACGTTCGAACATAGAATTAGACTAGATGGGATTTTTTTAAAAAAAAGTTTGGTGAATCATTTATATCATACAAAAATACACGTACCAGAATATCTTTGCTTCTTGATGTTTGGAACGCAGGTTGAAACATACGACATCCTGTTTGAGGTACATCCTGTACATCTCAGTGATGTGGCCCTAGCAAACTAATAATAGAAAAGAAAAAGAGTAATAAAAGAGGAGGAAATTACTTAATTACCATTTATCGACAACAGTCCTATTCGCTGGATGATTTCTAGCTAGCTGATTCTGGCTAAATGCTGATTTATTATGAGAGAAAAACACCACTAAATAGCTAACTGATTCTGACCGATAAAATCAAGTGACCAGGCGGCCCTTTCCTCAATCATCCATATACTGTGCACAACATAAATCCACTTCCCTTTTTTCGCGTCATTGGAGGCATGAAGGAAACGTGACAGCATGCTGGGCACGTGGCTATGTCAGGCTCATGGCTTACTCATCAATTAAATAATCACACTATTGGCAAAACTCTCTTTCATTATTTTTGATAGGGTGGTAGTACTAATTTATTTCTACTTTTTCTTATGCTACAATAGGAAGTTAGAAACTCTAAAAAAGGGTGATGGTATACTGGTACACGCACAATCCTTTTTTGGCCTTTTCTTTACGAGAGGGAATACAAAAACGAAAATTGGGTGTTCTTATGTTCTTCGTGTGATATCCAATTTTTGTTACTGTACTCCTGCTTTTGTCACTATTTTTATCCTCACTTTTGAAACCGAAGCAGCCATTTATATAGCTGCCATGGGCTATATGTTTAACATTTGTGTCGGGTCAATATGAAGGACCGAAACGGTGACTAGAAAAGAATGAATTGGAGCCAATAAAAATTCTTCTATGAGAATTTGGCACATGTCTCAGTTTCTGACCAACTTGCACCTCTTTTGCCACCATACCTCGGTTTGGCTTTCTAGGTATATAACTTTTGTTATGCTCGTAAATATACGATGATGTGTCAAAATACATAATAAAAGTTATGTATCTAGAATACCAAAATGACATATAAATTGGAACGGAGTGAGTAATTGACAAGGTCACACAAGTGTCTCAACCCTAGTAACAATTTGGGAGATCTTAAAGTAGCATGTAAGTAAAGCCGTACACACGCAAAGGACAAATTTAACCGAGACAATTTGCTACTATGCAGCCTAAAAATTTGGCAACAAGCAATGCTATCGGGAGCACTAATTCAAGCAAATAAAATGAATCAACTAATCCATCAATTAGCTAAAGATGCTCTAAATAGTTGATTCACTATTGCTTATTGCTTGATGGTGACACAAACCAAAGCAATGATGTGCTGTTGAAAAAGGTGATGCCGAACTGAAAACTGACTGAACATGTCGACATTCCTACTGCAAACCGAGCACATCAAACACAAGCTGCTATTGAGATCGGTCACTGCTGCATTACTGCAGTTCGATCTCTCCTAGCAGCAAGCACGAGCAAAGACTAGAGAACGAGAAATAACGACCAAAAAAGAAACGAAACGAACACAAAATCAAGCAGATCAGACAGAGAGACACGGCACCGGAAGAAACGGTACAGGCAGATCGAGTGCAAGCACCGGAAGGAACGCTGCTGAAATCAAATTCCAAGCACCGCACGAATAGTAGCAGATTCCGGTAACCAGGCCCTGTTTACCCGGCTTATAATCTGTTTTTTTCAGCTTGTGTTTTTAGCCGGAACAGTGTTTTTCTCTTACAACAAATCAACCAACCGTATTTTTCAGCCGGCTTATCAGTACAGGCGAACGGGGAACCGCAGCTTGAGGTTTCAGGCTGGGCTGATCAACTTGAATCCAATCAAGCTGAGATTTCAGGCTGGGCCTCACAGCATCATGCACAATCCATCCAATCCAACACAGACTCGAAAAGATTGAGATATTTTATTGAGGAATGAGGGGCCCCCTACAGTGCTTTATTAAACCGCAGCAAACAAAGTACAAAGCAAAAGAAAACAAAGAACAAACAGGGGGACCGGGAGGTTACAGAACACACAAAAATTAAGAAACAAAGAAGGATAAAAAAAAGATAAGGAGTAGGCAACAGCCATACAGTATTGGCTGTTTTTAGGCTCTTACATTCAAAAAATGGCAGTAAGTCAACAAAAGGTGTCACAATTTAAATTGAAAGACGGCGGCAAACACAATATTTGAACCACTAATCAAGTTAAACACGTCATATGATTACAATCCTAAAACACATCAGCATGATTACAAAATGTTGAATAACAATGATATCGACATCACTGTCTTACAGACTTGATTTTCTTAAATTTCAAAATAGGCTTGTCCCAGCATATCACCCATATCCAGACTTAACCTTCTGCAGACAAGTGCAATGATCGTCACTGGGCATCCATCCGATTGCATCATCAACAATGACGTCAGGAAGCTTGATATTTCTCTAAGCTTCCTTGACAAGGGTCCTGTTTAGTTCCCGAAAATTTTTGGGAAATGTTACTATAGCAATTTCGTTGTTATTTGACAAATATTATCCAATCATGGACTAACTAGGCTTAAAAGATTCGTCTCGTGAATTTCGTCTAAACTGTATAATTAGTTTTATTTTTTATCTATATTTAATGCTTCATGCATGTGTCTAAAGATTCGATGTGACAGGGAATCTGAAAAATTTTACAAAATTTTTTGCAAACTAAACCGGGCCAAGATTGGTGTGATTCCCACTCTCCTGAAGTCCTCATGTAAGACCAACCTGGCTGACTGTTTTTTTGGCTGATGCTGATCTGTTGGTGTGAGAGAGAAACATTGTTCCATGGTTAGCTGATTTTGGCTGATAAATTCAAACGAACATAGCCTTGAAATTAACAAGTGCCATATTGTTATTAGCTAGCACGTGCTGTAATCTGTTGCTTCAACATTGTTTTACGGAAGTTCATCAAGAACCACAGGATGTAATTTCCGGAATTCCAAGGAAACCATACACACACACACACTACAATAGTCCAAATTTGATCTACTGAAATTTGTGATAACTGCACTGAAATGCATTGAAACATAAAAACTCACATACCTAATCATGTCCAACCATACAGTCCAGCCGCAATCGAATCACGTACGGTGCCAATATCGTTATCGGCAGTTGCCGATACCCAATCTGCTGCTTCACTATTTTGTTCATCTGCCCAACAAAGGTACGTGCCTCCAGTGGCCTCCATCTATATACGTATACTCCATCTGTCCACGAAATAATACAATTCTCACATTTTGAAAAGTCAAACAGTTTTAACTTTAACTAAAGGCCCTGTTCGGCAGGCTGTTTTTTTAGATTATAAGCCGGCTGTGGCTGTTTTGCTGTGAGAGAAAAACACTGTTCCACGGCTGATAAGCCGTGCTGATAAGCTCAGCCGAACAGGGGGAAAATCTATCCCACATATCTAGTATAAAATCTCATGGCAACACACTTATTGCTCAATTGTGAAAAAACCAGACTAATTTTTGTTTCTCACTATTTGATTGATGGAGCCTGATTGGCACAACTCCAACGACATCCATGTGGGATTTTGATTTTGTGTGATGGTTTAAACTTTAAACATATGTGTATTTTAATTATTAAATAATCACCCTGTTCGCTGGTTCGTTTTCTGGCTGGTGCTGGTTTGTATGGCTAATTTGTTGTGAGAGAAAAATACTATTCTATGACTGGCTGATTCTGGCTAATACAAACAAGCGAACAGGGTGAATGTTATAAACTAGAAAATCTCATGGCAACACACTACTTTCAATGCACCGACAACTAGATTCTTGAATTGTGGAAATTGTGGATCTAGGTCGTCCTCTCTCTCTCTCTCTTTTTATATAAGAGGTGCTCTCATATAAAATAAAAAACTAGATTGGAGGGAGATTTTTTTTTGGAAAACGCAGTTAAATTGAGACAGGACTATCCAAAGTTTGCACGCTTTTGATAACGAAGTTCAATGAACCAAACCCTATTTGATCGTGTGTAACTTATACTATTGATCATGATAATATCTGTTTGTTCCTTGCTGGCTGATGATCCACTAAGAATGCTGAACAAGCTAGCTAGCAAAGTTAGCACTATGCAAAGCTGAGCAGCAACCTGTTGGTTGCGGCGGATGATGCTATATATACTCCCGCATATGTTTTTTTGGATGGATTTACAACCGTATATTGTTTGTTTGCCGAATATACCTTGAGATTATTATTTTTTCACATCAAGCAAAAACAATCAACTGGACAAATGAACTGAGCCTTTTGTGAGAACAAATGAGACAAGGAATGTATTTTTTTCATTAGTACTAACCAAGCAAAAACAATCAACTGGAGAAATGAAAGCAGAACATTGCTAGCTCTGAAAACATTTGTTCTCACAAAGGCTATCCAGAACGAAAAACATTTGCCAAGCATTTATCCCACATTATTTATGCAGAACATTTAAGAGCAAGATCGACCCCCCACGCGTCAATCGCCTCAATGAATCAATCGAACACGGCTAGCTTCTGGTACTCCTTGCCGGCGATCGCTTGGGCCATGACAGCCTCCGGGTTCACCACGCCATCGTTCTCCAAAAAGAGCTTGACCAAGTTCTTGGAGAATCCGCTCACCATCGCAACCCCTGGCTGCGTCGACGTCACCGGCGTGGAGCGCGAGTCCCGCAGGTTCCAGAACACGATCTGTGGCACCACGTCGCCGTACCCCAGCGTCCCGGAACTTGCGGTTGATGGCCTCGTAGTCGGTCTCCCACCGGTTCGCCGAAGCCTGGTCGAACTCCATGTCGCTGAAGACGAACACGGTCCTGATCATCTTCTCCTGTGCCAGCCGGGCGTCCACTGCCGTGCGGAGGATGCGGTCGAACACCGCCTGGAAGTTGGTGTTGAATCCCCACTGCATAGTTCGAACGAAGCTCAGCTTGTCCTTGAGGGTTTTTCCCTTGATCATGTGGATTTCCGGATGTTCGCTGAACGTGATCACCCTGCCTGCCCACGGTTTCTCGCTGAGCTCCGAGATGAGCAAGCCCAGGGCGATGCACACCTCCATCGGGGTGCCGTTCATGCTACCGGACACGTCGCAGACGGCGATGCAGTTGCTCAGCGAGCCCTTCTTGCGGAGGTCGTCCACCATCCGGCGCCACTGCAGCTCCGACACGTTGTCTGCCTCACCGCGGTAGGCCGCGGCCGCGATCTCGTGGGGCAGGAGCGCGCCCGCCGCGATCTTGGCCTTTCCCGCCTCCACGTCTTCCAGGTACTTGCCGAAGCGCACCTCGTCGTGCTTCTTGAAGAGGGACTTGTAGCGCCTCATGGCCACGGATGCCACGCGAGTGTAGGGAAGCTCGGACCACCTCTGGGCGCTGATGTACACCTCGGGGAGCTCGAGGACCTTGCGCAGCGGCACCAGCACCTCGCGGCGGAGACGATGGAGCACGCTGTAGGCGTAGTGCTCCTCCGAAAGGTCGGTGTAGTCGGTGCTGGAGTCGCGCGGGAAGAGGCGGCGTGCGATGGCCTCGCAGAGCAGCGTCGTCCGGTCGAACGACGAGCCTGGCGTGGGGCACCACTTGGCGGCGAGCCCGATCTTCTTCTTCTTGCCGCCGGGGGCGAGCTGCTTGAGGTCAGAGGCGAGGAGGTCGGCGAAGAACTCGGCGACGCAGTCGAACAGGAAGCGGTAGGCGCGATCGCTGTAGTACGTCTCCAGCGCGTTCACGGCGAGCCTGGCCGCCTTGGGCACCTTCTTCTTGGCCTTCTTCTTTGCGGCCACCTCCTCCTGCGGTTGCGGTGGCGCAGCCGCCTCCTGAGGCGCCTCGCGTTTCTGCTCCACCTCCATCGCTTCGGGTTCGGGTTCCTGCTCCACCTCCATCTCCTGATCAGGCGCCTCCGTGTCGTCCACCGGGGCCACGGCTGCCGCTTTTCTGCCTCGCTTGGACTTGGACTTGGTCGTGGCGAGCGCGGCGGTGAAGTAGTCGGCGAGCGTGGGCTTGCTTGGGACCGTGGTGGCGGCTACGACGGCGGCGTAGTTCTCGCGGGCACGACTCCGTCGCTCAGCCAGCTTGGCGACGCGAACCTTCATGGCCCTGCGCGCCTTGTCGGCGTCCGCCTTGGCCTTGGCGACCTTGCGTACGTCGGGCCCGTGGATGAGGCGGTAGAGCAGCTCGGGGAAGTCCTTGAAGTAGCCGAACTCGGCGAGCGCGGGGATGTTGCAGGCGAGCGTGCGCGGGTGGCGCTCGTGCATCCAGAGCGCGGCGGCGTAGAAGCCGTCCTTGTCGGACTTGCCCGTGCCGCGGACACCGCGGAGGTTGGCGACGAGCTTGAGCGCGGTGAGCGCGTCGCGGTCCCAGGCGGCGGCGACGAGAGCGCGCACGCGGTCGGGCGCCGTGTCCGGGACCACCTGGAAGAAGAGGTCGAGGCAGGGGTTCCCGGAGCCGGCGTAGGTGGCGGAGTTGTTCTCGGTGCGCGCCTTGCGCGGCGGCTCGGCGCCCGCGGCCGCGGCCTTGGCGTCGGAATCGTCGGGCGCGTTGAAGCCGGCGTCGAGGAGGTCGAGGAAGGGGTGGGAGGCGGGGGCCTCGGCGTCGGCGACGGCGGACGGCGGTGGGCGTGCCCCGCGGATGGCGGGAGGGCCGAGGAGCACGGGGGCCATGGCGGAGTCGATCTAATCGGATCGGAGCGGTTAGGGTTTAGGGATGGATGGATTGGTTCGTTCGATCTGGATGGGATGGGAATTGCGCTGCAATGCGACGCGGTGCCTCGCTTCGCTATATACGTCGGAGCCCGGCGTTTCTTGCGGCCTCGTACGTCGGTGAGAAAGTTCGATTGCAGCCGTTGTTTGAACCGACATAAGGAGGTCGATGGCTGAGATTTGATCGGTGTCCTTTACCCCAAACCCGCCCGTTCCCTCTCCGTTGCCGGATTCGAATCCAAATTCCGCGAGTGATAGATTCGGTTTCCTTCCTTTCCCTCCCTCCCTCGCGCCCGACAAGCCGACCAATAAGCGATTGTGAGGGCCGAAGGGGAGAGAGAGCTAGGCGGATTTCGGAAGCTACATCAGCGAGGAAGATCCCAGGGGGAGAAATTCTACCTTGATTTCTCACCTCGTCGCCCCCATCTAAATCTTCCATGGGCCTGCCGCATCTGATGCGCCTCGTGCACATGCAGCCGTACCAGGAGCGGCGGCGCCGCCGGCAAGCCCAGGCCACCAGTAAGTCGCCGCCTCCTGTAAGCTTGTCTTCTCTCCCTGATGGACAGGGGGCAGGTACTATTCACTATTCATCTCTTTCCTTGTTATTTCTGCGTGTGTCAAAACCAAGACGTTGGGCGAACGCGCCTTTGGCGTGGTGGTTGCACCTCCGGTTGTGGAGTGCACCCGCCCGGGTTTGACTTTCTTCGGGAGCACCAGGTGTCGCACCTGGGGATTAAATCCCTGTATTTGTTTTCTGCAGTTGCAGGTCTTGGACGTCTGGTGTGGTGCCACAATAGAACTACGACGTGTCCTTCGTCTATGAAGCCCTGTGCGACTTCGGTGATCTCGAGAAGGATGCTTGTATGTATATAAGTTGTAGGTCTAGAAGTGTGCATGCGTGTGTGCGGTGTGAGTTATATCGAGTTCAGATACTACAACTTGTATACTTAGAAGTCCAGACTCAAAAAACCAAGACGTTGCTGCTGCTCCAGATTGCCTTCCTTCTCTATAGGACTCAAAATAAAAATCTGTCGCAGTTTATTTCTGTGGCCGCAAAGATTGTACCTTTTTCATTATCGTGTCATTGAGGAGGCTAAGGTCCTCACCCATATCCTAATTGTTTGATGCGGATCCGTGTAGTAGCATGTAAAATCTCCCTTGAAGAGGCCCAATAGGAGTAGTATAGTAGCATGTAAAATCTCCCCTCATCAAGGGGTCGCTTATAAAATGCCATTGCCTGATGCCAAGAGCAAGAGGGCAAGGGGCTCTCTGGACACTCTCATTTGCAAACCCTACGTGTCCCCTTATTGTACGCCAAACTCTCTCCCCTTTTGTGTGTTTGGAGCCTCCTCCGTAGAGGACCCGTCACAAAGCCTTCTCGGCGGAGAAACGAAGATTTCTCTGCAGAGCTGTCGCATGGAACCTCCGTTGCGAGACCTTCATCCGGGAACCTCCGTTCCAGGACCTTCCCTTCTGCGGCCGGGCCTTCGATGGTGGACCTTCTGCAGCGGGGCCTTCGATGTTGGACCTTCTCCGGCCAGGCCTTCGTCGGGGGACCTTCTCCTGACCTTCATCGGGAGACCTTCACCAGCTAGCTTTCACCGAGGAGCCTTCTACTCTCGATCCTGTTCGGGACGTTTGTCCCAAATATTGGCACCCATCGTGCTAGGCACGAATAAATTTTTTAAAGCAAAGACTTAACCTATGAGAACCCCCGAGGAAAGGTAAGATCATCGGAGCAAGGTATGATCTGCATAAACCTTCATAGTTATTGAAGGTGATACCTTCAGATAAAACTTTGCCAAATTTTATTCAAAAGTATAAAAACAATAATATAAAAATATAATAAAATAATAATTAAAATTTTCAGAGCATTCGGCTCTTGTTCATAAAATAAAAAAGTTACGAAGGCTTGGCCCCTAAAAAAAGTTAATGAGCCTCTAAAGCCTTTGGCTCCTCTTTATAAAAGTTAAACCTTCATAGTTATTAGAGACGATACCTTCAGATAAAACTTTACCAACTTTTATTCAAAAATATAAAAACAATAATATAAAATATAATAAAATAATAATTAAAAATGTCAGAGCCTTCCGCCCTTGTTCATAAAATAAAAAAGTTACGAAGGCTTAGCCCCTAAAAAAAGTTAATGAGCCTCTGAAGCCTTCGGGTCCTCTTTATAAAAGCAAAACAAAATAAGTAGAAATAACATGGCATCTGAGCCTTCGAGATCAGGATCTCATGGCCATGTGTCTGATCTGAAGACATCGAAGGGACTTGTGCACTTTATGTGCAGATCAGTTTTTATTACAGGTTGACGAGCGTAGGCTAGGCGAAGTAAAATAATTTATGAAGAAGGTAAGGGTCTCCAAAAAATCTCCGAGAAGGTAAGAAACTTCAGGAAAGGTAAAGCTCCAGAAACAAAAGAAAGAGCCAGGACCTATATATATATATATATATATATATATATATATATATATATATATATATATATATAGGACCAGACCATACTGTACTATTTAGCATCCTGCGCTATAAATACTATTCCGGAGACAGCAGGTCCGGCGAGGCACTTAAAGGCTGATGAGTAATAAAGGATGTCAAACTTTTAATCAAATTGCCTCCCCGGTGGAAACTGCTACTTGTTTATTGGCTACATGCATGTCTGGTACGGAATTGATTGCACCAAATCAAAGGCTGCATGCAAGGCCTGGCGTGGAACTGAGCCCAATTTTTAATTCGTGATCAAAGCATGCATGCAGGGATATTTAGGCAAGTAATAAATCATGCAGCCCCTAAGTCGGATTTCTTTTTTGAATTTGAATTCACGAGTCCCATCCCAATCCCGTCATCCATCCGCCTGGTTTTTCTTGCTAATTAACTTTTTTATTATTCTCTATATTTACGTATGACATAGATGAGGTAATTTACTACTCATATATCAGGATGTAATTATTTTCTTAACAAAATGATAGTATCAGTAATAAATAATAGTTTGACCGGTGACGGGACATGCCAGTGATTACCATTGGCAAATTTATCACTCACGGGTCAAGATGTAATTATTTTGTTAACAAAATAATAGTGCCAGTAATAAAAAATAGTCTGACCAGTGACGGATTATTTACTGCTCACAGTCCATGATAGAATTATTTACTTTATAAAATGATACTATCAGTACAATTATTTTTATTACTGCTATTGTTATTTGTGTTAGCGAGGTGTCCGATATCCAGATGAGGTATGTTTTTATTACTTGTTATCATTTGGGTCAATAAATAATTCCCGACAGGCCCTTGCAGTAAAGTTGGCTACGCTACTTACAATAGTATCATTTGGGTCTATAAATAATTTTGTGCGAGTACCTGGTGTTTTTAAATTGTAATTATTTTATTATGGCATTCAAAATTTGTAACCCCATAGTAATAAAATAGAATATATTTTATGCTACCATCAAAAGTTTCAAGTTTTTTTTATTTGGCGAACCTTGAGTAGTAAAATCGTTCGGTCTCTAGACAGAGCATTTTTTATTACTAATAGTATTAATTGGGTCGGTAAATAATTCCGTCCACACCCGCGAGCCGCAAAATTGTTCATCTCTGGGCAGGACATTTTTTATTACTAATAGTACTATTTTGGTTGGTAAATAATTCCGACCACACCCGTGAGCAGTAAAATCTGTTGTGATAGTTACCGAGGCGTCCAATCTCCAGTCAAGGTATTTTTTATTACTAATAATATTAATTGAGTTTATAAATAATTCCTTCCGGATCCGTGAGTAATAAAATTAGCAGCGAAAATCATCGAGACGTCATGCTCCAGGGAGGGTATTTTTATTACTAAATAATAGTATTATGGTCTATAAATAATTCCATTCGATCCCATGAGTAGTAAAAAATGGATGTCGTAGTTACCAAGATGTCCGATCTCTATGCAAGTATTTCTTGATTACTAAAAGTATCATTTAGGTCTATAAATAATTCCTTTCAAATCCGTGAGTAGTAAAATTGGCAAAGAAAATCACCGTCCAGTCCTCGGGGTCAATGTTTTTTTTCTAATTAATTTTTTTATTTGTTTTCAAATATGACTCCTGGCGTGGACCAAGTGCGGTAAAAGGGAGTTTATAAATGTGTTTCACCTTAGTATCGTAATAATTGAGGAAATACTCAAGTGGTAATTGATTGATTTTTGCAAACATAATTAGTGCTTTAAAATGTTGGAATAAAGACGTAATTAGTTAGATTCTTATAGCCATGAGCATATTTGAATCCATTTCAACTAGATTTCGATCCATAAAAAATTATTAAAAAATCCATCCATATTCATCAATCTAGTACTAGCTGTTCGTTGTTTTCTCGCTGAGGGAGTTGCTGGGATCATTCTTGGACAAAATTGTTTGAAAAATCATCAAAACTAAACGAAATTAATCTATTGGGAACCATCATACTACATGGAGCCTCAGTCATCGTCGTATACTCAATTTAATTCCTATGAAACTACACGGATAAAAAAAAGAATGAAGAAAAATCGAAGAAGCTCTCTTCCACAGCTTGGTCCGTGCCGTGCATCGCCTACGTCCCTCCTCGCACACATGCCGGTCGCCGTGGTGAGGTGCATCCATGTGGGTGCCGCCATTGGGGAAGCTGCCGCCACCACAGACCTGGGCCTGGGACGATGCCGCGGCCACCGTGGTGGATGGGACCCGCGCGGATGGGGAAGGAGCAGCCGCCGACCACCGCCGAGGATGACACCCACGATGGCAGCGGCGAGGAAGACGAGCTCCCAGGATGCGAGCAGGGCAACGTCGATGTGGGGCCGGTCAGCAACGAAGCGCTGGTCCGCACGGGATCGCTGCCACAGGAGGTTGATGTCGCCGGGTGAATGGGAAGCCGCCGCCGGGAGCACGGTGGGGCCGCCGAAGCCGCCTTCGGGACGCCTATGTTGCCAAGGTCGTGCAAGGGGCCACCGTACCAGCGGGTATGGCCACGCTGCTGCTGGAGCCACCATGCCTGTGGACTGGGCCGCCGTGCCCACGGGTCGGGGCGCATGATTCTGGGCCTGCGTGAGCTCCATCTTCGTCTTGCAGAAGAACTGAACACCCTGCAACGCGCTCGTACGTCTCGCCGAGGAGCCGTATCTCCTACGCGCTCCAGGTCCAGGGGCCCTGCGCGTGGTCATCGCCACTGCAGGTGGCCGGGAGGCCGCGCGCCGTCTCCGTGACGGAGAGCAGTGCGTTCGGGGTGGAGAGAACCCATCGGTGTCACCCCAGTCGATGAGGCGGGGTGTCAACACCGCCACTGCGCGCTGCATGCAGGACGCGCCGTCGCTGATGGCGTCGTTGCCGCCGCCCGCCGGTGTGGTCACGGCCACTGCTGGTGGGCGAGGAGCCATCGCCGCCGCCGCCTCAGTGCACCTGAGGAGCGCCACAAAAGCGAAGTCGCACCCATCCGGCCCCATGCTCCGATCGGCATCATCCAGCCGCCGTAACTGATGGGGACGAGGAGGAGCTAGAAGGCCTGCCGCCGTCATGGCCGGAGGAGCAGGGCGGAGGGCCACTGCCGGGCTACGGCGATGAGAGACAAGAAAAATACTCGAGATAATACTCCTAAATATATACACACGTACTAATGCAGAAAGAACGCCGTGATCAATGCAGAGGCAGTAACTCACTTCAAAAAGAAATTTGCATGGCTGGTGCGGTAGGCCACTAGGCCTGCATGCTTTTTACAGGTTTATTAATTATGTGTTGCCCCTTATTTTACTGTTTTGATTTCTATAATTATGGTTGTGGGTCTGGTTGATCTTTTCACATGCAGGTGCTGCGTGCATTTATTTCCTGGGCGGTCCATCGCCGGAGGTGGGCGGCGCTCCGCCGGAGCGCTCAACATTATTTACCACCCAGGCATTAGAATAGTAGGTATATATATATATATATATATATATATATATATATATATATATATATATATATATATATATATATATATATATATATATATATATATATATATATATATCTTTTGGTTGAGCAAATGCAGGGCCTCCGGCTAGAACGCAAGCACATTGGCTGGCGCCGTGTCATCCGACGTCGAAGTCGTCCGCACAACCAAACAGCACTGCACAACGGGGACGCCACCTCGGGAGCGTTGTCCACAACGCCGGCCATGAGCCTGAGCCGCACAACAACTTCGAGTGCGTGACACCAAGCTTCGCAACGACCCTGTCCACGCCCTCGTAGCGGCTCCGAGCCCGCCTGGTAAGGCGGGACGCCCCAAGTCGAGGAGGAGAAGACACTCCTCATCGAGCCAAGGTCGCTCGACCTCGCCGCACGACGATGACCCGAAGCGCCGAGCAATGCCGACCACGGCACTCTCGACCTCGAGCCTCGCCGCCAAACCGACCCTTCGCAGCGACATCCCGGTCTGACCTCCGACGTCGACCATGTTGAGCCGATCCAGGAGCCCGACCGGCAACTCCTAGTCACGGCCTTGCCCCGCTCAGCTCCTCGTAGACTTCTCGGCCCAGCCCCCTCGGCTACCCGCCCAATCTCGCGCATGCGAAGAAGCAATGCACCGTGAAGCTTCGGCCTCCCGAATGCCATGGCTATTCCTGCCGAAGGTGCACCTGCTACAACCGAAGGCCGAGGCTATGTTCATCCGACTTCCGAAGGTCCCTGATCCGGTCTATCGAAGGCTGGTGCGATTCCCTGATATTGCTCCACACTTTTGCCCCAAGCACCGAAGGTAAACTGGCCTATTTGCCAACCGACAAGCGAAGGTTCGAACTCTCGTATCTGCGGCAACGAAGGAGTACTTTTTATTGTTTACTATTTACTATACCCTATCATCGCTTGCTAAAAACAAAAAGCGCCACCCGAGCTTCAAGCCTGGGACCTCCAGCGCAGGCGTCTTCTTTACGTGCTAACCAAAAGGCCAGGTAGGTTTTCCCCCTGACATTTGCAGATTATTTGATAAGACCATTGAGCACCAGAAACTGGAACCTCCGTGCTCCTGATTGTGAGAAGCTGAAACTTGTCATTTGCGAGCTGGGTTTCTATTTGTGAAGCTGGAATACCTTCTGATTTATCATCACTCTGATTTGCTGGAACCTTCTTGATTTTTGGTCTCTCGTGAAGCTCATTTTCTTGCGTGGATGGAATTCTCGGAATTTCTCATTTGTGAAGCTGGAACATCTTCGTTGAACGAGTCCTGGAGAAGACGATTTTTGCGAAGCCTCGAGTCTCTTCACCAACCTGACGACGGAGTCCTGGCCCATCTATTGATGGCGGAGGCTCTCACCTTTGCCGAAGGTTCACTTGGCCCTTCAGCAGATATAAGTACAAAATGTCGTTCGCAGCAACACGTATGTACGCCACAAACCAAGAGAAAATAACCCCATGAAAAATATATCAAAACTCAAGTAGAAAGTGGCTAATAACAGAGCCACGACATTCGACAACAGCTTTTTCAGCGGAAAGAGGACCCTCCGTCACCCCAAGTCGAAGGCTCACGGGTATAGAACGACCTCCTCGGCGAAGGCCTGGGCATCGTGGTTTAAATCCAAAGGCTCCAAAAAACCACACACCCGAAGACCACCAAACCTACATAGTGAGTATTTCTCACCGGCTTTTAAATTCTCACAGCTTATAATGCCTAATGATTATGCTCTTGTGATTTATTTTGTCACATTCTTGATCTAACCTTCGCCTCTCAAGGTAAATTTCAAAAATTAACCTTCACATACAACTTGTCACCAATGTGACCGAGAAAGTTGTCGCGACTCTTGCCACACCAAAAGTATGGCTCGAGTGGCTATACATGCTTGGCCTCGACCAGCTAATCTAAAATCGTCTTTCTTTCTTTTATTTTAAATCTCTTTTTGTTACTAACATGCATATCACCACCACGGTAAGTATCTCTTATCCTCCCAAGCTACCCCTCATAGGGTATATTTTCTTCGTTATATGCATGTTTTCATCTCCTCAAGTGAAATCAGTCAATACTCTCAATCTGCCAGCGGTTCTCATTAAGTGTTCAGCCTTTGTCACATATATGTCTACTCTTGAGTTTGCATCAGTCAGTACCCCCTGTCAGTCAGCGGTTCTCATGGAATATTCAATCTTTGCCAGTTACCTCAGTGATCCTCAATTAGTTAGTGAGTTTCATCGATCAGTGGCCTTCGTTAGTCAGTGGATTTCATCATTTAGTGGTTTTTATCAGTCAGCAACCTTCATTAGCCAGTTGCCTTCACTAGTTAATGGACTTCATCAGCCAGTGGTCTACATCATCAGTTAATGGTTTTCATTCACCAGCTTTCGATTCGTTAGTGGCTCCCACCAGTTAGTGGATCTCATCAGCTAATGGTTTTCATCGCTCTATTGTTCTTCATCAGTCAGTGATTTTTGCGGAATATCTTTCTTTTGCTATATATCGTTGAAATGGCTTTTGGCTTTTCATCAGTCGATGGTCTTCATTGAACAGTTGGTCTTCTCAATCATTGATGTAGTGACATTCAGATTTCACCAATATTGGCCTTCGCATTGGGGTTTCATCAGGCGCCAAGTCATTAAAGATTGCTAGAGGATGTCGGTCATTGTTCATTAGTCCAACAATCACCAGTGATCCTCACCAGCCATAAGACTTCATCAACCATTTGACCTCACTTTCAATCAGACTCCATCAACGATCAACTTCCGGTGGCCACCAAACCTTTTGATCGATCCCCCTAATGCTAACACTTCTCCTCTTTTTTGCAGGTTGTATTGTTCAATTTTTCTTTTTTTTACGTTTTTACAATATGCATCAACCCAATGTTATTTGAGATAACCTTCGCAGGGAACTAATCACTGTTCATCTACTATTCATACTGTTCGCCATTGTTTGTCACTGTTCACGCATTTTTGCTACGTGCACGCGAGAAACGTACCCGGAAGATCAAAATAATCCCTTCTCCTTTGTAGAAAATTTCAAAAAAAACGTAAATAAACTAGAAGCAACATAGAACGTACCTAAATATTTTTTGCCGCCTTCAGGATGGGGAACGGCCACCGGGACCGCCGTCGGGATAGGCCGTGGGGGAGGGCCGTCCGCGCAGGGATGGCCGCGCCACCGCCGTCGCTAGTAGTGGGAGGGTCGGGTGCTCGGGGCACGGCGCTGCAGTTGGAGCTGCGAGGGACGACGGCGCCGCCGTCGCTGCCGGCATACCGCACCACACCGCCGCGAGGAAGAAATAGGATTTGGATGCCTACGAGGTGGTGACGTGGTGACCCGTGTGTGGTGGCCTGGTCCACTGCTATAAATAGAGTTAGCATCGAGGCCTGGTCCACTGCTGTCATCACGGACGAGGGTAGTAATAAAGACCGATCAGAATTCTGCTGCAGGCTGCCGGTTTAAATAAATGTGGGGTGATATTAATTGTTCGTGATTGGGCGTCGCCGGAGATGGGTGGCGCTCCGCCGGGGCGACGTGTATTATTCAAAAGCCAGGCATTAGAATAGTAGACCTATATATATATATATATATATATATATATATATATATATATATATATATATATATATATATATATATATATATATATCCTACCTCCGACCCCTATAATTCTACCACAAAAAACCCTAAATATTAAAATCTTTTTCGGTAATTTACGGTCATTTTCACAAACACATAAAGTAGACCATTTTCCTTTGCAAATAAATTCCAGAAAATTCGTAAATAGACTAAAACAAATCTAGAGCGTATCTAAATATTTTCCACCTCTTCTTTGTCATAAAAAAAAGAATACTCCGCCTGTAAATAATCGCTAAAACCTACGGTAACCAAATCTCCAAATTATAAAACATTGTTTTCAAAAAAAAAGAGGGTTCCGTAGCAACATAAACACAAAACAAACTGCCTCAAAATGGTAGACACCCTGTCTGCTAAAAAATTAATGAATAATTGATCTATGCTCCTACACAACTGGTTCCATCTTCTAGTTTAGATCAAAGTTGGAAGTGGTGTGAAACTTGGCTACCCTACGGAAAAAAGTACCACCCTTGGGGGATTGCAGCTGTCTGCTAGGCGATTTGGAAGAATAGGATAAAGTTTGTTTTGTAGGAAAAAAGATCAAAAATCCATTAGAAATCTTTTGTCATGTTTGTGCCCTCCTAAACTTTTGGACAGGTCTGTTTGCTGAAAATGACAAGAAGCAGTTGGAGGAAGGAGTGGATATGATGCTGCAGATTGCAAAGGATCTCTTGGCTGCTCAACCGAGAAACACTATGGGTGATCGTTTGATGGGCAAGGAACATGGGCCGGAGGATTGTGAAGATTCTGCCTGAAGATTGCTCTGGACATGCTTTGGAGATGATCTGGGAAGTTAGCTGTTGCAAGAGTAGTTGCTAGTCTGTCTCGTTCTTACATATTCTGTAATTTGCGTTCTGCGGAAGTTTACTCTGGTTCTAGCCCTTTTTATGTTCTGTCGTAGCTGGTTTCAGGTGGTAGCTCGCTGCTCTCCTTTCGAGTTAGCTGTTTCTGTCGGGCATGTGTTCTGCTCGCCTTTCTGTTTCTTCTTGCTGACAGTCCTAAAACTCTCTGTATTTCCGTTACTCATTAATGGAAATGGGGTCACCTCGGGTTGAAAAAACAAACTAGATGATACACGTAACTTTGTAATGTTGTACAGAATGAAGATTCATGGAGTAAGAAAAAATGAAATCATAAAAAGAAATAGCTCATACAGTTGTAGAGACATAGGTAAATAATTATTGCTTTTTATAATGTTAGTCAATCGGCAATAAGAACATCAACCTATATTGAATAGTTTATCTAACTACTTATTTAAAGAGTACATGATAGTCAATTGTTATTTGCTGATGTCTCCACACTAATAACTTAGCTGAGAGAGCGATACAAACTTTTGATTTCGTACAATCCTCGAGCCACGTGATTTCATTCATGTATATATAACTCTGAAATTCTCGGGATAATTCATGGAGAATGAAGAGATGAGGATTTCTAGGGTGTCCTGAATGGTGTTGTTAGGGAAAATACATTGGAAAACCTGTAAAAAGGACTGGAATGAGGAAAGAAAATACACCATAAAGAGAAATAGGTGACACGGTAAATGAGGAAAATACGTTGAACAAACTGTAAAAAGGACTTATAAGTTGGATCGGTAAAAATAAGTGACACGGTTCACTCAGAGTCTATGGTGGACCACTTCTACCCATCCCCACCACCTTCCTTCTCTACTTGTCTCTTCTCTCCCACCGCACCCAATCTCACCCCTCTGACCCGGCTTGTGTTTCTCCTGTTGCTGCGGCCGCTGGCTATCCGTTGCGTGGGCTCGGACGGAGGGAGGAGGAGCCTTCCCTAGGTCTCGGAGATGGCAGTGCCGCCAGCAAGCTCCTTCTCATCAGTGACAAATCTCACAGTAATGCGACTTTTCGTATTGCCAAAGGAAGCTGATAAAGACCCCAGGGAGAGAGAGATCGTGACATCAGCCTTCATTACAAAATAGTAGCTGTGTTGATTGGTGATGAAAGTGGAGGCCAGTTTCAGATTTGGGCCTTGTTTAGATTCCAAATTTTGGAACCAAATTTTATATAGTAAGTGTCCCGTCACACTGTAGCAATTTTATTTTTATTTGGTAATAATTGTCCAAACATTGATTAATTAGGCTTAAAATATTCGTCTCGCAAAGTACAACAAAACTGTGCAATTAGTTTTTAATTTCATCTACATTTAGTACTCCATATATGTACCGACATTTTGATGTGATGGGGAATCTCTTTTTGCATAGTAAAATTTAAGGGTGAATTTAGATATCTAAACAAGGCCTTGGAAGTAGAAGAAATGATACAGCACTACTGCATGTGCCTTGTCGTTTTGTGTAGTGCGCAACCGCATGGTGATTAGCGAGGCAGCACAATTGCGTTGTGATTAGCAAGGAAAAAAAGAAGATGAAGTGGCCTAAGGAGAGGCTAGAAAAATAAGTTAGCGAGGATCTCCTATTTAGTTATAGAAGATAGAAGATATAACTATATTAAGTTTGTATATTAATAGTTAAAATTTCTTGGGCAAATTATTATTAGTAAAAAATTGTAAACCTTGAACCATAATATGCACGTTCGTCTTATAAAGGGGTGTAATATAGTTAGCGCATAATAGGCTTGCTAAATAGACCTAGGCAGCCAATAATTATTTCATTAGCTAGTGGAAGGGCTAACAGGTGCCAACAATCCTTTGTACCTTCAACCATCCAACAACATATCAATCAGCCCCCCTAATAATTACGGCTTCATCTCAATGTGATTAGAGATATTTATCTGTATGACATTCAAAAAATTGCACCTTCTTTCCACGGCCCTTTTTTTTCTTGTACTTAAGACCCGAAAACGAAAATCCCTTACCTGTATGGCCTTCCGTCGGTTTTAGGCCCCCCTAATAACATTTTACCCCTAGCGAAAAAAATAAAGTGCAGATTTTATTTTGTCTATTTTACCCCCTAACTTAACACCATTAAGTGCCTGAAACCAACAGAAGGCCATACAGGTAAGAAATTTTCGTTTTCGGGCTTTATAGGTAAGTTCAAGAAAAAAAGGGCCATGAAAGGTACAAGTAAATATCTCTATGGATTATGCCACAGAAACAGAATGACATGTCATAGCTCTGTGAGTTTGCAAAGAGCTTTAACTATTCGTATAAGTTTGTAAACTCTTCATATAAGTGTGATGGACAGCCATTAAACTTGACATCAAAGGTAACTTCCAATTTGAAGCAAATATGTTCAAAAGATTTTGGAATTCAAATGTTATATCAATCATTGTGGCAACTCGCAAATGCAGCAAGACATGACATACAGAATATGGTAGCGGTTATTATTTGACCGCAATACGTAGCCATATCCAAAGCCCAAGCTAAACACAACCCTAATCAGCTCCACAGTCCACACTCACCGACCCAAGGGTCAGCTTACCGGCCACACTAAACCAGCCACTCACCGACCCAAGGGTCAGCTTACCGGCCACACTAAACCAGCCAAAGCACAGGATGAAAGCTAATCCTCAGTAGGCATACATGTTAGAAATCTTTCTGTATTTGTACCTGGTATTTGGTATTTTTAAGTATCAAAGCCAGAGTACACGCCACTCCCCCTCAGGAGCCGCTTCTCCTCCTCAACATAGTTCTTCCCCCTGCTGGCTTGCCCCCGGTCCCTCTTCCGCTTCTCCTTCTGTGAGAAGGAAGCATCCTTCTTGTCTTTCTCTAATAATAACTGGTTCGGCGGGGCATTCTTCAGACCGATAAGCTTCTCTCCTTCAGTCACTGCAGCCCTGGTTCGCTCACGTTCTTCATAGGACTCAGGTGCATCTTCTTTGTCATTGCGGTCTTTCCCAGTGGACCAAGACCAGTTAGCTTCCTCTACTGGACGAACTGTCAAGACAGATGGGCCACCATGGTATCCATGCCGGCTCAAAGCACTAAAATCCACACCAGTTTTCTTCTTCTTTGACTTGGCCGCTGTTCATATAGCTAAAATTAATGTTAAAATAAACTCTAACAACAAGATATCATACTCAGAAGTCAGAACAAGCATCATCTGGAATTAGTATCACTGTATTGGTACTTGCTATTTAGCAAATCAAACTGTGTCAGGCTTACAACATGGAAACCCCAAAATAGACAGAATAAGAAGACCCAACTCGTAAACGTCTGCTAGTCCAACTTTATGGAAGGAAACACTGGATCTACGTAAGCATGGTACATGGGATCCGAGGCCCAGAGACTAGCTAAGTGCTGGCCAGAGGTGGTCAGCCTATGGACCTCTTCAGTGGCCCAAATTAGGGTCTCAGCTCTGACAGGGTGGATGATAGCATCCAGACGCCGGTGCTCATCATCACTCCCAATCCTTTGCTGATCCCACTTTTTTAGGAGGACATTCGTGAGGTAATGCAAGGGTTGTTCATACAACTGCTTCAGCGATCCAGCGAGTCCCAGCCATGATGTGAATGGGATTACAGAATCACAGTAAGCAGGAACAGGAATGTGCTTCATGTATTGCTGATACATTTCAGCCCTCCTGATCAGAGCACCTGCATGATCCCACTACTGCATTAGAAAGATCATCATTCCCGAGGATCCGTGACAGCTCAGTCCATGTCTCAGAGGTGCCCAGTTAAAAAACTAGTTTTTTTTTTCTCAACAGACATTTTAAAATCTAAGAATTTAATCTTAGTTGTAATAACTGAATTGAGGGTTGTAATTTGGGTTGTAGTTACCAAAAAAAAAGTTGCAACAAAAAACACTAAAGCCATATTTTAAAAGCATCTTCCTTATTTGCACAAACTGTTCCTTGGAAAAATTCAGGAACAAATTTCCTAAATAAACCAGTTAACCAGATACAGGTATTGGCTGGTAAACCGGCAGCTGCAGCTGAAAGCGAAACTTTGGGGTCAGGTAAGGCGAGCCTGTTAAGTGCCATTGCAATCTGTAAAAAAGAATAGGAAACCTAATCTTTCCCAAAAATCCAAGCTGCTGTATTAATATGCTGACCATCAGTTTGGGAAACTCAAAACTTCAACTATCCAATTAACTCAAGGACCAGACTACATATAGGATAATCTGACAACTTTCCATGGAAAACAAGCCAATATATCAGAGTTCACTCAATCACATGAAGACCACCATGTTCAAAGAGAGCTCTGGTTATGGTGATTACGTTGCTTAAGTAGTTTTCTTCAATTTTTAAGCAAAACTTGTTCAGCCTATTTTTCAGTTGCAAACCAATTTTTGTAAGGCAAATAAATATCAACTAAGCAAGTCTCTCTAGTTACTAGCTTTTTATTATTCCCTCTACATTCAATTTGATCTGAGAAGACCAGAGCCCTAGACCAATAAGCAGTAGTCTTCATACAGGGTTCTGAAACAGTTGCATTCATGTATTGATGCAAATATAAGTCTGACGTGCGCTGCATCGTCGAGAAGGTGAAACCTGGAGACTAGCCTACTCAAAATCAGGTGTAAACTTAGGTCCAATCCACAATACACAGAACTTCAACAGTCACAGTACATCATCAATCAGCCATATCAATTCGTCGCCTAGTCCTATCCACAAGTGAAACACACAAAAGCGAAGTCATCCACGAATCAAAAGCTCTCACCTTCCACCACCGAAGAAGCTTTGGAGGAATTGGGCAGCCCAAAGGCATTCCAACCATTCCCCTTCCCAGCATCGTCGTCAGAATCCGAGCTCAAGTCATCATCGGAAGATACGTCATGGGATTCCTTATGCAGCACCACCCTCTTCATATCTTATAATCAGAAACAAGATCAGCGCCACTCCATTAGGAGACAATCTTCATAGATATTAAAAGGTAACCTTTATATATTAGTTTGTCAATATTAAACCTATGGAAGTATGGCCTATGTTGCATCTATGGAAAGGTGAAAACTGAACAATAAGAACTACGCCCCTGGTGACCACACACTAACAATTGACCAGACTACTCATAACTGGGCAATCAATCATCTCAGGGCCAATGTACACTAAATAAAAGTTTCAACAGTCACAGTGAACCAGCAATCAACCATACGAAGGCATCAGCCTATCAGCGAGTGAAACACGCATATGCAATGAGATTAGCGGATCTAGAGTCGGCAAACAACTGGAGAGGTCTCACCTTCTCCCGCAGCAGCAGCAGAGGCTTTGGAGGCGCTCCCGCCCTTCTCCTTCCCGCCTAATTGGTCGGAATCCGAGCCCGAGGAGTCGTCGGAAGACACGTCGAGTGGCTCCACCGACGGCGCCGCCCTCTTCATATCTGATACCCGCAAACGCGGTCAGCGCCACTCAATCCGAAGTCCGCAGAGAACGCAGAGGAGCAGGGGGTTTAGGGACTCACCTATATGGGAGCGGAGAAACCTCGCCGGATGGGGGTGAGGTTGAGGACAAGGCGGAGGACGCGGTGGGCGGTGGGTGGTTGCCGGCGCCGTAAACGCCGAGAGTAGCTCAGTTTCGAAACCCTCGGACGGCTTGGAGGCGTTTTGGCCTTGTGGAGGAGAGTAGAGACTGACTGATTATATTCTTGGGCTCAGCAGACGAATTTGGCCCATGGGATCGATTGTCTTTCGATAATGCTCGAGCACAGGCCCAGTCCGTCTCGCTGCTCCCGCCCACGCCGCTCGCTCACACCCGCGACGGGCGCCCCACATGCGACACGGGCTCCCTCTTGTCGCCTGCCCCACTCGTGGTGCGCCCCGCTGACATGGATTCGCCGCCTCCACCGCGCCTCGTGCTCGGAATCGCGTCTCCCGGCCAGACTAGAGCCGCCCTCGAGGCTGCGTGCGTCATCTACCTGCTGCGACCACTGCCGAGGCCCGTGCCTCGCGTGCTGGACTAGTGCCACCCTCCGCGTCACTCCGTAGCATCGAACTCCGCACCGGCATCGAGCTCCGCATCGACGAGCCTTTTGTAACCATATGTTTCACGTGTTTTGTATATATATTTCATGTGTTTTATCTGTATGTTTCATGTGTTTCATCTGGATGTTTTCATGGGTGTTCATCTGGATGTTATAAAAGGATCTAATGTTGTATATGTTGCAATAGCTACAAACGTATGATTCAAGCGTATGTTTTACATGTTTCAGCTGTTTCATATGTACGTTGCAAATGTATATTCCATATGTTTCAGTTGTTTTAGATGCATGTTGCAAACGTTTCATCTGAATGTTGCAGTGACTATACAGATATGTTTCAAGAGTATACTGCATATGTTGCAATGATCAGACGGATGTTGCAGACGAGATAAGACATTAGGACAGTGAAGGGCGCAGCGGGGGATGGCGCCGCGGCGAGGGGAGGAGTGTGGCACGGCGAGGGGAGGAGCGCGGCATGGCTGGGATGGAGCGCAGCGAGCTTGACACGGGGGCGCAGCTGGGGTCGGTTTGAGGCACGAGATGGGGCGTGTGGACGGACGTAGTCGCTGGCGTGAGATAGGTCGTGGGCTGCTGGACACGATGCGCAGAATGTGTGCGAGCGCAGAGGCGTCCGATATGCCGTGGGTGTAGACGTTGTATCTGTGTCCCTGTTAAGATATGGTAGTTAAGGGCTATGTACACATGACCTGCAGATATGCATATATCTTGCCTTGTACTCTAGGATAGATAGATAGAATTACTTGTATCTCAAGATGATGTATTTACCTCTTGTAAAAGCCACGCCAGGGGCTATTCCTGGAGTATATAAACACGTAACCTAGAGCCTGAGAAGGTGTCTAGTTCCTCCCATTCTTTCATGGTATTCAGAGCCGTAATCCTAGCGGATCGATTCCATGGCTTTCCACGCTCTAGCATCGTCCTCCGGTGCTTCGTCTATTCCATCTATCATGTTTCCCATCACCGAAAAGCTTTCAAAGAACAACCACCCGACCTGGCGCATGCAAGTGCTATCGGCACTTCGTGGAGCTCAGATGGCAACCTTCATCGAGGGAACGGCGGCGCCGCCGTCACCGTTCCTGCCACTCACCAAGGAAGAGGAGGAACAGAAGAAGGAGCCCAAGCCTAATCATGAGTATGAGATCTGGTTTGCGAAGGACCAAACGGTCCTTAGCTTCCTGCTCAACTCCCTGTCCAAGGAAACCCTTGGCCAGATCCCGACGACGGTACAGTCGGCGAAGGAGGCATGGGCTGCAATTGAGGCAATGCATGCCTCGGCTTCGCGTGCTCGTGTCATCAGCACGCGGATGGCACTCACGACAGCGACCAAAGGAGGGTCGACCATTAGTGAGTACTTTGCCAAGATGAAGAGTCTCGCGGACGAGATGGCATCTGCGGGGAAGAAGATAGAAGACGACGAGTTCGTGTCCTACGTACTCAGTGGACTCGATCTCAGCTGGGATCCCATCGTCACCGCCATCACCACCAGGGCAGAACCCATTACGGTGAGCGAGTGTCTAACCCAGCTTGTCGCTTTTGAGCAGCGCTTCGAGATGAAGAATGGAGGCAACGCTTTTGTTAACATCGCGGCCCGTGGTGGTCGTGGAGGAGGAAACCCATCTCGCGGCCGCAACAGCAGTGGTCGTGGAGGTGGTGGACGTGGAGGCTTCCAGCGCGGGGGAGGCGGTCGAAATATTGGTGGCCGCGGCTCCAACTTCCAGGCTGGTGTCTTCTGCCAGATCTGCACAAAGGAAGGACATCCAGCGAATCGTTGTTTCAAACGGTTCGATCAGAACTACACTCCTCCGCAGAAGACTGTGGCCTCGGCAAACACCAACTCGTATGGAATAGATACGAATTGGTATATGGATTCAGGAGCAACAGATCACGTCACGGGTGAATTGGAGAAGCTCACCATCAGGGATCGGTACAAACGGCAACGATCAGGTCCACACCGCAAGCGGTGCAGGTATGGATATACAACATATTGGGTCTAGTATTTTGCATTCTCATGATCGTGCTATTCATCTTAAGAATGTTCTTCATGTCCCTAAAGCACACAAGAATCTATGTTCTGTCAATCGTCTTGCACGTGACAATGATTGTTTCCTTGAATTTCACCCTGATAATTTCTTTATCAAGGATCGAACCACGAAGAAGACAGTTCTGGAAGGCAGGTGTGAGAGAGGATTGTATCCTCTTAGAGTCAACCACAATAAGCAGGCGCTAGGCATCACCAAGGCGTCCTCCTCCATTTGGCATCATCGTTTAGGTCATCCGTCGAGTCAAGTTGTTCATCATGTTTTAGATCGTCATAAGATTCCTTTTGTCAAAGAGTTGAATAAACACACTGTTTGTGATGCATGTCAGAAAGGGAAGATGCATCAACTTCCTTATTCTAAGTCATCTAGTGTGTCGTTAAATCCATTGGAACTTGTTTTCTCTGATGTTTGGGGTCCTGCCCCAACATCTGTTGGTCGCAATAATTATTATGTTTCTTTCGTTGATGATTATAGCAAGTATACATGGATCTATCTTTTGAGACATAAATCTGAAGTATTTGAACGTTTCCGAGATTTTCAGAATTTAGTAGAAAGACAATTCGATAGAAAAATTCTATCTATGCAAACTGATTGGGGAGGAGAGTATCAATCTCTAAACTCTTTCTTCAATCGAGTTGGGATCACACATCGAGTCTCATGCCCTCATGCTCATCAGCAGAATGGAGTGGCAGAACGTAAACATCGTCATATTGTTGAAGTTGGCCTTACTATTCTTGCACATGCCTCTATTCCTCTAAAATTTTGGGATGAGGCTTTCACTACTGCCGTCTATCTTATAAATCGTGTTCCCTCTCGAATCATCAAAAATGAAACCCCCTATGAATGCCTCTTCAAACAAACACCCGACTACTCCATGCTTAGAGTTTTTGGCTGCGCTGTTTGGCCAAATCTGCGTCCTTTCAACACTCGGAAACTTGAGTTTAGATCAAAACGATGTGTTTTTCTTTGCTATAGTCATCATCATAAAGGTTTTAAGTGTCTTGATCCATCTGAAGGAAGGATCTATATTTCACGTGATGTAGTTTTTGATGAACAAGTTTTTCCTTTCAGTACACTTCATCCAAATGCCGGTGCCCGCCTCCGTGCCGAAATCTCTCTCTTGCCTGAGCATCTTCTCAATCCTAGCACTGATCTTCGAGATGCATCTACTACTGACTCATATGCTTGTAATCCATCTCCTAATGATGATATAACCAGTGCTGGTCCAGCTGTGCAAGGTAATGCAGAAAACGGCGGCATAAATGGAGAAGAACGGCAACTGGGGCACCATCAACACATCTGTTCCCCCGGCAGCAACAGCACAGGAATCGGAGTTGATTTGTCTGCCGCGGATTCTGTGATCGCCGGCGGTACAAACCCGACAGGATCACTCTCGATTCCCTCCCCAGGTGCTGCGGTGTCAGGGTCATCCGGTGCAACGCGCGGCGTGGCGGGATCCTCTACATCATCTTCGTCGGATCCTGTCTCGTCGACAGCACTGTTCCAGCCACAGAATGATCCGGTGCACGGGGGAGCTCCCACTGCCGGTGCAGGTTCACAGCAAGGAAATCTGGCCCCTGGATCTATTGCGGACGAAAATTCTGGAGCGGCTGTTGTGCCCCAACGACCAACAACTCGATCACAACATGGTATACATCAACCTAAAATATATACTGATGGAACTATTCGATGGGGGTATGTCATGTGTTTCTTCTGCAGATGAACCTACGACAGTTGCTGCTGCACTCCGAGATCCTAAGTGGGTGCGTGCCATGGATGTCGAATTTGATGCTTTGTTGCAAAATAAAACTTGGCATCTTGTGCAAGCACCTAAAGGAAAGAACATTATAGGCTGCAAGTGGGTATATAAAGTTAAGAAGAAAGCTGATGGGTCAATTGATAGATATAAGGCCAGACTCGTCGTTAAAGGTTACAAACAAAGGTATGGATTGGATTATGAAGATACTTTTAGCCCGGTGGTTAAAGCTGCCACAATTAGACTTGTATTGTCAATTGCAATTTCTCGAGGCTGGTCACTTCGACAGCTCGATGTCCAAAATGCTTTTTTGCATGGTATATTACAGGAGGAAGTTTACATGTATCAACCACCGGGTTATGAAGATACGTCCAAGCCAAATTTGGTGTGCAAACTTGATAAAGCCCTTTATGGACTTAAACAGGCGCCGAGAGCATGGTATGATAGACTATGTAAGAAACTTCAGTGCCTTGGTTTTGTTCCATCAAAAGCAGATACATCCCTATTTTATTTTGACAAGGGTGGACACACAATATTTGTTTTAGTATATGTTGATGATATAATAGTTGCAAGTTCATCATTGGAAGCCACAAACGCATTGCTCAAGGATTTAGAAAAAGAGTTTGCATTAAAAGATTTGGGTGATTTACATTATTTTCTTGGCATAGAAGTAAAGAGGTCTACAGATGGTTTGCTTATGACACAAGAGAGATATGCTGCTGATATTGTCAAAAGGGCAGGGATGAATCTTAGCAAGTCTGTAGGTACACCTTTGTCAGTAACAGAGAAGCTAAGTTCTACAGAAGGGGAAGTTCTGGGGTCTGAAGATGCAACAAAATACAGGAGTGTTGTTGGTGCTTTACAATATTTGACATTGACACGTCCTGATATTTCTTTTGCAGTAAATAAAGCATGTCAATTTTTGCATAATCCTACGACTGTGCACTGGAGTGCGGTGAAAAGAATATTGAGATATGTACATGGCACACCTCGGCTTGGACTGAAGATTAGAAAATCCAAGTCTATGCTTGTGAGCGCCTTCACAGATGCAGACTGGGCAGGTGACATCGATGATAGGCGCTCTACAGGGGGATTCGTTGTATTCCTTGGATCAAATCTGATCTCATGGAATGCACGAAAACAAGCTACAGTTTCAAGATCAAGTACTGAGGCCGAATACAAAGCTTTAGCTGATGCGACTGCAGAAGTAATGTGGGTTCAAAAGCTACTTTGTGAGTTGAGAATTCCACATCCTCGAGCAGGAAGGCTGTGGTGTGACAATATTGGGGCTACGTATCTATCAGCCAATCCAGTGTTTCATGCAAGAACAAAACATATTGAAATTGATTTTCATTTTGTTAGGGAGAGAGTAGCACAAGGTTTGCTTGAAGTCAGATTCATTAACTCAGTTGATCAAGTTGCAGATGGGTTTACGAAATCTGTTAGTTTACCCAAGTTGATAAAGTTTAGACACAATCTAAACCTTGAGGAAGGTTGAGATTGAGGGGGAGTGTTAAGATATGGTAGTTAAGGGCTATGTACACGTGACCTGCAGATATGCATATATCTTTCCTTGTACTCTAGGATAGATAGATAGAATTACTTGTATCTCAAGATGATGTATTTACCTCTTGTAAAAGCCACGCCAGGGGCTATTCCTGGAGTATATAAACACGTAACCTAGAGCCTGAGAAGGTGTCTAGTTCCTCCCATTCTTTCAGTCCCAACGTTAGAACCGCCCTTTGTCTTTCGGGCATAGAAAGCTGTTAATTTGGTTCATACATGGTCTGCATATGAGGGTCATTTTGGACTTTGGAGGGCTTCTCCCAGCTACAGTCAGTATTCGACGACTTGCATCTTGCGGAAGGAAGAAACAAGATGCTCCTTTACCAATACGATTTTCATCTGATTAAAAAAAAACGGTTTTCATCAGTACGGTTTTATCAGTACGAAGTTACTAGTTCAATTTATTTTTTAAAGATGAAATGGTCAAAATGCCCCTGCCCAAGGTAATAAATAGCGTATAGCGGGTTGGTAGCAGATTGCGGGTAGCGGGCGATATTGCGGACGATAAGTTCCAACAGCGGCATGTAATAATCTCACATAATTTTAAGTACATATATCATGAAAAATGAGTATAAATAGACATTTAATCGCGCTCGAAGAACTTATATCTCATATACTTAAATTAAGAAAACAAATATGGTTTTTTCACGCACTAAATCATCACATTAAGAGTTTGCAAAGAAACATATTATGACTTATGAGCCATAAAATAGTACACAATACTATCACTCGTTGTCATTGTTAAAAGCAACAACATCATCGGCCTCATAGTCACTTGAACCATCTCCGTCTGCATAAGGGTTATTTGCTTCCACGCAATTGCGGCTTGCTACGTGCAATTGCGGCCGCAATATCGCCCCGCTATTCAGAATAGCGGCCGCAAAGTTCCAGACCGCAAAGTTCAAAGCGCTACCTTGTAGCGGTTGCGGCAACGGGCCGCTACCGCTATTGCGGCCGCAATTGCGGCCGCTACCGCTGCTATTTATTACCTTGCCCCTGCCTAGTGTTTTTTACTGGTTTTCATAAAGGCAAAATAGGAAAGTGTTTTTGATTCGTAAATTGCCAAGTATTTTCTAACAAATAAAGTGGTAAAAAGTGTCAAGTATTTGGAACTAAATCTTACGAGCTGTTTGGTTCCGTCGACTGTATCGCAATCGCAAATGATTTAAACCTGCAGTCGTTACCGGCGGGAAACACAATTGAACTAATTTTATTTACGTTTACGTTACTGTTGCACCAACCAAACAGCTCCTTAGTATATTAGGTATGAGATGCTATTGGGTTTCTTTTTAAAGATAGCATCTCAAGTTTAGTGTTCAAGCTAAAAAGTGTATAGTGTATCAAATAATGCCCTCAAAAAGAAAGATCAAGCATATCCATGAATAGGATAAATTAATCCTTTTATTGAAATTTATTCATGCATTTCATATGGAACGCAAGTATCTCAGCTGCCAAAATCCACTGCCGATGGATCACCACAAGATTCAAGAACGCAACATCAACGGATCATTTGCTCCATTCCAGTTGCATGTGCCGTTCGCTCCGATGCCATCAGACTTTGGGCACGGCAGCGAGGGAGGCCTCCAGCTTCTCCGCCGGGTGCGAGAGATCGACCATGTCGCCCCTCAGGTACTTCTCGTACGCGGCGAGGTCGAAGTGGCCGTGGCCGCACATGGCCATCAGGATGACCTTCTCCTCCCCGGTCCGCTTGCACTCCAGCGCCTCCCTGATCGCCGCCGCGATCGCGTGCGTCGGTTCCGGCGCCGGGATGATGCCCTCCGTCCTGGCGAATTGCAAGGCAGCTGCTCCGCAGTTCATCAACAAACAAGTGACGCCAATGTTACGGTGTTGTTCTTCTTTCATCCACTTCCTTGTTGAAAAGTCTCATTGTCATTTGAAACCGTATAGTAGGATACCTTGGAAGCATTCAATCTGCTGTATAGCGATGGCATCCATGAAGCCCAGCTCGTAGACATGCGAGATCAGAGGTGCCATTCCATGGTAGCGAAGCCCACCTGCGAATTGAAGTGCCTCGATCAGAAACAGCAGGCAGAGTAATCGAGGATGCAAGAAAGCGTGTGAAGAAAAGAAACCTGCATGGATCGGGTCGGGGACGAAGCCGTGTCCGAGGGTGTGCATCTTCATCAGCGGCGTGAGCCCGGCCGTGTCGCCGAAGTCGTAGGCGTAGACACCCTTGGTGAGCGTGGGGCACGCCGCGGGCTCCACGGCCCTGAACGCGGGGCTCATGTTGCCGCGCAGCTTCTCGCGCAAGAACGGGAACGCGAGCCCGCCGAAGTTGGACCCGCCGCCGGTGCAGCCGATGACGACGTCGGGCGTCTCGCCGAGCGCCGCCAGCTGCTCCAGGCACTCCTCCCCGATGACGGTCTGGTGGAGCAGGACGTGGTTGAGCACGCTGCCCAGGCAGTACTTGGTGTCGGCGTTGGTGGCCGCCACCTCCACCGCCTCGGAGATGGCGATCCCGAGGCTGCCCGGGCTGGACGGGTCCGCCTCCAGGATCTTCTTGCCGGCCTCCGTCGCCGTCGACGGCGACGGGTGCACCTTGGCGCCCCACGTCTCCATCATCAGCCTCCGGTACGGCTTCTGGTCGAACGACGCGCGCACTTGCCACACCTGAATTCATGCCGCCGGTGCCATCGTAAATTCAGCAATGAACCGAATCTTACTCGAGCAATCAATCAATCACGAACAGAGGAGAGGAGTGGCCACGCGATCTCGCGGCGAGAAAGAAATGCACGCTCACCTCGCAGTTGAGGCCGAAGAGGCTGCTGGCGAAGGACAGCGCGCTGCCCCACTGGCCGGCGCCGGTCTCGGTGACCACGTTCTTCACCCCTGCCGCGGCGTTGTACCATGCCTGCGGCACGGCGGTGTTGGGCTTGTGCGACCCCGCCGGGCTGGTCCCCTCGTACTTGTAGTAGATCTTCGCCGGCGTGCCGAGCAGCTTCTCCAGCCTCCTGGCCCTGAACGTTGCCAGCATTGTGTTCACTCACTCCATACTCTGAAAGTCTGAATCTCTGATCGCAACAGCAGCTATTGATCGACACAGAAAAAAAAAGTCATGAAGTGCCTGATCAGGGGCGTCGGGCGCCAGAGCTTGTACACGTCGATGACCTCCTCGGGTATGTCAACGAAGCGCTCGTCGGTGACCTCCTGCCTGATCAGCTCGTCGGGGAACAGAGGGGAGAGGTCGCTGGGATTCAGAGGCTGGTGCGTCTGCGGGTGCAGCGGTGGCGGCGGCTTCACCGGCAGGTCGGCGATGAGGTTGTACCATTGCTTCGGGATGCTCACCTTGGCGCCCGGATTCGAGCTGGCCCTAGCGGTGAATCTCAAGCTTCTCCTGCTGGTACTGGCAGCAAATCGGTGCTTCGGTGTGCACAGCACTGAAGCTCTCTGCTCTGGCCCTGCTGCTGCGTAACAATCTATGTCATCAGGTTGGTGTTTGCACTGTCATCCACCAAGATGAACAAGATTTAACGAAAATAGCCATCGATAGCACTTACTAATTTGCCAATGTCGATAAAAGCTCTAGATTATTGTTGTAGTTTTTTAGAATTGTAAGGACAAAGCCCTAGATTATCCTTGTAGTTTTTTAGAATTCTTAGGACAAAGCCCTGGTCCATAATGTGTTGCAAAACAAGGCTAAGAATACTAAGTGTTTACACAGCTCGGCCTCACGAGCTTTGCTAGTAGCACTGAAGTGTTCATTAACTCTCCTTGTTCCTTGTTTGTAGTTGTAAGACCATCTCGAGTAATTGAAAATCAAATGTTGTATGGCAACAAATCGGAATTGTTAGATTATAATAATCAGCTAAAATAATTTAATGGTGATCAAAACATAAGAGATTATGTGATAAATTATTAGAATCCAAGCATCAGAATATATTAATTTTGTAATCCACGTGAGACCTACTGATTGGAGTTTTATTTTTGCAAATACTGATAGGAGATTATGAACTCTAGAAAAAACAACTTGCCCCTCCATCCTTTGGCACCACAAGAAAAAGCTGCAGCATGCAAGGGCACCTAAGGTAATTCAAGAATCCAAATACTTTATAATATCATAATCCATAATCTAGATTATTATAATTATATCATAATCTAGATTGGAATCTAAACATGTCTACGCCTGGTCATCAAATCAGACTAGTGACAGTAATGCCCTTTCACAGCCCAACTCAACCATTTAATCACTTTTAGCTCCCAAACATGTAAAAAATTCAACCCGGTCTATTTTGAACCTAACAATTCTTTGAAATTTGTCGGCCATCTTTTAATGCCTGGCCTATAGCTACGACCCAACCACATATTTACTATGAAGTATCCAACTACCCGATCAGAACACAAAAATGGCCCCTTCTGCGATTTGGGTTTAGCATTCCGACTCGTCAGAACTCCACCCCAAAGGTGAAAGAACCTAAACATGCCTCTGAAATCGTCGAAAAATTGAACCTTTATGCAGTCATGGATGCATTCATGGTTCCTGACTTTCCTGTTATCCGATTCTCCCTAACTGGCTAACTATCTGAAGAAACAGACAGTACTATGTTTTTTGAAGAATTAGTACTAAAAATACTGATAGTCAGATGCGTTGAACAACTAGAAATGCTACTGGATGCTGGGATGGGTAGTGGCCAACAACCAGCATCAAAACGATATAACATACTATATATATAGTCCTGGAGATTTGTGTTGGCAGAAAGAAACATAAAAAAATTTGCAAGAGCACAAGCTTCAAGCTCGCCAAAGCTGAGCCTGACCGAGCGAAGAGGTACGGTTCTTGCTCCTAGCAACGACGACCTATATCCAAAGAAGGAAGACGAAGGAAGAAGTACCTGGAAAGATTAAAGCTACTTCCTCCGTCTGGTTGATTGTGCAATTATGGGAAACGTGCCGTTCAAACTGTGTCAACTTTGACCAAATTTATAGCAAAAAGTATTAACATTTATGTCTCAAAATAAATTTATTATGAAAATATATCTCATAACCAATCTAACGGTACTTATTTTGTCTCATAAGAGTTAGTATTTTTTTATATAATTTTAATCAAAATTTGCGATGCCTGATTTCTCGGGATGCGAGAATTGCACATTCATTGGGACGGAGGGAGTACTATTCCAAGGTCATCAATCAGCCTATCTAGGATCGGAATCGGAGAAAACAAGCAAACGCGCGAATCGGCTGGAGGATGGTGAAGCGGACGGGTGTATCCATGGGCGCACCTTGGGAGAGAGCAGGACGAAGGGTGGAGGTTGAGGCTGCGGCGGCGGCGGCGGCCATTCTCGCTCGACTCCTGGAGCTGTGACTGCCTGCCTGCCTCCTGGGAGAAGGTGATAGTTCAGCTGCTGGTCTGATGCTCGCGGCCGGTGACTGCTGAGTGGTTTAATTACCGCGTCTCACGGACACGGAGCGCGCGGGCGGACGCAGGAATTTTTATGCGGATCACGGTGTAGCAGTAGTAGTTTATTCAGAGGTTGCTTCCCTTTGGAGAGGAGTCCCGAAGAGAGAGGAGCGATCCACCAGTCTGAGTGACCGCTGACCAACCTGTCGACGTCGCTGTCCCCGCGCCTGCGGCCCTGCGCTTTCAATGGCACGGCGGCAGCGGCAGCGGCAGGGCACCTTCGTACGGAACGAGCACACGCCGTCCGGCGCACGGAGTCCGTGGATGGGCACTTTGAGCTTGACCCGCTCGCCCCTCCGTTGCATGCTCTGACCCCAACGAACTCGCCGGCGGGGGATCGGAGTAGGGCAGCAGGCGTTTCCGTTGTTCGCTTCCTTTTTGCCCCCACCAATGTGGCCCCGCGGTTGGTACAGCAGAAGCATGTCTAAGACATTAGCCAAATCGTCTTCTAATGGTAAATTTGGTTATTATTGAAAGAAAAACGTCTCCAACAAACTCTGTAAACGACTCTCTAAATTTAGTAGCTCTCCATTCCACCTCATCCGCTCTCTACTTTTGATAGCCCACCTCACTAGTCATCCTATATAGAGTCTGTTGAAGTACTTTAATATTTTTTTTTGTCAAATCTATTTTAGAGAGTACCTAAATCAGTAAATTTAGCTAGCCTTTTTGGCTTATCTCTTGGAGATGCTCTTAAGCGCGCCGGTTTAGGCGAAAGGAAAAGTGTCGAAACTAAACTGGCGGTTTTTTTTTTTGAATATGTGTTGAGGTGTAAAATTTTAGAATGGATTGTGATAGGTGTCTCCAAAACAAGCACGTCCTCGTTATGCTACGGATAAACTAAACGTTGTGCACGTTTCGAAACACAGTGGAGAGATGTGCACGTCTCTGTGTCGAAAGGAATGGAGTGCGGCCGTTGTCGGTTGGTCGTTGAATTTTTATATGCTCACGATGGAGTATGGACAACCGGTCCACGTGACGTCGTAGAAGGATTCAAGCACCGAGGCCACACGTCACCTGGCTTCCTTTCTTTCTTTTTTTTTTTTTGCATTGTCCACAAATACGTATATGTTTTAGTAGTAGCAATTTTAGCTCTCTTTTTTTTTGAGAAACTTTTAGCTCTCGTTTTCTACTCCATGTCATCTTGTGGCAGGCTGGGCAGCCCAAAGGAGCCAAACACCAGGAATCGGCCATTGCTCTGAAAAAAGTCAAAACATTAGCTCGCCGTTTTCTTAACAACGCCCAACTTCATCAATGGGCCATATGTTTAGGGGGGAAAAGATGGGCTAACCTGAGCCCAAAGGCCGAGATAAAAATTGCTCCATCGATTTGTTATATTATATGAGTTTAGGCCCATATTTTATTTAATAAATCAATTAATTCTAGACCCATATTAAAGGTTGTCGTACTATATTGTTTAGTCTCATACGATATATTGACCAGATGTTGACTCAACTTATATGTGTGGGTTGTGTCTATCTACATTGAGAAAGTTGAGAAGAGGCTTAACCGTGTTGTGCTGTGGTTGACACAATGCACGCAGTGTGGGACATGAAAACTTTTGCCACTTAAACTAATTATATGGGGCCATCAGGAGTTTCAGGAGTTTCTGACCCTATTATTTAAGGAAATAATGGAAGGTGTTTCAGGAGTTACGGGAGTTTTTCCCTCCCGTAGGGTCGTAGTGCGAACGTCTCCTCCACTCCTCCCGTAACATCTCCTGTGCTTCCGACTCCTGGTGATCCCTGCAGTCCTTTGGCTTTCCTGGCTATGAGATAAAAGCAAAGATCGTCTCCTCTTTCTTCTCTCTTGGTCCAACACGTAAGCCATACTACATCTTCCTGCTGTCGAGTTGCATCCGAGTACTCCCCGTCCCATCCTCTGCGCGCACAGAGCTTTGGGAGAGCAGGCCTCCGGAACCGGCGTTCGCATCAGGACATCTGCTCGAGTGTGTGCGGACGATCAAGTTTTTGGGGAGCGTCTCCACAACTGCTCGCCATCTTCGTCTCCTTCTTGGTGGTGCCCTTTCTTCCTTGGATTGGCTTCGTCTACCTCCCGGTGGACGTTCGAGGGATGGCACGACGTACATCTTTCTGCACCGACTGTGGTCCGTGACTTCGAGCAACTCACCATGAGTGGGTCTGAAGCCACCAGTGCCTTGAGCATGAGTCCCTGCGCAGGGTACATCTCTGCTCTCAAATTGGTTAAGTTTAATCTTTTTTTCACCACGATCAGTATGATGTTCATCAACATATTTGTTGTTAATCTGAATAGTAGTAAAATCATACACGTGCACATATTTACCATCACAAATTTATTATTATTGTTTTAGATTAATTTTAACATGAAATTACCTAGATTCCTAACCCGTGTGGTCGATGAGGTATTGAGGTTGCGTTGCACGGTGGCCGCCGTGACTTATGGATCGTTAAGTCGCCGTCGTGATTGAGACCTCTGGCCGTGTGGTGAGGGCATCGTTAGATGCCTGCTACAATATGCGGCAGCACGGCGCCCGTAGTAGGGGACTGCCGGTCGTGACTTCGTTATGTCATGATCTTTGAGTCGTGGCCGACCATGCATATCGGTGATTCGTGAAATCAGTAAGGCTAAAAACATTTAATTTAAAATTGATTTACAGTAACACTACTTGAAAGCGACATGGCTATATCTATCTCCAACACAACAAACATAAACTAACTTTAACTGATCATATATATAGGACACAAACTACTTGTTTAGGCCCCATTTGGTTTGGGTGTGTTAAAGTTTAACTTCCATCAAATCAATGTTCCCTCAAATGCATGGAGTACTAAATGTAGACTAATTGCATGTATATCGGCACAGATTAGGAGTAATTTACAAGACGAATCTATTAAGCCTAATTAGTTCAAGATTAAAAACTTTTTGTCAAATAAGACGAAAGTGATGATCTACTCTACAGTTATAAAAAAAAGGGTACGAACATAAATACAAGTTTTTAGAAGGTCCAAAAAATCTAACCAGCTCACCATAGTAAACACGTAAGAATATAAATTAAAGTTGAAGGAAAATCTTAGGATGTTGCAGGGTTCAAACTACTGGCTGTATGCTATAGCAGAATAGAGAACGCCGCCCAAAAGTGTTTGAGGTTTCAACTCTATCCGAACCTAGGGGAATAATTAACTTCTAGGTTACCGACTCGTGGCATTCACACAAAACTTATCCGAACATTATATCAGCAAAAGAGGAACTAATAAGAAAAGCAAGCACATGAAAGCAATTTTTAAGTGGCGAGAGGTAAAAGGAAAGCATCTTTTGGAGGAAGTAGCAGCGAAGCTACTCTGGGAATTGGTGAGCCTAGAAAAGCTTACTTCGTTCCTAAATCCTCGTTGTCCTGAAGTGTTGCTTTATTCGTCTCTCTCCAGGAAGGCAAGGCCAAATGCCCAAATGTAGTTGTCGGCTTTGTCGGCCAACAACCGTTTTACTTCTCATCTTATAATTTTTTTTTTTGTATAAATTTCTCATCGTAATACAATTTAAGTCCAAAGGAAGGAAAAAAACACGGTCCCAGTCGAACCCAATGCAAGTGACTAATGTCCAATTCAAATACTCTTAAGTCCAAATCTACTACCAAAGATGATCCAATCTTACCATTACTAATTGAAGACCCTAATGGAGCCTCTACCTTAATTCTGATACGCGCTAGAAAAAGATTTAGGTACTATTTGGATGTAAAGTATTTTTAGACTTTTATAAAAATACCATGGTTTTATGAAACACTTTGGTTTTAGGGTGACATGAAGTATTTGGAAGCAACAAATTTTATAGTTTTGAATACCATAGTATTGCTAAAATTGTGATCTTTTTGGAGTTTTAAAAACTCTACATTGACCACTTTTTTTTTTCTAACGACACTCAGGGTGTCCGGACGAACGGACGGGACAGACCCACATCACGCTGTGCGCCCTTGCGCCTTGCACCGGACCCACCTCGCGCCGCGTGCCCCACACCTCGTGCCTCATGACACGCACCTCGCTTGTGCCTCGCGCCGCGCGCTGTCCACGCCTTATGCCTCGCGCCCCCGCTCGTGCCGTGTGCCACCCATGCCTCACGCTGCGCTCCCCCGCGTCACGTCAACTATCCTTCATTGGGCGGTAGCGAGTAGAAGAGCACATGTTGCAACGGTATGTTTTATGTATTTATGATGTATGCTGCATATGTTTCATGTGGATGTTGTAAAAATAGATTTGATATTGCATATATTGTAATAACTATACACGTATGTTGCAAATGTATATTTCAAATATTTCAGTTGTTTAAAACGTATGTACAAGTGTTTTTATCTGGATATTTTATATGTTACAATGGTCATACACGTACGTTGCAAGTGTATGTTTCAAACGGTTTATCTATTTCAGATGTATGTTACAGGTATTTTATCTAGATGTTCCATATGTTTTAGTGGCTATACACATATGTTGCAAGCGTCTATGCACAATGTTTCATCTGTTCTAGATATATGTTGCAAGTGTGTTTATCTGGATGTTATAGTTGCTATACACATATGTTGCAAATGTATGTTTATAAATATTTCGCCTGTTTCAGACCTGTGTTGCAGAAGTGCTTCATGTTGCAATATTAGCAGGCGTAGGAAGCGGACGCATGCAGAGGCGGTCCCCACGTGCGCGGCAAGCGAAGCAGGCGTGGGTGGTCCCCACCTACATGCGCATTAACAGGCATGCGGCAGGCAGCTGCATGCGGATGTTGCGGCATGCGAGGGCGGCCGTGCAGGCTCAACAGTTGCATGCGGGGCAGGCGGCCAAGTGCCATTCCATTTTTGGAGCACATTATTTTTTGTGTGGGAACCATGCATGTAGAGGAAAAATTGCTACCACTAACGCAGCTGCATGCAGTAGAGAGAGAGCGGTGCTGACGAATGCGAGATTGAGGGAGCAGGGCGTGCAGGCGGGTGCTCGACATTGGGGCGAGCACATAGGAGGAGGTAAGGCGCAGTAGTCATGCCGGACAGCACAGCCGGGTAAGCGCGGGATAGCGTCCGGACGTCCGGGGCCACGTCCTTTTTCTAAACTATGGTTTTGTACATGGTTCTATCTGTTAAAACTACGGTTTCTTAGTAGTACAACATCCGAACAAGGTCTTATCTTAGAAATTCTCACAAAAATAATAAGGATTTGGTGATCAATTTCCATAGACTCCAATCAACATTATTCATAAATCTATCTCTAGTTCGGCTGTGCTGATAAGCCGGCTGAAAAACACTGTTGGCTGATTTGTTGTGAGAGAAAAATATTGTTTTAGCTGAAAAAACAAGCTGAAAAAGACGAATTATAAGCCGAATGAACAGGGCCTATAGATCATATGGGTATTAAAAGTAAAGTGGATAAATTTAATTAGAACATACGACTAAACAAAATCAATTATCTTTTAGTTCTTTACAATATCTTCCTATTCATATCTACTCCCTCCGTCCCTAAATACTTGTCGCTTTACGCTTCCCGAAAAACAACTTTAATTAAATATATATTAAAAAATATTAATATTTATGGTATATAATTAGTATCATTGGAAAGGTCTTTTAGTCTAGTTTTTTAATAAATTTATTTGGAGATACAAATGTTGCACGCATTTTATATAAATTGAGTCAAACTTGCGGGCACAAAAACCGAAAACGACATCTAATTTGGGACGGAGGGAGTAACACAATACATGTTTAGATACTATAGGCCATGTTTAGATGCCAAATTTTCTCCCAAATTCTACTATGCAAAAAGAAGATTCTCCATCACATCAAAATACCGGCACATGCATGGAGTACTAAATGTAGATGAAATCAAAAACTAATTGCACAGTTTAGTTGTACTTTGCGAGACGAATCTTTTGAGCCTAATTAATCAATGTTTGGACAAAAAATCACAAATACAAACGAAATGCTACAGTGCAGAACATGTTACTGTGCAGATTTTGCACTGTCCAAATCAGGCCAACTAAACAAGGCCATAGTCTCTATGTGGTTGTGATAAAGAATCAATTACTCTATATAGGTTTGAGAGTGGATTTTCTACAACGGAGGGTAGCTGCCCATGGGGTGTGGTAGCTAGCATCCTGGCTGGATGTTTGACACGTTCACTGTTTCTTTGATCGGACGGAATTGAGCTCCTCCCCAAAATTGCAAGTTCGTACGTGGCCAGTATCCAGTCGGTGCTTTGTCAGGTCTTGGTCGGGGCAGCGATTGAAAAGTTGGACCACAGTTTCATCTGAGTATTTCTAAAAAAACCATTCAAGCCTCATGCATTCGATATGGACCATCTTTCTCGCAGCAAAGCATTCAAACATGTTTGGTTGATGGTTTCTGTAGCTGATAAGTTAGTTAATACTGTTTTATTGTAAGAGAAAAACATTATACCATAGCTAATAAGCCAGGCTGATAAATTTAAGTAAACAAGGTGATCTACTGAAAAGGCTGCTTGCATGCATGGAGTTCAAAACTTGACAATCAAGTTGGCTTTACCGTAGTTTATCTTGCAGCTCCATTTAATTTAAGTCGATGTTTCAAGTTTTTGGAGTTGCGTTTAAACAATACAAAAAAAATTAGGATATGACTCAATCCCCCTGTTCGGCTGAGCTTATCAGCACGGCTTATCAGCCGTGGAACAGTGTTTTTCTCTCACAGCAAATCAGCCACAGCCGGCTTATAAGCTAAAAAACAGTCTGCCGAACAGGGCCAATATACTCTTGTATAAAAGATTTACTGCATCTTGATTCAAAAAATTGAAACTAAAGTACTTTTTAGCCTCACTTTATAGTGAAACGAGCAGGACCTACAAACACCAAACGTTTAGCCTGTTCGCTTGATCTTTCAGCCGCTTATTTTCAGCCAGCCAGCAGTGTTTTTCTCTCACATAAATCAGTCAACAATACTTTCAGTCGCTTATTTTCAGTCCAAACGAATAAAAGTACTTTTCAGCCAAAAATTAAAACTAAAGTACTTTTTAGCCTCACTTTATAGCGAAACGAGCAGGACCTACAAACACCAAACGTTGTTGCGGCTGTATACTGGACCCCACGTGCATGCATCACATGGACAGCAAAGCGTGCCATTCACGTTCTCAAGCGAGCTTCAGACTGCCATTCTATGCGTGGCCGCGCGATTCAAGGCTGCAAGCCTGCAACACAGATGAACCAGACCTCAATAAAAAACACCCAAAAATTACACCTGTTTCCTGAAATAGCAGCACTAGCACGTCCCAAAAATACATCTATTCAGTTTTTTACGTAGGGTCCATATGTCATATATTAAAACATAGCCAAGTGGGATCTTGTTTTGTAAATTTAATTACAAGAAATATTATAGTGCAATTAGATTATAGAAATGATGCACCGTTTAGAAACTATGGCCATTCAAAGTTTCATAATTCAAGTTGCATGTGGCGTAAGATTCTGCAGCCCTCTAGTCCGTATTCATGCACACAGTGACAAAAGCTTGTCTCGGTTTGGAAAATATGCTCAGTGCATGTGTGTGTCAGCGCGTCTTTGTGTGTTTTTGGTGCTGGGCTTGTTTAGATTGCAAAAAAAGTGAATCTGATGAATAGTATCACTTTCGTCTTATTTGACAAATATTATCCAATCGTGGACCAACTAGACTCAAAAGATTCATCTCGTGATTTCCAACTAAACTGTGTAATTAATTATTTTTTTTTACCTACATTTAATACTCCATGCAACCGGTTAAAAATTGATGTGATGGAGAGAGAGTGAAAAAATTTGGAATTTGGTTCCTATGCGAGATGTTAATATATTTAGGGCCTGTTCGGTATGGATTCGCCGGCTCTGGTTTCAACTGAACAACACTGACACAATAACACTGTAGCAACACTGTTTATCAAATTTATTTTTTTTCTCTCCTCTCTTTGCCTCTCACTGACACAGCCGGAGCCAGTTTTTCTAGCTTCTCTAGCTCCGATTCTCTGCTACAGTGCATCTACAGTAGGGGAGCTGGATCCGTCGGGAGCCCCGCCAAACGGCCCCATAGTTCTAACCTTGGTTAAAGTTATGTTAGATTTTGTTGTATCTTTTTCTTTTGACATCATGAAATTATATTTTTGCTTTCAAGTTTGACATTAATTCGTTGTCGCGGAGTTCTAATTGTATCATTTATTCAAAATGTCCTCTTATGTTTTATTAAAAATTGATTCTAGGTCCAAAACTCCACTTTTAGTTACTACAATGGTATAAACAATCATTTAATCTTGCACCATGACACTCAAGATGTTAAAATTCTTCTATCAAAAAATTATATGTGTAATATCATGGTTTTGTTGTCATAGAATTTTAATGTAATTTGAAATAAATTACAGTGTCATTCAACCTAGTTTGTTAAGGGAACATTTTCTTTTCAGTATCTATAAACTATAATGTATACTTGGTATACATGCTGACATACTGACATATAGTATTTATGTTTACTTTGAATTTAACAAGGGCAAGCCGAGTAAGTTAGAACAATATAAAGTGTACTTTGTAGCAATTTAATTATCAAATCAAGCTTTAGCGCTAATTTTGAGCATAGTGGTGAAGCTTAAATGATTGTTTATGTCACTATAGTAACAAACAATGCAATCTACTATCTAAAATTCTTACTTTTAAAAAAGTACAAATTTGAATAAATACAATAAGAATGAGTTTCAGTGTTTGTAGCAACTAATAATATTAATTTTGGAAGTCAAAATCTGGATTCATGATATTATGAGACATGTCGTTATTCAACAAGAGCCACCATAGCTTACATTAAAGTTTGTCATACAAAGGGAGAAAAACTGTGGATATGGATGGAAAAAACATACATATTTATTGATAAGTTTATCACACCCAGAGATTATAGAGTATTTATATACCTATTGTGTTAGAAAATGAACATGGTGACACATAGCGTTTATGTTGTGACAAACTAGCACATGTAAAGATTTTCCATGTACAAATCTAGTTGATGAGAAAGATCTCCACTCCTTCAAATTCTTTCTTTCAGTGCGTGCTGTCTGTCCAAGGCCGCAAGGCTTTGCATATATATATGACACTATGACAGCATATACGAGGGACTCATATCTACTACTCTAGTGCCTGATCTTTTATAATGACAGCTGGAGATCAAAACAGACAAATACAATTGGTGCAACTTCAACCCAAATAAATATATATACCTAAAGCTACCTAGCTACAAATAAATATATCTGTCAACTACTATGTCCATCTACACGCTACACGCATGCATAGCTCTCGCCTAACACTATTATAGACCTCCTGACAATCAAGAGATCACGATCACAGGATTCCCCAAAAGTTGCCATATTAAAGCATTGTGGTAATGTGGTTACAGCGTGCACTGCATTACCATGCACTGGTTACATTCATTTAGGCGTGTAGGAGGAGCCAATGCAAGCCGTGCAAGTACTCTTTCTCAAAAGGCCGTGAAAGTTGCAGCTAGCTAGCCAGGCAAGGGTCGCAAATTGCACTTTGCAAATGGGATTATTAGTGGCAGCTTTTGGGAAGTTTTGTTCTTCTTTTGACTGGGGTCCTACCAAACTATTGTACGTATGCATGATGATCGTTCTTAATTCTTATTTTACTTGCATGCATTGACCTAAATGTATAGCTTGTTGCTGTGGGATACATGTGCAACAATTATGCAAGTGAATGGTGCTAAAGGGTAAGATGAACAAGAACAATTTGCTGCGACTATATATACCGGCCCTATATGGTAAGGAATGAGAGAGAAAGAGAGTTAAGTGAATGATGTTCTTTCTCTTTTTGAGGCAACAAATTTGCTCAATACAATCTGTACTCTACTCTCTGAGGCAGGTAGCCTAAGCTGTGAAGGAAAGTCGTGCATATCTATTTATACTCGTACTCATCCCTTTACAGAAAAAGTCGATCGACAAGATCACAACGAACAGTGGTTTGGGTACAATAATTAGGGCACCAATGCAAAGTAAAACCACCTACAAGTCTGCCAATGCAAATCAAGCCGCTAGCATCCAACTTGTACTGTCGATTAGCACACATGAGGTAGTGAATACTGAATAGTGATATATCACCACAAGTAGCTAGACCAAATCTTGATGAACGTACTACATCAATTAATTATAAAAAATGACCCTGAAATGACCGCACGTCTCTGAGATGCCGGCTTATCGCCATAAACTTTTCAATTGCTATCTGAGCAGCAATGTAGCTAGCTATCCCTTATCTCAATTACATGATGTCAGAAAAGATTAAAAATTTGCTCTATATCGTACCTTAAACCCTGGACTAGCTAGCTAGCTTAGCTGCTAGCTTCAGGTGTTGTGATCGTGTGAATATATCGAAGCCCAAATACTATTTGCCTTCCATTATTACCATAATATACTCATGACATCTCAAATCCAATTACGCCATCAGCACTTCGATCATCAATAATGTTCGCGGAGCAAGTGATCGAGCAACTACCTGTTCAGACCTTGCAGTGTTTGTTCATGCATAAGGCTGGACGAAAAACTCGAAACTCGTTAGCTCGCTCGGCTCGTGGCTGGCTCGGCTCAGCTCGGCTCGGCTCGTTATGATAAAGAGCCGAGCCGAGCCAGAATTTTAGCTCGTTAGCTATAACGAGCCCACTCGAGCTGGCTCGTGAGCCGCTCGCGAGCCAAACGAGCCGTAGTTTTAGAAAAAAAGTCATCATAACTTATATTAGTTTTATATTACTTTATGTCTTGCACTTCACAAATGGATGATATGTTAGCTCATATGAATATTTTATTCGATTTAAGGTTATTGAATATATTATTTTTATATTATTAATATTTTTAAGCTTTAGATAAATGCAAATATTATATTTTGTGTATTTTTTATACCTGGCTCGCGAGCCTAACGAGCCAGAACGAGCCGAGCCGAGCCAAGCCAGCTCGGCTCGTTATCCAGCCTTATTCATGCATGAATATAGCAGGAGAAGTCTGAAGAAGAAAGAATCATTTTTTACGACAAAAGAAGAATAATATATTAGATAATAGCCGGGTACATCAACACGTTACAAGCACTCTGGATTATACTATAAATATCCAGAAACTGATTTTCAACACTGTGAAAAGTTCCACATCTCAAAACCAAACATGTACAACGCTTTGCAGTATGAATGACCGCATAGGCAAACACTCGGCAAAAGGCCTGAGATCATATGTGCAACGAATGAAGGCCAACATTCAGGCGGAGTTGAGAAACTTCTTCTTTCTTGTGTCTTCCTTCTACTTCTTTCTGCCACCGAAGAACGAGGAAGACTGATCTAAAATTTGTTCTCCCTAGTCCTTCGTCGTGGCTAGATCTAAACACAATAAAACGAAGAAGAGACCGGAGAAAATTATTCTATGGTGGCGACATCATCTCCGCCTTGATGTCGTTGTCCGGAAATAAAAGTCTTCATGTCATCATACCGGTGAAGATGCTGATGCTGTAGTTGTCGCCCTCATCTTCAACAGAGCCGCCATAGAGAAAACGGTTCCAACCTGTCCCCTCGCCTTCGCCGGAGATGAGAAGGAGGAAGAGGAGGAGATAAATCCCTAATACCAAAAAACTTACATGAAGAAACCCTAACCCTAAAATTCGATCTACTGAAAAAAAAACTTATAAAAAATAAAAGATCCTCACATCCTCTGGTCTTTGATGATACGTCGAAGGAAGAAAACTTATTAAAAAACAATAGATCTCCACCCCTGGCATATCCAGGCCGGAGGGGGGCCAGCGGGGGCGGCGGCGGAGCTCCGAGTCGCGACCGAGTTGCCTGAGACGGGACCGTGCTGGGCCACAGAAAGAATCTGCAGTCAGGTCACGTACGGTGCACCCAAGCCAGCTCGACCGTCTGAAGAGTAGTCTATTCGTTCGTCGTCTCGTCCCGACCCGACGTGCACAACACGTAGCCCGCTCGATGAGCCATCGATCCCGGCCGTCGGACGCCGCCGCAGAGGTGATTCGGGGCATCCTGGCCGCCCGCTGCGCGCGCCCTCCACTATAAATTGGGGAAGACCGGCTGCCCTCGGAACACAACACATAAGCAAGCAGCAGCAGCAGTTTCCTAGTGAGCTTACTGCGGCTAGTGCCTGACAACTGTCGTTTGTGCTCTGAGAAGCCTAGTAGCGCCAAGCAAGAAGAAGAAGCTTCGTCGATCGCCGGAATGGGAGCCAGCCTGTCTTGCTTCGGGTCCGGAGGCGGGTACTGCGCCGACGACGAGCAGCCGCGGCGGTCGCCAAGGAAGGTGCGGCCGAGCGACGAGGACGGGCTGTGGTACGTCGCCGAGCCCGACGTCGACATGAAGGCGTCGGCGTACATCGCCAGGTTCCATGCCAACGCCTCGAAGCCCTCGAGCTAGGTTCGTTCGTGGAGGCCTGCAGGTGTCCATCCATGCACGCCGATCACCATGCATGCATGTGAAAGCTTTGGTCTAGCTATCTGGGTCTCGATCAGGCTCATGTCTCTATTCTAGCTAATCTCTAGTCTCTAGCTAGCGCTTCTCTGCTTCCCGGTTGATAGCTAGTAGTTGGTTACTACTCTACTTGGTTTATTTTCCATTAATTAGCTAGTACGTGCTTGATATGATAATTAAGCCCCATGCATGTCAACAGGTCGATCTACTCTTAAATATCTGTAACTATGTAAGGATGTGTACATCTGTTCCACCTAAATAAAGGGAATGATGGACGAGCTTTTGGATGTATATATATGGATATATAAGGAGTTGGTTTTCAAAATGAAATGCTTAGCTAGTTTTTTCTTTTTTTTTGCGAATTGGAGAGAGCTTTGTTGAAAATTAATTAAGGAACGTCGTCATACAAACGAGACTGCTCACCCAGTCCCAGACTGAATAAAAGAACACTTTGACTCTCACAACGCTAACTCATGCGCAAATTTATTCTGCTCTCTCCCAACTCTGCCGAAGGAAATGCTTCCCAAGTTTTCTGCTTTATTTTATTTTTGTCATTTTTTTCTCCTAAATAAGGGATACTTATACAGTGATGGGCTGTGAGTGTTATTACGATCTGAGAGAAGCAGGGGATATGGCCTGAACAAGAAATTTTTAGCAATCTTAAATGAAGAGATGGACTGTTGATTCACATACCAGGCTACCAGCTTCCTCCTAGTGTGTGTTTTTGTCCTCATCATCAGGAATGCTACCCTCTAGCTACTTGTTCTGATTAACAAAAAAACTAGTCTCCTAGTCTTCAACAGTTTAACGTAACTTGTATATATGCTGGATACATTAATTATATTCAGTTTTAATTTGCAGATAGTATCATCTATAACTTGATCATTAAAACCTAACTAGATCGATCACAACATGATGTTTGTTTTTAAGTTTTAACTGAACTGTTTTTTAATTTGTAGATAGTATCATCTATAACTTGACCACTAAAACCAAGACCGATCACAACGTGATGTTTGTTTAACTGAACTAATAAAATTTTTTGATTCCATAATAGAATCTAAGGCCACCAATTACCATTAGTGAAAAAAAATAAAACAGTTTCTTCTTTGGCTATCCAGTTACACTCAAGATAGTTCTAAAAAAAAATTACACTCGAGATGGAAAAATAAAATAAGTTTGCAGGGAAACTAGAAATCAACTTGTGTGCAAACATATTTCTATGAGTTTGAATCCAGTGATGTATTCATCTTCCAGCATTTTCCATAATATTATATATAGTGGAAGGACATAAATTGGAATTTAGACCGGAATCTTAGTTTAACAGCAGTTTAACTTATTTAAGAATTGTCATATTTATTCTTCCAAGTGAGACTCGCAAATAAAGATGTTCGGCTTCTCATTATTTCTTTAGATTTATCTTTTTGGATTATTAATTTCCTTTGCTACTATTAAATCTGGGTTTCAATTAATTTTGCAAAATGTTTATGCAACTTTTCTGTTTCCAAACGTTGAAGCATTTTATTTATATCTGAGTGGCTTCTGAAGAAAACGGAGAACGATTGGCTTGAGATTTCCACAAAAATGAAATGAAAATGCTTGTTCATTGACTATTCTTTCGATAGTAATTTTGAAACATCCATTGCTGCAAAACAGAAAACAATTTCGCCCACAAATGGAGAGCTGTCGATAGTATAGTCTTTTCAATATCCAGTGAACATATTCTACAGCTATATACCCCCACGCCGTTTAAAACTCTTAGCCACAAAATGGACCATTGAAGAATTTATAAAATGTGAAGATGGCTATTTTCTCCGACAAAGGTTTGATCAGGAACACATTTGTCCCATGAACTTGTCCCTGTTTCATGCGTTGATGCATAGTGGTATCTCATAGCCCAGAACCGTGTTCCAGCCTAGCAATGTAACCTAACCATGTCCGGATGTCCTTAGCTCCCTGCCGATCACGGTGTCACGTTAGATGACCAGTCAATCTTTGCATTAGTCACCTCTCGTGCACGCTGCCATGACATTTCCTCCATGCCATCATAATGCAAGTTGGCAATCAGATTCTGAATTCTGATGAGCTCAATTTTTTTGATGTGTAGTCTGACGTGTTGCCTGCAATTTATCTCATTCTGCATGCATATGTTCGACTGCTATCTAAATCCATCACAATAAAAATCAGACTTGACATTTTTCAATTAATTTCACTTAAACTGCATTTTTTTTACACCTGAATCAACACACATAATAATATAATAACATGGTCGACAAGGATCACCAGCATCCAAACTCTTGAGAACATGTGATGCGAGCTTTCCCGGCAAAAGGTTCGATCCAACTTAGAGGGATCACAAGAATTTGTCTCTGAGCTCTCATCCTTTCTTTCCGTTAACGTTCGAAATTCCCCCTCTAGCCATCATCACTTTAGGGGTATCAAGCTTCTCGAGAGAAAAACTATAGGGGTATCAAATCCTCCCAGGGCAAATGTCCTCCTCTTTAGGGGTATCAAGCTTCTTGAGAGAAAAAACTATAGGGGTATCACTTTAGCCATCATCAGTTTAGGGGTATCAAGCTTCTTGAGAGAAAAAACTTTAGGGGTATCAAATCCTCCCAGGGCAAATGTCCTCCTGTTAGATAAGAACGAGCCAATGATTTGTGACAATTAATTGGACCTCTTGTTGGAAAATGATCCCAAAAAGATCATCGCTTTAGACCAATGGTGCCGAATCAACTGTCCTGGGGATCACTTTATACCACTTACATTCTCCGGTGTGGTGCAATTACAAATTACTGTGTCTTTGACTGTCAATCCACAGATTTTGTGGACAAGACTGGTGAATCTGAATATGCTCAAGAGATTGTGGAGATGTTGTTCGGAGAAAGTAGAAAATTCCCAAGGCATATACCCAAACACTTTCACTTTCAACTGTACAAATTGTGAGACATCTACAAGATTTCCTGTATACGCTTGTAAGCAGATACTAGAATGTATATATGCAGATACCATGTATAATTCATGATCAGATCAAGCGAAATTTGTGCAGAGCAGTTATGAATTATTGAATCCATTTTTTATGTAGTTTTGAAAAGCAAAAATATATTAAGCAAACGTCTAGAGGACACTTCAAGGAGAATATCACAATATATGTCTCCATAGTTCATATTTAAGAATGGACACTTTCTGAAAAAGTTCAAACAGCTTCTGCGACTTCTTTTGTGTTTTTCTATTGTTGAAGGAACAAAAGGTGATAGAATTAGGTCACCACTTTAGACAACATTGGATGGAGGAGAACCATCTTCAGACTCTGTTGTACAGCTAAGATAGTTGCTGCAAGAGCCTTTTCTGTACTTGGGGAGTACCAGTTTTCTCTGAAAAAGTACACCAGGTTGAGGATTAACCATTGTTAATTCTATAGTCTTGCTGGAACAATCCTTAAGGTTTTACTAACCTAGTTGTTCTGGTAGTTATCAAGTACGATTTAACAAACCTTTTCACCTAATAAAGGTTCTGTTTTTTAATGATTATTTAAGCACCCTGAAGCTAATAAACTATCCTTCTTGATTTTGACATCATAGACATTATCTTATTGTCCAGTGAGCCAAACTTAAGAACCTAATTCTCACCTAGTTCAGATAGCTCCTCGGTGGCACAATCTTTACTCAAAATCAACTTAATGCTGCCATATGGCAAGTGACAGGAACTTCACTGTTGGTTCAAACAAGATTTATGCTGATCTTACCAAGCTGCAAACCAAAGAATCTGAAGAAAGTAGAAGGAGAAGAAAAGGCGAGCTGTTCTGTGAGGCAACTATCAGAACTAGTCGGTTTTATCAGACCTGCGCTGTCGCGCTCATCTGAAAAGAATTCCATCACCTTAGTGAAAAATTTTGAGGACAAAGCTTGCATTGGGTCAAGAACCACTTCCATATTGAAGCCACACGAGAGATTTTGCTTTGAACCAGCAAAAAAGCTGTGCTAAGCATCGATTCCCTGTCACACCTATTTTTAAGGAACAAATGGAGTGCATATTCTTATGTGCGCCCAGAGATCAATCACACATAAGTTGACAAATATAAATAGTATCATCACAAATGTTTATTACATAACGAATAGAATCACAGAGTCTTCACATAAATAAGCGGAAACTTAATATAAATATAGTGGTAGCTAGCTCCATAGCACAGGCACGTCAACTGGTTGACCACAAGTCTAGTAATCTTCAGGAAAGTAGTAGTAGTAGTCACTATTTGCACTTTCGGGATTCCATCCTGTGGTGGGGGAATGCAAGGGTGAGCACAAAAGTACTCAACAAGTGTAACATGGGGTTCATGTAGCTCAAGTAGGCTAGACACTGGTTCAACTGCATGTAGCTTTTAGTTGATCATGTTTTAAGCAATTGAGTAGCATCAAGTGGGTAAATTCCCGAAATAAACATAAGATCATGTAAAGAGAATAATGAATAGCAAAAACAAGTATATTAATAGTGATCTCTATTCCGTAAGGGTCCAAGGCCACTCGTGACCGTGAGCACGGCTGATATACCAGTTTTACACTCTGCAGAGGTTGTACACTTTCACTGTGAGTCGTGATCCCCAAAAGCCCGGGGTCATGACTCCCCATTGGACAATCAAGTTTCACTATGAAGTCTTTCCAAGGTTCGTCTAACAAGTTAGGGCCGCTAGGTTTCTGTGGCCTGCGAATGTAGAGCCCCCCTTCCATATGGCACAATGACACGCAGCCTATACTCATAAGGACAGGAGCCGCACTACACCCAACCCGGAACACACCCCTCTTGCGCCGTAAAGGTGACCACTAACAAGCTAGAAAAGGTCCTCTTATATGACTAAAGCCAGAGCCATGTAGCCCTCACAGCTGTACTGTAAGTCCCGGATGTTCGCTTACAGATAAGTCCTTACGGAGAGGAATCTAGAGATAACTCTAGCCCTCTTGTTCCCTGTTGCTAAAAAGCATCTTTTAGAGTTATTGCATATATCATTAGTCAAATTACAAGATCATTGTTTATGTAAGCACTAGCCACTACCCAATGCCAATAACCCTAGGATTCAAGGGACAGGATCAATACTAAGGCATCCTTAACAAAGAGACACATGCAGCATGAATTAAGTAAATTAAAGTGAGTAGGTAACAAGGATGATCCCATGCTATACTTGCCTTGATCTAGCTGATCCTGTTGATCCGACTCGTAAAAGTACTCTTGATCACCAACAAACTGATCACCGTCTATTCTCGATTAACATGTCAACAACAATCATCCAGGGGCAATCATGCAAAGCAAACAAAGCTACAATTAGAACAATACACCAACAGTAGTAAAATAAGATAAAAAGTTTTTAAAACAAATCTACATCGCTCTAGGATCACACAGACGCGAAGTTCACACAAATCGGAGCTAAAACGGAGAAGTTATGATTTAAACAAGATTTACTTTATTAAAGTAATAGATTAAATCTAACCTCAAATTTTAAAAGTGTAAAATCTACTGTACAACAGTACTAATAGATAGAGTATGAAATTATGAACCTAACGCAACTTGAACGGATCAAATCGGAGTTAAAACGGAGATTTTATGACCTAAATAGACCTAGTGGCAATTCTGTAAATAGCTGAAAGCGTATTTTCAATTAAACCGACGAAATTACGTTTTCTAATTACCAAAGCGTAAACCAGTGAATACGCCATGGATCGCGGGTTTAGAAGCAAGGAAACTTAAGGTCTCTTTTGCAAAAGCGACAGCCGAAAGGGTATCTTGAGATGTAGGCCGTCGGATTAGATCTCAACGGCCAGGATTTGACCGAGAAAGAGAGAGAGAGGGAATCCGGCCACCAACAGTGACCGGCGGCGGCGGGTTGAACGGCGGCTCGCCGGCGTTGAGCAATCCGGCGAGTCAGCGCACTATTCTTCGATTCGAATATACCGGAGACGAGAACAGAGGCTTGCGGACTCACCTAGACCGGTTAGGGCGACGGAAATCAATCTAAAGCTCCCTGCGGCTAACAATGGCGGACGGGCAATCTCCTGTACACGGCGGTGACACACATTGTGGCCTTAAAAACCAAAATTCGACTCAAAAATCGTCACGGAAGGAAGAGGAGCTTCAACCGCACTCACCGAAGAAGAGAAACGGGCCGGATGGCGCGCGGCTTCTCCAAGCGGGATTTCCCGAGCTCGAGCGGTGGCGGGCTTAGGGTTGCGGTGGCTAGAGCTCGATGGCGAGGGCGTGATTCGCGTTTGTGGTGGCGTGGGGAGATAGGTGCGGCTGGGCGCTATTTATGAGGGGCGCGACGTGAGGAGCAAGCCAAGGGGAGGGAAAATCGGGGCGGCACCGGACTCCCATCACCGGTGTCCAGCTCGAACACGACGGAAGGAAGGGGAAGACCCTGACGCGTGGGCCCGGCGTGTCAGCCAAAGAGGAGAGGGGAAGGGCGCGGCAGCGTTCGGCTCGCGGGCCTGGACGAGCTGGGCTCGGCCCAATACGCGGCGCGGGGAAAGAAACGACGACTGGGCCGCGGTTGAGGAGGCCGAGCGGCCCAAGAAGAAGAGAGGGGAGGCCGGGCCTTCGGGCCGAATTCAGGAAAAAAAAAATAAATTCCTATCTCCTTTTCTTTTTCTAATATTTCAAATATATTTTCAAATGATTTTTGAAATCATTTTCTTCTTGAAATAAAAACCAATCACACAAATAAAAATATGCATCGGCATGTATGCACAAACACTTATTTAATCCCTATATTTGATTTAATTTAAACAAAAATTATTATTTTGCTAGGTTAAAATGCTCACAAAATTGCGTAAGTAATTCAAATTCCCTATTTAAAAATATTCAAAAGTTTTAGGGTGTTACAATTCTACCCCCCTTAAAAGAATCTCGTCCCGAGATTCGGACGATGCTTACTCAAACAACTGTGGGTATGCTTTTCTTAAATCCTCCTCCCTTTCCCACGTAGCCTCTGCTTCCGAATACCGACTCCACTGAACTTTACACATCTTTATAACTCGGCTTCGGGTAACTCTTTCCGCTGTCTCCAAAATTTTCACAGGATACTCCTCATAAGTAAGATTTTCCTTAACAGTGAGTTCTTCCA